>JASAOG010000007.1:5620000-6220000 GCA_030265305.1 Biomphalaria pfeifferi | reverse complement strand
TTATATTTTACCAATTTACGCATCCCCTCATTTTAAATTGAATAGTCTCTTTAGTACTAATTTACTTCAAATTCTTACGTTTTTAAGAATGTTGAGATGCTTGATACTGACAACATTGATCACTGCACTGGCAACAGGAAGCTTCTCCTCCAAAGGTGTACAACCTATGAACTACTTCTATCATGCCAACAATATCCCCTACGATCTCTACTCTCGCTACCTGTGTAACATATTAAGAGACAACAGAGGCACAAATGTCACCAGCGAACATACAGGTGAGAAATCCGAGTACAAAGCATTAGAAGATTTGCTGGCACCATTTTCTGGACAAGATGCTCCTAAATCACAGCGTCGCCCTGGTTATGTCCCTTTAGCAGGACGATATGAGAACTCTTCAAGTTTAAATACAATCTCAAAAGCAATCAGAAGGGCATTAGGTTCAGAATTAAATGAACTTCAACTGCGCAAACTTCGATCAGTTCTTGAAACAAGTTTAACTCTATGCGACTTAAAACGGTTGCTGGAAGCTATATACAGGGTTGACACAGACAAAGCGTTGGAAGCTTCTTATCTACTTCAGCAATTTTTGGTGCCAGAAAATGTTTCAAACTTTGTCAGCCGCAAGTCTCTGACAGAAATCATCCTTGCATCTAACTATCTACAAAATGGTGTCCGAAATGGTCTCAAGCTAGCGCCAACAGTTAAGGACATAGTCAAAGTGGCATTCAGAAATCTTTTGCCTGATGGACTGACTAGAGAACAAATCAAAGATGCTGAAATGTCTATGATTGTCTTGAGTTCATGGAAGATGACACGGTCCGACATTGAAAGTATATTCAATAACTGTTCACAAGGTACAGTGTTTATGTCTCATTTGTTGTTGTTGTTCTTGTTGTTATTGTTCTTGTTGTTATTGTTCTTGTTGTTGTTGTTCTTATTGTTGTTGTTGTTATCCTTCTAATTGTTCTTATTGTTCTTCTGGTTGTTCTTCTGGTTGATATTCTGGTTGTTCTTCTGGTTGATCTTCTGGTTGTTCTTCTGGTTGTTCTTGTTGTTCTTCTGGTTGATCTTCTGGTTGTTCTTCTGGTTGTTCTTGTTGTTCTTCTGGTTGTTCTTGTTGTTCTTCTGGTTGTTCTTCTGGTTGTTCTTCTGGTTGTTCTTCTGGTTGTTCTTGTTGTTCTTCTGGTTGATATTCTGGTTGTTCTTCTGGTTGTTCTTCTGGTTGTTCTTCTGGTTGTTCTTCTGGTTGTTGTTGTTGTTCTTCTGGTTGTTCTGGTTGTTCTTGTTGTTCTTCTTGTTGTTCCTCTGGTTGATCTTCTTGTTGTTCTTCTGGTTGTTCTTGTTGTTCTTCTGGTTGTTCTTCTGGTTGATTTTCTGGTTGATCTTCTGGTTGTTCTTCTGGTTGTTCTTGTTGTTCTTCTCATTGATCTTCTGGTTGTTCTTCTCGTTCTTCTTATTGTTCTTCTGGTTGTTCTTCTGGTTGTTCTTGTTGTTCTTCTGGTTGATCTTCTAGTTGTTCTTCTGGTTGATCTTCTGGTTGTTCTTCTGGTTGATTTTCTGGTTGTTCTTCTGGTTGATTTTCTGGTTGTTCTTCTGGTTGATCTTCTGGTTGTTCTTCTGGTTGTTCTTGTTGTTCTTCTGATTGATCTTCTGGTTGTTCTTCTGGTTGTTCTTGTTGTTCTTCTGGTTGTTTTTGTTGTTCTTCTGGTTGTTCTTCTGGTTGTTCTTGTTGTTCTTCTGGTTGATCTTCTGGTTGTTCTTCTGGTTGATCTTCTGGTTGTTCTTCTGGTTTTTCTTGTTGTTGTTCTTCTGGTTGATCTTCTTGTTGTTCTTCTGGTTGTTCTTGTTGTTCTTCTGGTTGTTTTTGTTGTTCTTCTGGTTGTTCTTCTGGTTGTTCTTGTTGTTCTTCTGGTTGTTTTTGTTGTTCTTCTTATTTGTTCTTCTGGTTGTTCTTGTTGTTCTTCTTGTTGTTCTTCTGGTTGATCTTCTGGTTGTTCTTCTGGTTGTTTTTGTTGTTCTTCTGGTTGTTTTTGTTGTTCTTATTTGTTCTTCTGGTTGTTCTTGTTGTTCTTCTTGTTGTTCTTCTGGTTGATCTTCTGGTTGTTCTTCTGGTTGTTCTTGTTGATCTTCTGGTTGTTCTTCTGATTGTTCTTGTTGTTCTTCTGGTTGTTCTTGTTGTTCTTCTTGTAGTTCTTCTGGTTGATCTTCTGGTTGTTCTTCTGGTTGTTCTTCTGGTTGTTCTTGTTGTTGTTCTTGTTGCTCTTATGGTTGTTCTTCTTCTGGTTCTTCTTCTTCTTTTTCTGGTTATTCTTGTTATTTTACTGATTGTTCTTGTTCTTTTTCTCGTTGTTCTTTTTTTTGTTTTTGTTCTGGTTGTTTTTCTTTTAGTTCTTGTTCTTCTTGTGGTTCTTCTAGTTGTACTTCTGTTGTATATATATATATATATATAAGAATTCTTCCAAACAGATCTGTTGAACAGTAACCAAGACTTGGTATGCAAAGCACTGCACAGTTACTTTTGCAGCCACCAGAAATGTGGAATTAAAATACCGAAGCGGTAAGTTAAGCTTGTTGTGAAAAAATGTTATTTTAAATATCATAAAGCAAAAAGCATTCCAATGAAAATGTAACAAGCTCTTCGACTTTGAATATAACTAGTGATCATAAGGAAGATTATGTTCCTTTACGAAGGGACTTTAAACAAAGCTAATCATGTTGATGAAATTTCGTTAAGACTAATCATTTTTATGTTACGAAATTGCTTCCCATTATTGTCACATGATACAGAAACACAGCAGCCAATAAAATACTCAAAATAATTCAAAAAAGGCACAATTCTTCTCCTGTATGCTAAGAAAATATGTATCTTAATACTCTTTTTTTTTTCAACTGTTGTTATTATACTATCTTAAGAGCATGGTACGAGTTGTCTGAATCAGCCAGAAAAACAATGACTTTGTAAAGTAAATCTAATTAATATATCTGATAACATCAACATTAATGGATACATTTCCGACGTCATTATCTTCTTCTTCTGAGCTCTTTTTTGTCATCCAGATAGATGTGTGAAAGTGAAATAGATAGATAGATAGATAGATAGATAGATAGAAAGATAGATAGATAGATAGATTAGATAGATTAGATAGATTAGATTAGATAGATTAGATTAGATAGATTAGATAGATTAGATAGATAAGATAGATAGATAGATAGATAGATAGATAGATAGATAGATAGATAGATAGATAGATAGATAGATAGATAGATAGATAGATAGATTAGATAGATTAGATAGATAGATAGATAGATAGATAGAAAAATAGATAGATAGATAGATTAGATAGATAGATAGATAGATAGATAGATAGATAGATAGATAGATAGATAGATAGATAGATAGATAGATAGATAGATAGATAGAAAAATAGATAGATAGATAGATTAGATAGATAGATAGATAGATAGATAGATAGATAGATAGATAGATAGATAGATAGATTAGATAGATGGATAGATAGATAGATAGATGGATAGATAAATAGATAGATAGATAGAGATATATTCTTGGGGGTAGATATATTTAACAACAGTAGCAAACGTCATCGAAAAAGGAGACCTTGTATACATTTTTAAAAATGATCACGATTGGTCTAAAACTAGAATTTTTAACAAAAAGGAAAGTGAGAAAGTAAATTTTAAAAAAAATAAAGCTTGCTTTTAGAAATAAGATATTTATAAGATATTTAGATATAAGTATTTTCATTTAAAACTTGATATATATATTAATAACTAAACATTTTTTCCACTTCTCAAGGTTGCTGTACCTGATGTTGAGATGTAGAACAAAAGAAAAAATGAAAACGTCTACAATAAAATCAACAAAAAGGTCAACGCCGATAATAGCTACACCATCTAAAAAAACAAAATCATCAAAGACAACATTTACATCTAAAACAAAAAGTTCGTCTCCATTTTCTTCAACAAAAACAGCATCTAGTTCAACAAAATCTATAACATCTAAAACTAAATATACAACAATTTCAACAACAAATAATTCCACAAGGACCTCTACAACACCTACTTCTCAAACACCTACTTCCACAACACCTACTTCCACAACGACTTCTACAACACCTACTTCCACAACGACTTCTACAACACCTACTTCCAGAACAACTTCTACAACCGTTACGTCCACAATGACTTCTACAACACCTACTTCCACAACGACTTCTACAACACCTACTGCCACAACGACTTCTACAACACCTACTTTCAGAACAACTTCTACAACAACTACTTCCAGAACAACTTCTACAACACCTACTTCCACAACGACTTCTACAACACCTACTTCCAGAACAACTTCTACAACACCTACTTCTACAACACCTACTTCTACAACACCTACTTCTACAACACCTACTTCTACAACACCTACGTCTACAACACCTACATCCATAACGACTTCTACAACACCTACTTCTACAACGACTTCTACAAAACCTACTTCAAGAACAACTTCTACAACACCTAATTCCACAACGACTTCTACAACACCTACTTTTATAACGACTTTTACAACACCTACTTCCACAAGAACTTCTACAACACGTACTTCTACAACATCTACTTCTACAACACCTTCTTGTACAACACCTACTTCTACAACACCTACTTCTACAACAACGTATACAACAACTACTCCAACAACTTCTACAACACCTAATTCCACAACAACCTCTACAAATCCTACTTCTACAACACTTACTTCTACAACACCTACTTCTACAACACCTACTTCTACAACAACTTATACAACAACTACTCCTACAACTTCTACAACACCTAATTCCACAACAATCTCTACAACACCTACTTCTACAACACCTACTTCCACAACAACTTCTACAACAACTACTCCAACAACTTCTACAACACCTAATTCCACAACAACTTCTACAACAACTACTCCCACAACTTCTACAACACCTACTTCTACAACAACTTATACAACAACTACTCCAACAACTTCTACAACACCTAATTCCACAACAACCTCTACAACACCTACTTCTACAACACCTACTTCCACAACAACTTCTACATCAACTACTTTAACCACCTCTACAACACCTACTTCTACAACACCTACTTCCACAACAACTTCTACAACAACTACTCCAACAACTTCTACAACACCTAATTCCACAACAACCTCTACAACACATACTTCTACAACACCTACTTCCACAACAACTTCTACAACAACTACTCCAACAACTTCTACAACACCTAATTCCACAACAACCTCTACAACACATACTTCTACAACACCTACTTCCACAACAACTTCTACAACAAATACTCCAACAACTTCTACATCAACTACTTTAACCACCTCTACAACACCTACTTCTACAACACCTACTTCCACAACAACTTCTACAACAACTACTCCAACAACTTCTACAACACCTAATTCCACAACAACCTCTACAACACATACTTCTACAACACCTACTTCCACAACAACTTCTACAACAACTACTCCAACAACTTCTACAACACCTAATTCCACAACAACCTCTACAACACATACTTCTACAACACCTACTTCCACAACAACTTCTACAACAAATACTCCAACAACTTCTACAACACCTAATTCTACAACAACCTCTACAACACCTACTTCTACAACACCTACTTCTACAACAACTTATACAACAACTACTCCAACAACTTCTACAACACCTAATTGCACAACAACCTCTACAACACCTACTTCTACAACACCTACTTCTACAACACCTACTTATACAACACCTACTTCTACAACACTTACTTCTACAACAACTACTCCAACAAATACTACAACACCTAATTCCACAACAACTTCTACAACAACTACTCCAACAAATTCTACAACAACTATTTCCACAACAACCTCTACAACACATACTTCTACAACACCTACTTCCACAACAACTTCTACAACAACTACTCCAACAACTTCTACAACACCTAATTCTACAACAACCTCTACAACACCTACTTCTACAACACCTACTTCTACAACAACTTATACAACAACTACTCCAACAACTTCTACAACACCTAATTCCACAACAACCTCTACAACACCTACTTCTACAACACCTACTTCTACAACACCTACTTATACAACACCTACTTCTACAACACTTACTTCTACAACAACTACTCCAACAACTACTACAACACCTAATTCCACAACAACTTCTACAACAACTACTCCAACAACTTCTACAACAACTTATTCCACAACAACCTCTACAACACCTACTTCTACAACACCTACTTCCACAACAACTTCTACAACAACTACTCTAACAACTTCTACAACACCTAATTCCACAACAACCTCTACAACACATACTTCTACAACACCTACTTCCACAACAACTTCTACAACAAATACTCCAACAACTTCTACATCAACTACTTTAACCACCTCTACAACACCTACTTCTACAACACCTACTTCCACAACAACTTCTACAACAACTACTCCAACAACTTCTACAACACCTAATTCCACAACAACCTCTACAACACATACTTCTACAACACCTACTTCCACAACAACTTCTACAACAACTACTCCAACAACTTCTACAACACCTAATTCCACAACAACCTCTACAACACATACTTCTACAACACCTACTTCCACAACAACTTCTACAACAAATACTCCAACAACTTCTACAACACCTAATTCTACAACAACCTCTACAACACCTACTTCTACAACACCTACTTCTACAACAACTTATACAACAACTACTCCAACAACTTCTACAACACCTAATTGCACAACAACCTCTACAACACCTACTTCTACAACACCTACTTCTACAACACCTACTTATACAACACCTACTTCTACAACACTTACTTCTACAACAACTACTCCAACAAATACTACAACACCTAATTCCACAACAACTTCTACAACAACTACTCCAACAAATTCTACAACAACTATTTCCACAACAACCTCTACAACACATACTTCTACAACACCTACTTCCACAACAACTTCTACAACAACTACTCCAACAACTTCTACAACACCTAATTCTACAACAACCTCTACAACACCTACTTCTACAACACCTACTTCTACAACAACTTATACAACAACTACTCCAACAACTTCTACAACACCTAATTCCACAACAACCTCTACAACACCTACTTCTACAACACCTACTTCTACAACACCTACTTATACAACACCTACTTCTACAACACTTACTTCTACAACAACTACTCCAACAACTACTACAACACCTAATTCCACAACAACTTCTACAACAACTACTCCAACAACTTCTACAACAACTTATTCCACAACAACCTCTACAACACCTACTTCTACAACACCTACTTCCACAACAACTTCTACAACAACTACTCTAACAACTTCTACAACACCTAATTCCACAACAACCTCTACAACACCTACTTCTACAACACCTACTTCCACAACAACTTCAACAACAACTACTCCAACAACTTCTACAACACCTAATTCCACAACAACCTCTACAACACCTACTTCTACAACACCTACTTCTACAACAACTTATACAACAACTACTCCAACAACTTCTACAACACCTAATTCCACAACAACCTCTACAACACCTACTTCTACAACACCTACTTCCACAACAACTTCTACAACAACTACTCCAACAACTTCTACAACACCTACTTCTACAACACCTACTTCCACAACAACTTCTACAACAACTACTCCAACAACTTCTACAACACCTAATTCCACAACAACTTCTACAACAACTACTCCAACAACTTCTACAACACCTAATTCCACAACAACCTCTACAACACCTACTTCTACAACACCTACTTCCACAACAACTTCTACAACAACTACTTTAACCACCTCTACAACACCTACTTCCACAACAACTTCTACAACAACTACTCCAACAACTACTACAACACCTAATTCCACAACAACTTCTACAACAACTACTCTAACAACTTCTACAACACCTAATTTAACAACAACCTCTACAACACCTACTTCTACAACACCTACTTCCACAACAACTTCAACAACAACTACTCCAACAACTTCTACAACACCTAATTCCACAACAACCTCTACAACACCTACTTCTACAACACCTACTTCCACAACAACTTCTACAACAACTACTTTAACCACCTCTACAACACCTACTTCCACAACAACTTCTACAACAACTACTCCAACAACTACTACAACACCTAATTCCACAACAACTTCTACAACAACTACTCTAACAACTTCTACAACACCTAATTTAACAACAACCTCTACAACACCTACTTCTACAACACCTACTTCCACAACAACTTCAACAACAACTACTCCAACAACTTCTACAACACCTAATTCCACAACAACCTCTACAACACCTACTTCTACAACACCTACTTCTACAACAACTTATACAACAACTACTCCAACAACTTCTACAACACCTAATTCCACAACAACCTCTACAACACCTACTTCTACAACACCTACTTCTACAACACCTACTTCTACAACACCTACTTCTACAACACCTACTTATACAACACCTACTTCTACAACACTTACTTCTACAACAACTACTCCAACAACTACTACAACACCTACTTCCACAACAACTTCTACAACAACTACTCTAACAACTTCTACAACACCTACTTCCACAACAACTTCAACAACAACTACTCCAACAACTTCTACAACACCTAATTCCACAACAACCTCTACAACACCTACTTCTACAACACCTACTTCTACAACAACTTATACAACAACTACTCCAACAACTTCTACAACACCTAATTCCACAACAACCTCTACAACACCTACTTCTACAACACCTACTTCTACAACACCTACTTCTACAACACCTACTTATACAACACCTACTTCTACAACACTTACTTCTACAACAACTACTCCAACAACTACTACAACACCTACTTCCACAACAACTTCTACAACAACTACTCTAACAACTTCTACAACACCTAATTCCACAACAACCTCTACAACACCTACTTCTACAACACCTACTTCCCCAACAACTTTAACAACAACTACTCCAACAACTTCTACAACACCTAATTCCACAACAACCTCTACAACACCTACTTCTACAACACCTACTTCTACAACAACTTATACAACAACTACTCCTACAACTTCTACAACACCTAATTCCACAACAACCTCTACAACACCTACTTCTACAACACCTACTTCCACAACAACTTCTACAACAACTACTCCAACAACTTCTACAACACCTAATTCCACAACAACTTCTACAACAACTACTCCCACAACTTCTACAACACCTACTTCTACAACAACTTATACAACAACTACTCCAACAACTTCTACAACACCTAATTCCACAACAACCTCTACAACACCTACTTCTACAACACCTACTTCCACAACAACTTCTACATCAACTACTTTAACCACCTCTACAACACCTACTTCTACAACACCTACTTCCACAACAACTTCTACAACAACTACTCCAACAACTTCTACAACACCTAATTCCACAACAACCTCTACAACACATACTTCTACAACACCTACTTCCACAACAACTTCTACAACAACTACTCCAATAACTTCTACAACACCTAATTCCACAATAACCTCTACAACACCTACTTCTACAACACCTACTTCCACAACAACTTCTACAACAACTACTCCAACAACTTCTACAACACCTAATTCTACAACAACCTCTACAACACCTACTTCTACAACACCTACTTCCACAACAACTTCTACAACAACTACTTTAACCTCCTCTACAACACCTACTTCTACAACACCTACTTCCACAACTTCTACAACAACTACTCCAACAACTTCTACAACACCTAATTCCACAACAATCTCTACAACACATACTTCTACAACACCTACTTCCACAACAACTTCTACAACAACTACTCCAACAACTTCTACAACACCTAATTCTACAACAACCTCTACAACACCTACTTCTACAACACCTACTTCTACAACAACTTATACAACAACTACTCCAACAACTTCTACAACACCTAATTCCACAACAACCTCTACAACACCTACTTCTACAACACCTACTTCTACAACACCTACTTATACAACACCTACTTCTACAACACTTACTTCTACAACAACTACTCCAACAACTACTACAACACCTAATTCCACAACAACTTCTACAACAACTACTCCAACAACTTCTACAACAACTTATTCCACAACAACCTCTACAACACATACTTCTACAACACCTACTTCCACAACGACTTCTACAACAACTACTCTAACAACTTCTACAACACCTAATTCCACAACAACCTCTACAACACCTACTTCTACAACACCTACTTCCACAACAACTTCAACAACAACTACTCCAACAACTTCTACAACACCTAATTCCACAACAACCTCTACAACACCTACTTCTACAACACCTACTTCTACAACAACTTATACAACAACTACTCCAACAACTTCTACAACACCTAATTCCACAACAACCTCTACAACACCTACTTCTACAACACCTACTTCCACAACAACTTCTACAACAACTACTCCAACAACTTCTACAACACCTACTTCTACAACACCTACTTCCACAACAACTTCTACAACAACTACTCCAACAACTTTTACAACACCTAATTCCACAACAACTTCTACAACAACTACTCCAACAACTTCTACAACACCTAATTCCACAACAACCTCTACAACACCTACTTCTACAACACCTACTTCCACAACAACTTCTACAACAACTACTTTAACCACCTCTACAACACCTACTTCCACAACAACTTCTACAACAACTACTCCAACAACTTCTACAACAACTAATTCCACGACAACCTCTACAACACCTACTTCAACAACACCTACTTCCACAACGACTTCTACAACAACTACTCCAACAACTTCTACAACACCTAATTCCACAACAACCTCTACAACACCTACTTCTACAACACCTACTTCTACAACAACTTATACAACAACTACTCCCACAACTTCTACAACACCTAATTCCACAACAACTTCTACAACAACTACTTTAACAACTTCTACAACACCTAATTCCACAACAACTTCTACAACAACTTCTACAACATCTAATTCCACAACAACCTCTACAACACTTGCTTCTACAAAACCTACTTCTACAACACCTACTTCTACAACAACTTATACAACAACTACTCCCACAACTTCTACAACACCTACTTCCACAACAACTTCTACAACAACTACTCCAACAACTTCTACAACACCTAATTCCACAACAACTTCTACAACAACTACTCCCACAACTTCTACAACACCTAATTCCACAACAACCTCTACAACAACTACTGCAACAACTTCTACAACACCTAATTCCACAACAACCTCTACAACACCTACTTCTACAACACCTACTTCTACAACACCTACTTCCACAAGAACTTCTACAACACCTACTTCTACAACACCTACTTCTACAACACCTACTTCCACAAGAACTTCTACAACACCTACTTCTACAACACCTACTTCCACAAGAACTTCTACAACAAGAACTTCTACAACACCTACTTCCACAAGAACTTCTACAACACCTACTTCTACAACACCTACTTCTACAACACCTACTTCTACAACACTTACTTCCACAAGAACTTCTACAACACCTACTTCTACAACACCTACTTCCACAAGAACTTCTACAACACCTACTTCTACAACACCTACTTCCACAAGAACTTCTACAACAAGAACTTCTACATCTACTTCTACAACACCTACTTCTACAAGAATTTCTACAACACCTACTTCTACAACACCTACTTCTACAACACCTACTTCCACAAGAACTTTTACGACAGGAAACGTTAGATTTTTACTTAACAATGTTGTATTTTTCGGTCAGCTTGATACTCCATTTGGTTCTGATTCGCAACCTGATCTTGTGTCGTCTGCAACAAATCTTAATGAGATTTTAGCACCAGCAACAATAAATCAAACAACTATACCAACGCTAACCCCTGAAAGGACGACAAATGAGTTACAGCTTGGATTAAACAAGTTTATGCTGCTGCCTGATCCTGAGCCAGAACTTGAACCAGAAGCAGAATTGGACCTTGAGTCAACTCTCTTAAATACCATTTTAAGTACTTTTCCTGACATATTTTTCCCCCTTACAGTCCCTAATACAACAACTTTGTCTGATAGCTTAACCTCTATAGATAAGAATTATACTACCCTATCCCAGTTAATTACATATAGCGTTACACGACAAAAGAACGATTCTATTCATATGCAAGAGCCTGAAGAAAACGGGCAAGTCACAGTAAGTGCAGCAATATTACCTACAACAGCATTAATTACAGAGCAACACATTGAAAGAATAGAAGCCCCGACTTCGACTACACCATATTTCATGTCAACACCAGAAATTCAGAATGATGTTACTCTGGAACTTATGGTTTCTCCTGATCTAGAGTCTAAAGAATATAATGAAAGCTCTTCTAGAAAAAGAAGAGAAACAGAAACGTTCGCAGCAACAACATTAGATAAATTGACAACTACTATAGCAGCACAAAATGCAACATATACTTTTACAACGACACATCCTGTAACAACAAATGAAGATACAGTTGTAAATGCAATGACACCTAAAACAATAACAACTAACGTTACGACTGTCAAATTAGGAACACTCACTACAACAAGTGTAAACAATACCCTATCAATTATTAATACAACACCAGCTACAATAAATACTGGTGCAACTTCAACGACGATAACTACAAAGACAGTTAATTCAACAGAATTCAATTCAATAACACTTAAAACAACAAGTACCTTCATAACTGACAATTCAACATTCCATACAACAACTAACCTCACATCTGTGAATACAACTACAAAACCCAACTCTTCAACTGCCAACATAACAAGTAGCTTCCCAACTGTCTATTCAACAACACCAATTACATCAGCTAACTTTACAACTATCATTTCAACAACACCAACTACTCCAAGTAACTTCACAACTATCAATTCAACAACACCAACTACATCAACTAACTTTACAACTTTCAATACAACACCAACTGCATCAACTAACTTTACAGCTAACAATACAACAACATCAACTATTTTTACAACTAATAATACAACAACACCAACTACATCAACTAACTTCACAATTGTGAATTTAACAACACCAACTAACTTCACAATTGTGAATTTAACAACACCAACTACACCAACGATCTTCACAACTGTCAATTTAACAACACCAACTACACCAACTAACTTTACAATTGTGAATTTAATAACACCGACTACACCAACTAACTCCACAACTATCAATACAACAACAACAACTGCACCAACTAACTTCACAATTGTGAATTCAACAACACTAACAATACTGACTAACTTTACAACTATCAATACAACAATTCCAAATAACTTTACAATTGTGAATTTAACAACACAGACTACACCAACTAACTCAACAACTATCAATACAACAACACATACTACACCAACTAACTTCACAACTGTCACTTCAACAACACCACCTGCACCAACTAACTTCACAATTGTAAATTCAACAACACTGACTAACATTACAACTATCAATCCAACAACATCAACTACACCAACTAACTCCACTACTTTTAATACAACTAAATCAACTACAACAAGTAACTTCTCTGCTGTCAATACAACATTACCAACTTCAACTACAGCTGACACCACGAGTCCTCCAATAGCTCTTTCTAGATTTACACTTGGAAACTTTCTGTTACTTGCTAAATCTGAGTTGGCATCTAATTCAAATCCAGAATCTCAGATTGATAATGAAAACATGTCCGCAGCAACTAATTCCATTACAATCTCCTCACCTACGATAATAAAACAGACGAGAGTACCTTACATTGCAACTCAAACATTGGCATTTTTGGGCACTAGAATAACAGCTGGATCTGAACCTAAACTTAGACTTAACGATTTGATGCTTTTACCTAATCCCCTGCCAGACCTGGAGCCCCAAGGGGAGACAAGTGTTGAATTGGAACTTGTGTCCCCTGCTGCAAATACGTCTATTATAACTCGACCCAATCCAACGGCTCCTAATACAACAATTTCTAATGCAACAATGCTAACTACATCAAAATTACAAGATATCATAACCACTCTTAAAAATCATTCAACGACCAAGTCAATCGCATCTACTTCTTCAATAATTAATTACAGGACTTTATCTTATACAAATAACAATTTACTTAATACAAGTAGCAATGTCCTTAACATTAGCAGCATCTTTAGCAATGTAAGTAGCAATACACCGGCTACAAGCAAGAATATTATTTATGTGAGTAAATATGAACCAGAGGCTTCAGATGAAAATGTGCAATCTACAACAGATACCAACGAATCTACGCAACCAGGTACAATACTTACTAGAGCTGAATTTAACGAGACAACGCCTGATATAGAGGCCCTTACTTCTGTAATACCAACTTCTACACTACATTTAAAAAATATGACAACTTCTGAGACTCATACCGCCGGACTAAGCGACGCAATGATTCCTCCTGATCCGAAACTTGAGCCTCAATCCAAACAAGAGTCTGACGTTGAATATAAACTCAGATCCTATACAAGTACTACTGAAATAGAATCCCCTGTTATTAAAGCTAATAAATCAACAGCTAGATCTACTATCGGAACATTTAATACAACAGATTTTAGTACAGACTTTACTACAGTACCTTCTACAGCAATGGCGTCTAATACATTGCCTAATGAAATAGAAACTACAATTGCAATACCTAATACAACAATATTGCTCAATGATACAGGCACTATTGCAACCTCATCTTCAACAATGTATCCAATTGGAACACCTAACTCAACATCTACTGTTAGTACCATCACAACTTCTGATACATCATTTATTAATAAATTACCTGATACATCATCTAGTACTCAAACACCTACCACAACAAAAATTAACATTACAACTGTCTACAAAACAGCATCTACACCGACAGATACAACCATGTCAGCAACTTCTGCTGATGAGAGACCTGATATACCACTATCAACTAGTGAAACACCTGATGCTTCAACATCTTTTCATACAACATTACCTAATACAACATTATCTAATACAACATTACCTAATACAATAACACCTTATCCCACAACACCTGAAACAGCAACACTAACAAGTGAAATACCTAACACTTCAAAACTTCCTACAACGGTTACTATCGTAACTTCAGATACATCTTTTTATACAACATTACCTGATTCAATAACACTTAATAAAACAAGTGTTGATACAATAACACCAAATATTGAGACATCGAAGACAAACATATCACTTCATTCAAAAGACACTACTGCAACTTCTTTCGATACAACTTTTGATACAACATTACAGAATACAGAAACATTTAATCCAAAAACATCTCTTACAGCAGAACATAATCTTGAAATAGCCAATACCACTATCTTACAGAGAACAACAGATGCTATCGCAACTTTTTCTGATACACCCATTTCTACATCCACATTACATGCTACAGCTGCACAAATTACAACAACAAAAAATACAACAGTAATTCTTGTACCAACATCTAAATATAAAACATACGACAGTACTAAAACAGCTGAAACATCTTTTGAAAGTACTGAAACAACAACACCAGCAACATTTACAACGAATGTTGTAACAACAATACCAACGTCTACAAAATTTGACAGTGCTGAAACAACAACACCAACAACATCTACAACATCCGCCAGTACTGCAACAAGACTATCAACTTCTTCAACGCATGACAGCACTGAGGGAACACCTTTGTATACCATAGAACTCCGTACAGTAACATCAACTGAGGTTCAGCCTGAAATTCGATTCGGACAGAACAACCTTAAGCGTTTCCCTGAATCTGATTATGAGCCTGAGACTCCAATAGATCCGGAACCTGACAAAGACTCGGAGCTCGAGCCTGAATTCGAATCGGAACCTGATCCTGACTTTGATCCTGAATCTGATCCTATTATTTTGTACTATCTGTAGCTTTTGGTTAATTATTTAAGCAAACTATTTCGTAACAAAGTTTCTTGGGCGGACGAGTTGAATAAAATAATTACTTAACAAATTTGCTTTATTTGTCTACGTTTTGTATCTATATGGATGTGTGTATTTATATCCAAATTTATTTCTATTCTTTTTATCAAGTATTTGTATGCATTTATATTTGAGTATTTTGTATGTATATATGTGTAAATGTGCGTACAGGTGTATGTGTTTTCCGAGGGGGGGGGGGGTACGTCTGTTACCTTTCAGCCTTTGGTATATGGTCGTCTTCCCTACGAGATATGTGACCTGCCCAGTCTTTCTGTATGGTCCATATCGGCATTCGCAATTATGAGAGAGCGCAGACATCTTTGGTGAAAGCGTTCAAGAAGTCTCAGTTTTTTTCTATACAGAACGTAAATGTTTGACTCATATATATTGTCACAGCTTTCCTATTTTTAATACTTATAACTCGATAGAATCTACCTTAGGTCTCGATACGTCTAGGTGTCCCTGGTTCAGTTCTAGTTAACGAAATAAAACAATGAAACCACTAGATCAAACACATAAACTTTAATCAGCTTTACTGCATATCACACACGCTGGTCTCTGTCTGACAACAAAACACACTTCCGGTCTTCGCGCAGAATGTAAAAATAGATTATACATAAAAAACACACATTCATCCGTGACATATATATGTATTATATATATATATATATATATTGGTGCCGGTACTCAGTGATTGATTGTCTAACTTTTAACTACTAGGAAATCAATAATAAACGTTAAAATACAAATATAATTTTTTCCGCATTGAAAAAGGTGCCGGTATGCCGTACCGGTGCGGTATATAGACTATATATGTCATATATTATACCTACACTACACAGATGTTGTTAAAAGCTGAAAAAAAGCGTTGTTTTGTAAAGTAGTTATAAGAAGTAAAGTTGTGCTGTTGTTGTTTTTTTATTATCAAAACTAACCTGTATAACGAGTACCACGAAAATACGAGTTGGATAGAGGAATTGTAAAAATATAGGAATCTGGAAAGTCGACTTCGAAACAATGTTTCTAGAACACAGCTTTATGCATTATTTGGTTTGGCTTATTAAATTCCACGAGTATTAACTTAATAGCCAGGATATAAAGAAAAGTTCGAGCCATTGTAACGTGTGACTAGCCCTTACGTTTTTGTTTGTTTTTTTCCAATACCTCTTTTATAGTCACATCTTCATGGAACCTGGGTGGAACCTTGACACGAATCTCAAAAAAAAAAAAAAAGGTCTAACGATTTTCTAGAAATTTCACAGTTGATGTATAGCACTGAGAAAAGAATGACTAGCTCGTTGGCCACACGGGAAAAACTCTAGTTTGACGTTATAATTTTTCAAAGTAAATTAAGCAATTTTAAAAACATTGGCTAGAGAACTAGATCTAGATCTAGATCCAACATCCGCGAGCACGTTGCCCTGCCTCATCGTGGCGCTCGCGTGGAAACGGCCATTAGAGGAAGTGGCTAGGCTAAATGGGTAACAACACAGGACTCCCGTGGGGATGCCCACGGGTAGACGAGAGTCCACCCATTGCACGGGCGAGGTTGTAATAAAGTCCCCACAAACCTGTCACCAATCCATGCGCTGTTCCTCAAAAGGACCGTTACATAAATGGCACAGTTAGCTTGGTACATTGAAGGAAAATGGCAGAAGATCCCGGTGTATTCTCGGCCTTCGGCCGTGTCTAGCCCACGCGTTGGGGGCCAAATGCATCGGTCTACAGCAATGCTTTATATAGGCATTGTCTAGGGTCTCTCCCAAACAGAACTGTGTGTTCACATAGGTTTTTTTACTGTTTGGCGTCCAAGCAGGGTTTTTTTTAAACTTAGGGCTCGAAGAGCCTTCGGCTCAGCCCTTAGACATCAACAAGATCCAACATCGGTTTTGAAAGGACTATCGCTTGCTTGAAAAAGACTATTGCGTTCGGGAATTACCTAATTTAAGACATTACTGATTCAAGAGTTGAATAAATTAATGTTAATGAAAATTGTGTGCATCATCTACTAAGTCTAGATATAAAAGCCTATCAATGAAATATAATAAAGTGTAGTAGATTTATTCATTCTCTTAACCAGGATTCTTTCTTGAGGGGGGGGGGGGGGCTGATAAATACTCAGAATATGTTCCGTTGAGGAAAAAAGTTTGGGAAACACTGATGTAGATTAATTAACACTTCATCTTTAATAAGAGGACATAACAAAGCTCTCGCTTTATAACAGGGGCGGACTGGGTGTCAAAATCGGCCCGGGCATTTCTATACAATGCGGCCCACAAATTGAATGCCATAAAAGTATTGTGTAAAGTTTAATAATGTATCGAAAGTAGTTAGAACATGAATAATTTATTAAATGATTTTGAAATAAGCACATTTACTAAATGAATAAAGTATAACACTTTGGAATGCTGAATCTCTTACTATAATAAACTTTCTGCTACCATATCCATTAACATATACATGTACATGACATTCAAATTCAAGACATTCAAAGCTGGCTCGGTCATATCGTTTGACACGACTCGCTGTCAATGTCATCTATAATAAAGGTGCAAAAGTAAAAACATTACAAAGAAAAGCTAAATGATCGACGCAAAACAATGGATCTGCTTTTGTCTTGATTTCTGCTATTGATAGCTTCTAACTGGGAAGAGTGAAAACATTTTGTTACGTATTTCGTAAGTTCAATGAAATTCGAGGTTTTTTTTTTATACGTACTTTGAATTAAATTTCTTTCTGAAGGATGTATCTACAATTTTTAATTCACTATTTTGTAAATATTGCTTTAAAATGTTGAACTTTAACTTGTTCTTCTTCTTCATCGTTCTCATTGTTATGTTGGAGTGTTCATATGACTAGACCAATACATGAGATGAACTGCGCACTTTAACTGAATTAAAACATTTTATATGTTTTAAAACATAATTAGTAAAAAAAGAGTACGTTTGATGCAAACACTATATTTGACCTTGAAAATTCTAAATTTAGAAATGCTTTAATAAATTTAAAAAAGATGGCATCCTTTCGAACAATTTTCTACCTTTGAAGGAGCGACCTTTCGGTGTTTTTTTTTCGTAGTATAACAACATAAAGGTTTTTTAATAAGAAAATGTGTCGTTTTATTTGATAATAAAAAAATTTGTACTATAAATATCTAAATGGCATAATATTACAAAAATGGTTTTTTAATTATTCATTATAAAAATTTAACAAGGAAATTGTTTTTCCTATTTATTGTAATTAAATTTAAATTTAAAAATAAAGCACATTTCTATTGTAAACCAATATTACTTTGAATAATTTATTATATAAATAGATAGAAATTGTAGTATAAATACATGCAACAGAGATTGCAGCAGTATTCCATACTTTGATAAAATGTAGTTTATTTAGTTCATAGAAATAAAAAAAAAGATTTTAAAATATGAAACATAAGTTCTTTACGTCAGTTCGAAAGGTAATTAGTACATTAAATTTTGAATTTCGGGAAAGCAAAGGCGGTTGGTCGTTGTGCTGATAGTTAATCATTGTCCAAAGAAACAGACGACCTTAACTTCATCTGCCCTATAGATTGCAAGGTCTGAAAGGGGAATTTTACTTTACTCACAAGGTCAAATACTGCTTTCTAAATAACTTGGAAACCTAGTTTGACTGTCCTCTTCTTAGAGTTGGCTACACAAACAAAAGAACATCAAGTCCACTTGTTTGACGGTTATTTAATATCTTTACCTTCAGTAAAACTAATGCTGTCAAAGTTATTTCATATTTTGCAAACCCTCCATGTATTTCGACCTTAGTCTATTTCTTTGTAGTTTTATGGCATTGAGCCTGCTCATTCATAAATGCTCTCGTCATAACGTTGGCGAATCTCTAGTGCTTACGAGAAAACATTCATAATTTTGCTACATTTTTATTTTGGCACAGGATTCTAGCAATAGTTACCTTTTATCTTAATTATTTTCTGCTCTTTCTTTTCGATTCTTCTGCATCTTTATGTCAATTAGCCTAACCATGACCCATTTCTACACTGTTCAAAATAATAATTATGATTTGTGGAGGACCTCGTAGCGGGGCGAACTCGAGATCATGCGATAACTCCACCAAACCAATAAGAATTTGTATGTGACTGGATAATAAGATAATAATACAAAATGGGGAGATAATATGATAAAATAAGATGATAGGATAAGATGATAAGATGACAAGATAAGATAGCAAGATAAAATATGGGGAGGTATGATGACAAAATAAGATGACAAGGTAAGATGACAAAGCAAGATGACAAGATAAGATGACATGATAAGATGACAAGACAAGACAAGATGCTAAGATAAGATGACAAGACAATATTGCAAGATAAGATGGCAAGATAAGATGATAAGACAAAATGACAAGATAAACTGAAAAGAAAAAGAAGGCCTTATTGTCCAAACATGTAACAAACAAAAAATAACGCAAAAAGAAAATGGAAGTGTTAGTTCCCACTTCGATTGATAAAAGAAACAGTAGTGGTTCATCCACGTAACGTACTTATGTCATAAAGCATATCTTCCGCTTCGTTTGAACTCTAGTTGTATTGATTTAGATCAATCAATAAATTTAAAGCAACAAAACAACTCAGAAATGGTGACAGCTATTTCTTTATCTACGGCTATATAAATCTTCAGCGAGAAACTACAAGTGCTCGTCCACTTGAAAGACAAACTCATCGCAAAACACAAAACAGTCTCAAGACCCCAGAGTCCAATCTCTGTCTCTACTTTCTGCTATGATCTGACATTCATTGTGTCATTTGAGCGATTGCATCGTTCAGATGCTTTATACAGCCTGTCATTCGACATCTGTCATTAACTGATGACATCTCTGATGAGACTTGTTCATGAAATGTTTTCATCTAAGTCATAGAATAACAAAGCCAACACCTCTCGACCTCGAATGTAGTCAGCTCATGCGGTCAGATGCTTCGCTAAGGTAGGAAGAGTTTCATTGTTATGTTTTCATAACAAAAAGACTATATTTTGTACTGTAAAGAATAGCATAGTAAATACAAATTTATAAAGGTAGTTAATACTGGATTCAGAGATATGGATGAAATTTAGCGATCACGATTATTATTTAAATATAGATCTAGATATACATTTGAAAATGTATATTAGCTGTTCATACTGGATCTAGAGATATGAATGAAATCTTATCTTATATAATACAGACGTCACTTCAAAAAAGAAGATGATTACGTCCTACGCGTCATACATTCAGTCATGCATGTTAACCAATGACTTAAATTCTGCCAAGTTACTGGTTTTCCTGGCTAGCTCAGGCAACCCATTCCATGCTCTAATAGCACTAGGGAAGAAGGAGTATTTGTACAAATTTGTCCTAGCATATGGGATGAGGAATGTGCTTTTATCTTTGTGTCTTTCTGAGTATTTTATTAAATTTTGTTTTTGTATTTGAAGATTATGGTTCAGTGTTTTATGTATAATTGCTACTTTACTTTTGAGTCTTCTGTCCTGAAGGCTTTCGAAATTTAGTGATTTTACTAAAGGTGTTACTCTAGTCAAATGTGAATATTCCTTTGTTATGAATCTCACTGCTCTATTTTGAGTATGTTCCAGTTTCTTAATGTTTTCTTGAGTTGAGGGGTCCCAAACAGAGGATGCATATTCTATTATTGGCTAAACCAAGGTTAAATAACATTTTAGTTTTATGTTCTTATTTGATTTATCGAAATTTCTTTTAATAAACCCTAATGCTTTGTTTGATTTTTTTATACCTTCATCAATATGGGGATTCCATGAAAGTTTTTCATTTATTATAACACCTAGGTATTTTGCGTTTTTAGTCTGTGTTACTGGTTTACCATGAATAAGATAAGTGGAATTAATTTGTTACTCTTAATAACTGACATTTTTCTGGGTGGAAAGACAGGCTCCAATTTGATTCCCATTTCTGTAATTCATCTAATTCTCTTTGTAAAATTTCTGTATCTGGTGTTGTTTTTATATATAATAATCTGACTTTTGTTCCTGAACTAATGCAATTTGGTAAATCGTTTAAGTAAATTAAAAATAGTAGTGGACCTAAGACTGTTCCTTGAGGTACGCCTGAGTTTACTGTTATTGGTGTTGATTTAGAGCCATTTATTATTACAGTTTGTTCTCTCCCTATCAGAAAATCCTTAATCCACTGATGCAATGGATCATCAATGCCAAAATATTTTAATTTTGTACACAAACTATGGAGGTGAACTTTATCAAAAGCTTTGGAAAAATCTAGTAAGATAGCATCTATTTGCTCACTTTTGTCTAAACCATTTAAAAAATCATCAATTAGTCCTATTAGTTGTGTTTCACATGAAGTATATTTCCTAAGGCTATACCGGTATGGTGTGAGGACAGAGAGGACGATTGTTATCTAAATATAGATCACACTAATTAATGTTTTGGTACCCCATGAGTCACGGATGACATTTGGCATACAGCTCGCAATATTTGACAATTTTATTTATTTATTTTTTTTTAGTTTTTCTTTTCTCCTTAAAGCACGATAACGAATACGTACAATTGAAGGGACGCTATTGTGACACCTTAAACTTTAATTAATTTACTTAGTTATTGCCCTTGAGTTGCCTGCTAAAAGTTAGTATCTGTGAAGTTTTTTTTTTCTAAGTTAAGTGAAAAATGATCCGATATAGTTTTGCATTATTTAAACACTATAATGCTTGATCTTATGACAGAATCACTTATTATTATTATGAGTAAAAGTAGTAGTTCAATTGCATTGTCGTGTTAAAAACCTAAAAAAAAAAATCTTGTTACAAAAATGTATCAATAAGATATAACTTGATTTCTTTTTATGATAGTCGAAATAATTTATATAATATACTGAATAATAAACTGAACGTATACTGAATATATACTGAATGTTGCGAGTTCAATTTGGTAAACAAATTAATGGGAATGACGAATATGAGCTGACAATGATCGAATACAAGTACAAGTACGAATACTAGTACTCTTTTATACTTTTTGGAAATTAAATCATCGAATGGAATATATACTAAATGGGGCATGGAGGCCGAGTAAAGCGCTTGGTTTCTGAACAAAGGGGTCCCGGGTTCAAATCTCGGTGAAGACTAGGATTTTTAATTTCCGGATTTTTAGGGCGCCCCTGAATCCACCCAACTCTAACGGGTGCTTGATTTTAGTTGGGGAAAGTAAAGGCGTTTAGTCGTTGTGCTGGCCCCATGATACACTCGTCAACTGTCGACCATAGAAACGGATGATATTTACACTATCTACCCCATAGATCGCAAGGTCCTGGCTTGGCTAGATTTGAAAGGAGTTCGAAGTTCGACACCCGACTCGATCAGAGTTGTTTTTACTGAGCGCATATAGGCAGCACGGAAAACCTTCTCCCAAATACCACCTCCTCCTCCCCCCCCCCCCCCAACCGACTGGCCCACAATTGAAATTGGACTATAGCATGCTATAAGCATGAAAGCTATAATTTATGTTCCTTTATTTTTTAATACTGATCATCAAGTACTGAGTTATATGTTTCCAAGACGTACCTTTTTGTTCAGTAAACTAAAAAGTCAACAGAGGTTTTCATTGACAGTAAATATGTGATGATTTACTTGCTATCCGATTACCTCAAGCACTAATATCTACTAATAGAAATACAAGATATAGTCAATTTAGAAATAAAATCTCAAGCTTTTTACCACAGCGCCTCGACATTTTAAATGCAATAACAGAACCTAATGAAAGTAAATGTTTAAAAAAAATCACCCCTTTCGGACCTAGCGATCAATGGAGCATTTGATGTAAGGCCATCTGTTTTAGTGACCCACAGTTAACGGGGTAGTCAAGTGGCCAGCACAACGACCAAACACCCCTATTTCCCCCTCCCAGTAATGTCAGGTAACAAATACAGTTGGGTGACTTATAAATCCTGAGATTCAATTACCCAGTGGCTTATTAATTTCAATTACTTTAAACAAAATTGATTAGAAAAGGGTAAAGGAATTCATTATGCTCTCAAATTGGTTTTGTTGAAATTATAAGAATAGATAGACCTTGGAGGCGCTGTGGCTGAGCGATAAAGCGCTTGGCTTCTGAACCAGGGGTACAGGGTTCGAATCCTGGTCCACCCAGCTCTAATGGGTATCTGACAATAGTCGTGGAAAAGTAAAGGCGGTTGGTCGTTGTGCTGGCCACATGACACCCTCGTTAACTGTTAGTCACAAACACATATGACCTTTACATCATCTGCCCCATAGCTGTCAAGGTCTGAAAAAGGGACTCTACTTTATTTTTAGACCTTGGTGAAAAATCACGACTTGCTTAATGTAAATATCATTCCGTGCGTTAGATGTGAGTGTGACAAAATAAACAGGTCAAAGATAGGTCTGCATTAGCTCTTTTCCTTCAACTTAGAACTCAATAGAAAGCTCAACTAAGAACTCAATGGAAAGTTCAACTTAGAACTCAATGGAAAGTTCAACTTACAACTCAATGGAAAGTTCAACTTACAACTTAATGGAAAGTTTAACTTAGAACTCAATGGAGAGTTCAACTTAGAACTCAATGGAGAGTTCAACTAAGAACTCATTGGAAAGTTCAACTTAGAACTCAATGGAGAGTTCAACTTAGAACTTAAAGGAAAGTTCAACTTAGAACTCAATGGAAAGTTCAACATAGAACTCAAAGGAAAGTTCAGCTTAGAACTCAATGGAGAGTTTAACTTACAACTCAATGTAAAAATCTTCTCACTGAATGGTGCCAGGTCACATTCAACCATTGATTGATCAAGCATTTGTTAAGATAATGAAAGTCTTAGTTTCCTTTGCGATATCATGTTGGTAAAAGAAAGTACATGTATTTATTTAAATAGTTTTCATGTTCATTTACAAAGCTTTTATCACTTATATCACTCTGTCTGTCTGGTAAAAATTGTGTACACGCTATTTTCCCACACCCATTCTTAGATCAAGCTGAAGCTTCGCACAAATATTCATTGGCATAGACAAGACATGAATCAATAAAAAGAAAAGTAGCCGATTACACAATTAATTACTGGTAATTAATTCTTTTGTTTCATACCAACAAGGGAAAATGATACTTCAGTAATCACAAATAAGGCTAAAATTGTTGGGTTTAGTCCCCTTAAATATTTGTTAACGCTATTTCTCGCTCACGCACTCTCCGATCAAGTTGATACTTTAAATAATTATTTATTTTACCGAACAAAACATGAATCAATAAACAAAAATACTCAATTATTCAATTAATTATTGGTAATTAATTATTTTGATTGATTTCGAATAAGGGAAATAACATGTACTTTATTGATAGATATAGTTTTAACGGTGGTGTTCTTCATCTCTAGATACGTTTTTTTTTTAAAAGGAATTTTTGTATATTTTGCTTGTTTTTCAGAATGAATGTTTTTATTGTAACCACTTTAGTAGCTCTGATGTCGTCATCCTGCTGGGTCTGTGACGCCATACCCCCAACAAAGTATTTCTACCATGCCAATAACATTCCATCCGAACTCTACGCTAACTACATCTGCAGCGTCTTCGGACAGTCTCGACCTGACGGCTACACCGTGGGAAGCGATACAGAAGGGGAATCCAATTACCGAGCGGTGTATGATTTTCTGAATTCTTTCTCCAGCCCAGCTGTCCCTGTATTATTCGGCAGAAAGGACAGGTCTGTTCACGTGACCTTTAAACGAGAATTAATCAGCCCACCCATGACAATGTTAGCCTCTGTCACTAATTTAAAGCTAAAAAATTCTCCGCAAGAAAACATTGTCGAGCAACCGAATCTGTTGACTATATATGAATGCCTCAAAAGTGCCCTATGTTCAAGGTTAACTGCCAAGCAGTTGGAAGATCTCCGACAGATCCTTGAGCTAAGTCTAACATCCTGCGATCTGAACCTTTTGGTTCAAATTTTGTTCAGCTCTGCCGCGGACATGGCAATGGCGGCTATAGACGTCATAAAACCATTTTTGATCCACGATGCTCAGCCGTCGTTGGAAGCTTTGTCTGAGAATGACAAAAGAAAACTGTTCACTGCGATCCTTGTCGCCACTAATGGACAATGTGGCTCTAGCCAGGGACAGGATTATCCCTGGAAGGTAGAGGACATAGCCAGGGCTGTCTTTGCTCAGTTTCTCCCTCTGGAGTTAACGAAGAAACAAAGAGAAAACGCAGAGACGGCGATGATTGTGTTGGGTAAATCTAACTTGAGAAAACAAGACATCGTCAATATATTTCAGCACTTTATACAAGGTAGGCCTTATTATTTTTACAATCATTTATTAGGGCTCAGAATTAATTAACACTTCTATGTTAATGAATAACCAAGCACCCAAGTTTTGCTTTAGTTAAATGTGTATTTTAAGCAAATGACATTTTTTTTTTAAAAAAAAAAGCTTTTAATAACTAATGAATAAATTGGTTAAAAATAGAGCATGAGACGGGTTGCCTGAATCAGCCATAAAGTCTCATGACTTAGTAGAGAAACGTTTCTCTCAAACTATGGGGAGCGAGGTGCTGGCGATGGGGCGCCTTGTAGGCCTTTTTTATGAACAGGGACATAAAATATACTGCATTGAAGTTATAAATCCCTCATTAAGTATTGATTGTAGTCGAAGTGGCAATATTGCCGATTTCTTATTAACCCTTAAAGTGCTGAACTGTTTTAGAATGAGTGCATACAAAATGGAATCATAATTCTGATGTTTGGAGGCTAAACTTTCACACGCGTTATAAGGGTTAATTCATTTATTTCGTCTTTTTAGTCGGTTCTTTTATATTGTTGTCATGAGAAGCGTCTGAAACCACTTCGATTGTTGTCATGAGAGGCGTCTGAAACCACTTCGACTGTTGTCATGAGAGGCGTCTGAAACCACTTCGATTGTTGTCATGAGAGGCGTCTGAAACCACTTCGATTGTTGTCATGAGAGGCGTCTGAAACCACTTCGATTGTTGTCATGAGAGGCGTCTAAAACCACTTCGATTGTTGTCATGAGAGGCGTCTAAAACCACTTCGATTGTTGTCATGAGAGGCGTCTGAAACCACTTCGATTGTTGTCATGAGAGGCGTCTGAAACCACTTCGATTAAAAAAACTCTTGACAAGAACAAAAAAAGACAAAAAATTGCGATGCGAGTTCGTTCTTTGTCAGAACGCTGTCAGCAGAAAAGGACTTACGAATAACAATGTCTATTGGCGACAATTTCTACTCTAGCGGTCAGTTTTTGAGTATCCGAAAAGAAATGGACCAAAGCTCCTTAACAGGAGTGAGATGCTGGCTCTTTTTGTCTCAGGAGGTCCGTCAACTCAAAACTCATTTCAGTGTGTCGTTCATTCAGCCCTTCATTGAGAACGAGCACCCGATGGTGTTCCTCATGTTCCTACACTGCCACCAACCGTGATAAAAACGTAAATCAGGGATATCAAGGCATAGCGTGACGGAGACATAGGATATGAAGTCTATCTTACACTCCCATAGCGTCCTATATAGATCCTCTTGAGCTTACATGAAGTTATGATATCATTCCTATTTATAGACATTTCACTAGCTCACCAACGAAGACGTCAAGATTACTCTTGATTCTGACAATAGAAATTATTGATATCTTTCACATTAGATAGATAGATAGATAGATAGATAGATAGATAGATAGATAGATAGATAGATAGATAGATAGATAGATAGATAGATAGATAGATAGATAGATAGATAGATAGATAGATGGATATTGGAGGTAGATAAATTTGACAATAATAATAAATGTCCTCGACGGACGGACGGACGGACAGATGGATGGATGGATATTGGAGGTAGATATATTTGACAGTAATAATAAATGTCCTCGACAAGGGCGACCTTTCGGGTAAGACTGTAAACATCTTTTGTAATGGTCCGGACTGGTCTATACATTTGCAGAATAAAATAAAATACTAAAGTTACATTTCGGGCCTCTCTCGTATTGAGGTTTGAATTTCATTGTTACAACTTGAGCAGTTACCTAGAGGATGTAATTTGCACAGGTGATTACTACTCCTATGATGGTGTTGCATGTCAAGCACTACACAATTTCCTGGACAGTTTAGAGATTTGTGGAGCCATGACACCTTCCAGGTACATTTAGGTCCATATATAGATTGATTAGTCGTGATGCTGCGTATAGTGGTACATGTTTTAGATCTATATATCACTCTATATTAGTAGGCCTACATTTTGATAATAATAGTTAATTGAATATGAATATCAGGATGGAGTAACGCAAGCTGAAATTTCGCACAATTATTGAAAATCGATGACAAGAATAAAAAATATAAAAAAATTAATTAGTTGTAATTAATTAATTTATTTTTAATATTTAAAAAAGGGGAGCTTATTCCTATGGTATTGAAATTTGTGCAGTAGTTTGGGGTTATTCCCCTTAGACAAGCTTTTTTTTAAAAAAAGATTCTTCTATATTATTACTAGCCGGACATTACCCTCGGCCTGCATGCCTTAGTTTGTGTTTACTAATCTAGTGGATTGGATTTAGATGTATGTTAAACTTAGCTAATGATCCTTTCAAGTTTTTCTCTTTCGCCACGAAAACAAAAGTAGTTTTGCGAAAATAGGTTTACCTGTTAAACCGATACATTATTAAAAACGAGAGAAGCGCGAGATGAATATGATATAAAGTACAATAAAAACGGGTTTACCCGATTTATTAAAGTACGTCAGGACGTCTAAAATCGCAGATATAATGATCGAATTTATGTAAAAAATGCTTTTGAAACACAAATTTAAAGGTTAATTTTATTAAATAATGAAATCAATAGACTATATTTGGTATTTTCATGTGTCAATGTAAAAAACTATCTGTGCAAAGTTTTGTTCTTAAAATTAGATCAAGATCTAGATACTTTTGATCTTGTCTCATGTAAACATAGTAACATGGTCTAGATCCATGAAATAGTAATACTTACATAGAGTCGGGCAACTTTTTTTTTGTAGGGTCTTACGTTTTTTTAGGGCTACTATACATACCTTATGGTTCTAGTTAGTACCCAAGGAACATTTATGCCAAGTTTTATCAAGATTGGTCAAACGGTTTTGATTTTTCTAAGTATAGGTAAAAAAAAAGTTTATTATTATTTAACAGCCTTTATCTGTACAGTGTGGTTTTGTTGAGCTGTAATCTTTTAGACATAGAATCTACTAAGAGATTAACTAACAACATGTGATCCCGGGGGTGTGGCCCTATGTCAGTGAAGGTTTATCTGAATTATAATAAAATAAAATTATAAAATAATTAAAATAAATTCATATTGCATATATTCTTGCTTCATATATAATGGTAAAATTATGTGTTTGTGTTCGGGAGATCGATATAAGCGTGCCGTTCTAATTCTAATTCTACGCCAAAATTATGTAAGGAAACGTTAAAATGGGGTTTGGGGGAGGTTCGGCCAAAATTTTATGTGGCGTTCCTATGCGCAGGTTGCAGTTATAAAAAAATATATATATATATAAAAATAAACAAATTTAGGAAGTTACAAAATATACAATTAGATAAAAAAAATTTATAAAAAATAAACTAATTTATGAAGTTACAAAAATATATAATTAGACTATTTGAGTAGATAATTAAACGAAAATGGGTAAATAATGGAAACAATTCTATATTAATGAACTGTATTCCATTGCTGACTCATGATGACTGTGTTCCTATTTTCTTGAGTACAGAATTAGAATTGGCTGGGTTTATGTCCCCTTTCACTAGTTTGCTTCTATTTTCCTCACCACAGAGTTGAACATTGTTGTGTAATCTATTTTAATCACGAGTATGTACCCAGTTCCGGCCCTAACAACTGCGGGGCCCTATGCCAAATGGATTGCGCGAAGCCCGGTCTGGGAAGAGATAAGCATAATGTCCAAATTAAAATTTTGTATTAGAAAAAAACATTCGTCTTCGCCATACAATTTTATTACATGAAAGCTGACAATGCCTTTTTTTGGTTATCGCGCGTAGGATTGACACCCCAAAATGACAAATTTGTATAGTTTTCTGGAAATTTTAATAATTTCAGTAAATTTCCAGGACTTTTTCGTATATTTTGCAATGTCAGGAGATTTCCAGGAGGCCCTGGAAAATCAGAAAGTCGCAGAAAACCTGTTATTATATATTAGTTATACATTTGTTAAATTCGTGCCGATGTTTTGTCTTGATTGAGGGTCAAGACAACGTGGTAGATGGGATGGACTAGTATGGCCTTTCTTGTCATTTGCAACAGTTTGTTCCCCCGTAACAACTTAAAACAAAGGATCTCCATCCAATGTTATGAAGTCGACAATAGTTCTGTTAGAGTCGCATTTGAAAAAAAAAGGACTAGAAACATTCTGGTTTACAACGAACATTCCATGTGTAATTTTACTTCATCTCTTTTCTCATGTCCACCTAAGGATTTTAACACATAATTTTAGTGTAAATCTTTTTAATTTTTCTTTCATTCTCTCCCCAATCACAGGTGCTGTACAATCATCTCATTCTTAACTTCTGAACTCAATAGTTGGGTTAAAGTTAATTCTCCTAATGTGCAGCCACTTTGACTTGTCTCTATAGTGTTCCTACTATGTGGTCGCTAAGACATAGACATTGTCACATTCAGTCTCATTGCGTTTCCACGGGATTGTCGTGTTTATTATATTGAAAGTATACTTGTAGATCAGACAGTCTACACTCATGTTCACTTGCGACATGTTCTCCGATCTAAGAGGACGTACCCACAAAGAATACTCAGACCTGCAATCTGACTTTAATTTTTTTTTGCAATGGAATTTATTATTTTTATTGTTTTTTTTGAAGACAGATGTTGAATTGATTTCAAACATTTTTAATTGTCGCAGCAGAAATATTTTTAACAGTATAAGTAAATGCGCTTAATGCATAACGTATTGTTACGCCTGGTCGTGTTGTAAAGCTCTGGACTGTCGTATGTAAGGTCCAGAGTCAGCATTAATCGTCATTAATTAATACGCTAAAAGTGAAGTTCAAATTTCGACACTTATTTTTGTGTGTGTGTGTGAATTGGGCTTTAATTTAATTTCAACAATTGTTCTAGTAGACATTTTAAAATGCTAGCTGAATAATTTTTTTTCCAAAAGATACATTGCAAAAACAAAATTGAATTTTATGGTATCACAAAAACAAATGTAAAAACGTTGTTCAGAAATTGTTCATAGTTCTTGCTTTTATTCGCTTGTCCTTTTTCCTGCCCTAGACGCGTGACAGTCCGCATACAACCCACATGGGCTTACATCTCCGATGTTTGGAAGGTCAATGTCTTTCTTTACTTTTAAAGTCCAAAAGTTCTGGTAAACACATACACACACAGAAGTTATAATTTCTTCTCCGTCATCTGATAAAAAGCTGCTGAGAATTAGAAACAAATAAGCGTAAAAACCTAAGACACAATAGGTAAAATAAATTTGCATAATTTCATACTATATTCGTGCTATTTTAGTCTTAAAAATCACTAACAAAATTTACTTTGCTTTTTTTTAAACCAATAAATAAAATTAGCTAGCAGTTTGTTTGTTTTAAGGCTAAATATAGTAAAGTATGTACTTTTCTTTTTAAAGCTTAATAACAGTGAAACGAAAGTGTGATTCGGATTATAACAGGACACCGCTATCAAGCTTGACTACCTCGACACAGGGCGCAACCAAAACGAGACCAGCCACTGTTACATCAATGAAAACTACCACAAGGCAATCTATAACAGAAGCAAATCAAGGAACTTCAAGATCATGGCCTAAAAAGACAAAAGTACCGTTACCAAGAGGAAAACCACGGACAGAAGCAACACCATCAATACCCAAAGACTATGAGCCCAAAGACTATGAGCCCAAAGACTATGAAATCACTCGGCCGGGTCAAGGAAGCAGCTCCGCTATGAAACCGTCTTCGAAGAAAAAGAATTGGACGTTGAATAAAGGTCAAAGGAGAAAGAACGACAAGTCGGTTGTAAGTTACGGACGGTTGGAGATGAAATCGAAATATCGAACTAATCCTAAGAGTAAAGATCACGAGAAAAATAATAAAATCAATATTAGAAAGACCGAGAAAAGGCTTCGGAAAAAACTTAGAAAAACGGAAAGAAAACATAGAAGAAAGGAAAGAGTTCGAGCTAAATCGTCGAATGACGTAACAATTACGTCATCACCGGAACTAACTTCCAGAAATGGAGCAACAGCGTCGCCTACGTCTGCGCGCACAGTAAAAAAGACAACGTATCAGGAGAATAGGTATTGGGGAAGAGGTCAAGGACGAAAGAGGGTTAAAGGTCAAAGAAAAACTGTAAAAAAAGGAGAACAAACAATTGAAAGCGTAAATTACGGAAATATTAAAACAAAGCATCAACAGAGTCAATCAAATAAAGAGAACTTAGCAGAAACAACTACACCTCCCATTACGAAGGCCCGAAAACACAAGCACGCGACAGCAAAAGAAACAACAGCCCAGACAACATCTACACGAGTAATTAGCAAGACGAACAATGATATATATAAAAAGAAAGCGAAAGTTCAAAGCCAGAAAAAGTTCAAAGGTCAACCACAAAAAGATTCATCTATGAATCAAAACCAGACAGTCAAAAAGATTTCCAACAAGGCATTAAAAGGCCAAAGTAGGCTCAAAGATCAAACACAAAAGAATTTTCCCAAAAATGAAAGAAAAGGCTATAAAAAACATGGAACAAAACAGATTGATTTAAAAAGTCAAATTGAAAACGAAACAAAATTTCAAAAAGGAAACAAAAGAAAAGACGAATGGTACAAACCAAACGATCATGAAAAAAATCCCAAGAAATATGAGAGCAAAAATCCTTTCAAGAAACAAGGAACAAAAGGTCACGGGAAACATTCAACAAAGCAGACAACTAAAAGTAAAGCTCCAACGTTTTCCAACACAGCGACGACTTCATCACGAACCTCAAAAACAAGATTTACATCAGCGGCTTTTAAAACAACCAAAGATGCAACAGCAGCAACGACGAAAATACATACCACCGCAGCGCCCAAAATAAGCGGAACGACCAAGGAGCATCAGAACAAGGGCAAAACAAAGGGCGAGTATAAAATAAAGTATAAAGAAAAGAGCAATCGAAAAAGTTTTGAAAAGGAGAAAATAATCGATGAGAAAAGAAAACCAAATAAAGTTACTGGGAAAACCAAACCAAACGGTAAGACGAGGAGACTAAAGATACAAAGGCACCCAGCGAAATCAGCAGATATTTCGACAACAAAATCAGGTGCCATAACTCTTTCTAAAGGACCAGCAGAAGTGAGAATAAAAAATAGAACAAGCAATAAAACTAGTAGCAACATTATATATAGCCCAGATGGAGGGGAAAGAAAAGGACAAGAAACCATTTCAAGGAAAGGTCAAGGTACATTTTCAAAGAAAGTACAAGGTAAATTTTCAAAGAAAGGTCAAGGTAAATTTTCAAAGAAAGGTCAAGGTAAATTTTCAAAGAAAGGTCAAGGCAAAAATTTGAGTAAAGGTCAAAGGCGGAAAGAAGGCAAAGTTCAAGGACAATACTCCCCTAGCATACAGGTAACATCCAAATCATTCAAAACAGACACTACGTCATCAAAAACAAATCCTATGTTCAAAAAAAGTTCAGCTCAATCTAGTCCCAGAGCTCAATCTAGTCCCAGAGCTCAATCTAGTCCCAGAGCTCAATCTAGTCCCAGAGCTCAATCTAGTCCCAGAGCTCAATCTAGTCCCAGAGCTCAATCTAGTCCCAGAGCTAAATCTAGTCCCAGAGCTAAATCTAGAAGTAATTCAAGTGAGTCAATTCTAGACTGGGTCAAAGATCATCTAGAAAAGATAATATTTCAAAAACCGCCAGCAACTACAACGCTGAAAGCTCAATCAACATCAGCAAGCCTGAGCAGTGAGACTAGAAACGCTTTGAGTAGAAAAAAGATGAAAGCGTACGGAAATAAGAAAGGAAAGGTTTATAAGAAAGGAAAGGTTTATAAGAAAGGGGAGAGAAATAGTGACGATGAAAATAGAACAAAAACGGCAGCGTCAATGACATCAACAACAACGCTCGCGCCGAAGGCAACAAGAACATCAAAAGAACAGAGTAAGGCAACAAATGCGCTAAGTAAGAATTGGGATAAAGGCCAGCTAAAAAAGAAAAGAAAAAGTCATGGCTATAATAAATATAAAACAAACAATGAAAGAGAAAAAGCGTTAACAAGGCAAGGTCACTATAAGACTCAATCAAAATCAAAAAAGCAAAAATTACCATCACCAGGGGAGACAACAAGTTTAACAACAACATCAGAAGTTAAACTTGGGACAGAGAAAGAACTGAAATATAGAATTGGATCAAGAAAAGATTACAAGAAAACTGGTAAAGGTAAAAGTGTCAGAAAAACTGAAAGAAATGAAACTAAAAAGACACCCGTAGCATATACAAAACTTTTAACAATAACACCGACAGCATCAACCACAACATCGGAAGTTAAACCTGAGAAAGAGAAAAAACTAAAATATAGAATCGGGTCAAGAAAAGATTACAAGAAAACTGGTAAAGGTAAAAGTGTCAGAAAAACTGAAAGAAATGAAACTAAAAAGACACCCGTAGCATATACAAAACTTTTAACAATAACACCGACAACATCAACCACAACATCGGAAGTTAAACCTGATAAAGAGAAAAAACTAAAATATAGAATCGGGTCAAGAAAAGATTACAAGAAAACTGGTAAAGGTAAAAGTGTCAGAAAAACTGAAAGAAATGAAACTAAAAAGACACCCGTAACATATACAAAGCTTTTAACAATAACGAAGTCGGCAGCAACCACAACTGTAACCAAAACAAAACAGATGTTAAATAATTCATACCAGTCTAATACAGAGCCCAAAGGACGTTTCAGGACGTCGAAAGGACGTTTCGGTGGAGATAAAACTAAAGGTCACAAGAGATTTCATCCTAAAGGTCACATCAAAACGAGTTCACCCTCAGTACCTCTAGCAACAACCACTCGTGCAACAGCTACCGCCGCGCCGTCAAATGAACGAATCCAAAATCAAGGCAGGAAGAAGGCGGCCAAAAATTGGAGAAAAATGTCCGGAGCCAATAAACCAAGACGTCCAGAGAAAGATGCAAGACAAAGACACGAGACACAAAGAAAGACAACACATTTAACAATGAAAAGTTCATCAGTAAACTCAACCAGTCTTGATACCAAACAACTAAATCTACAAGGGGTTAAATGGACACGAAAAAAGAGAGAGGCAGCAGAGATAGAGTTAAGTTATAGAAAACCGGCGACTAAGTCCAGGGGTAAAAATACAGGGAAAGGCCAAACCAAACAAAGACTGACAGAAGAAAAGGAAAGCAGAGAAACAGGAGACTACGAACCAACAGGTAGGCTACATCAATGTACGATATAACTACGAACCAACAGGTAGGCTACATCAATGTACGATATAACTACGAACCAACAGGTAGGCAACATCAGTCTACGATATAACTACGAACCAACAGGTAGGCTACATCAATCTACGATATAACTACGAACCAACAGGTAGGCTACATCAATCTACGATATAACTACGAACCAACAGGTAGGCAACATCAGTCTACGATATAACTACGAACCAACAGGTAGGCTACATCAATGTACGATATAACTACGAACCAACAGGTAGGCAACATCAGTCTACGATATAACTACGAACCAACAGGTAGGCTACATCAATCTACGATATAACTACGAACCAACCGGTAGGCTACATCAATCTACGACATAACTACGAACCAACAGGTAGGCTACATCAATCTACGATATAACTACGAACCAACAGGTAGGCTACATCAATCTACGATATAACTACGAACCAACAGGTAGGCTACATCAATCTACGATATAACTACGAACCAACAGGTAGGCTACATCAATCTACGATATAACTACGAACCAACAGGTAGGCTACATCAATCTACGATATAACTACGAACCAACAGGTAGGCTACATCAATCTACGATATAACTACGAACCAACAGGTAGGCTACATCAATCTAGGATATAACTACGAACCGAATGGTAGGCTACATCAGTCTACGATATAACTACGAACCAACAGGTAGGCTACATCAATGTACGATATAACTACGAAGCAACAGGTAGGCTACATCAATCTACGATATAACTACGAACCAACAGGTAGGCTACATCAATCTACGATATAACTACGAACCAACAGGTAGGCTACATCAATCTACGATATAACTACGAACCAACAGGTAAGTTACATCAATCTACGATATAACTATCAACCAACAGGTAGGCTACATCAACCTAGGATATAACTATGAACAAACAGGTAAGTTACATCAATCTACGATATAACTATCAACCAACAGGTAGGCTACTGCAACCTAGGATATAACTATGAACAAACAGGTAGGCTACATCAATCTTAGATATAACTATGAACAAACTGGTGGGGTATACAGTATATAGTCGCTATAGAAGCCTCTCCAAGCTTAACTGTTGTCTAAACAAATTCTGATCATCTTTTCCCAGTCCAGTGTGGCTTCAGTGAAACATGCGTAAGTCCTTCAAGCTGGTGGGCATCTGCGCTGTCTCTAGAAGTCGGTGCCAACTGCGCATGTCGGAAGCATCCTTGGCTAGTGCGTCTAATTGTTGACAATGTTTATGAATGCACTGGGTCGATACTAGATGATAGACACATCCTTACATCTGGGCATTGTGTCAGGTAGGTGTTCAACAATATCGCGTGTGTATTTGTCCTAGTTAATTGAATAAAAAAAAGAGTAGATAAATAGATAGATAGATAGATAGATAGATAGATAGATAGATAGATAGATAGATAGATAGATAGATAGATGGATAGATGGATGGATGGATGGATGGATGGATGGATAGATAGATAGATAGATAGATAGATAGATAGATAGATAGATAGATAGATAGATAGATAGATAGATAGATAGATAGATAGATAGATAGATGGGTGGATGGATGGATGGATGGATAGATAGATAGATAGATAGATAGATAGATAGATAGATAGATAGATAGATAGATAGATAGATAGATAGATAGATAGATAGATAGATAGATAAAGAGAGAGAGAGAGTCACACTTATTTTCCTCGTTTACTCCTGACAGCTCAGCCTATACTATAGTTGCCATCGTTGGTGACTACGATGCAAGTGTTGCCGAGGAAACGGAACAATATTTCCACATAGATATAATGAACGGAGTCTCTGTGCATCCAAGTTTTGACTATATAGAACCAAGTAAGCGCTTAGTGATATTATTATTCTGAGTTAAGATATACTGAAGTGTTAACTAAGTTATATTCTCAATAAGCACACTAATTAGTCATGAATTAATTAAACGCAGCAAATCAGTAATTAGGTAAATGTGGGTCCTGATGCTGTGTTCCGATAGGTTCCTAATCAAGAAGACTGTTATTCAAATCCCGATTGTGACTTGGTGGTTGAAATAAAGATTGAACTGGAGTTATTTTGTTAAAAAAAATAAATGCACCACAGAAATATCCCCAGAGTGTTACATGAGATCTCAATAAATTATGCTAAACTGAGTCAGAATGTTTCATCACACAAAAGAACCGGCACCAAAGCGCATGGAGAATATTATTTAACTACCATGCACTATGCTAAATGATTAATAATTTTAAAATATCATTAGGCGCTTTCGCGCAGTGTCTAATGCAGATAAGTCAAACTGAGGTAGCATTCAAATAACGAAATCAACGCAAGCAAATGGCCAGCAATATAACTTAGTCGACGCTGGTAACGGGTAGTGAACAAGAAGTTTAATAATAACCAAGGTAACCGTCGAATGTCGTCAAGCTAAATCTCTATGTTCAGCTTTTAAAAAAAATGGGTGACGGTACTCTCCGATGGATTGCTAAACTTTTTCTGCTAATAAATTAATAATGAACATTAAAATACAAGAAAAGTAATACTTTTTTCCCCAAATTGAAAAAGGTTCCGGTGCTCAGTACCGGTGCGTAACGTCACATAAAAGCACTGTCTTTGTCAATAAAAAAAAACCCTCTCTCTAAAGCCATTTAAAGTAGTCTGTTTAAATCTGGTTATAGTTCGTTATTTTTTCTTAAAACCTGGACTAGTTTTTTCATAGTCTTTAAGTCAAAAGTAACTCTTTTGACGAAACAGACAACTAATTCCTAATAGTGTCATAACAATATGTAATCACTAATGGTATTTAAAACAAAAAAGTTGACCGAGAGATCAATAATCAAGTATTTACGGTACATATATATTTATATATATTTATATACAATTATCTGTGTATACATATATATATATATATATATATATATATACATACATACATATATGTATTTATCTTTATTCATATTTATATTTATTTATTTATATCTAATTAGTTAATAGAAGAAACTGTACTGTTTTATTTCTTCGAAACTTAAAGTCAAATTTTAGTTCATATGTAACTGCCGTTAGAAGGGCGCTGTTAAAATGACACTGTTACAATTGAACTGTTACAATGACACTGTTACAATGGCACTGTTACAATGGAACAGTTACATTGGCACTGTTACAATGACACTGTTACGATGACACTGTTACAATTGAACTGTAACAATGGCACTGTTACAATGGTACTGTTACAATGACACTGATCCAATGGCACTGTTACAATGACTCTGTTACAATGACACTGTTACAATGACATTGTTACAATGGCACGTTTACAAGGGCACTGTTAAAAGGGCACTGTTACAATAACACTGTTACAAGGGCACTGTTACAATGGCACTGTTACAAGAACACTGTTACAATGACACTGTTACAATGGCACTGTTACAATGGCACTGTTACAATGGCACTGTTACAATGGCACTGTTACAATGGCATTGTTACAATGGCACGTTTACAAGGGCACTGTTACAAGGGCACTGTTACAATGGCACTGTTACAATGGCACTGTTACAATGGCACTGTTACAATGGCACTGTTACAATGGCACTGTTACAATGGCACTGTTACAATGACATTGTTACAATGGCACGTTTACAAGGGCACTGTTACAAGGGCACTGTTACAATGGCACTGTTACAATGGCACTGTTACAATGACACTGTTACAATGGTACTGTTACATTGGCACTGTTACAATGACACAGTTACAATGACACTGTTACAATAGCACTATTACAATGGCACGTTTACAAGGGTACGTTTACAAGGGCACTCTTACAATGACACTGTTACAAGGGCACTGTTACAAGGGCACTGTTACAAGGGCACTGTCATAATGGCACTGTTACAAGGGCACTGTTACAATGGCACTGTTATAATGGCACTGTTACAATGACACTGTTACAATGGCACTGTTACAATGGCATTGTTACAATGACACAGTTACAATGACACTGTTACAATGGCACTGTTACAATGGCACGTTTACAATGACACAGTTACAATGACACTGTTACAATGGCACTGTTACAATGGCACGTTTACAATGACACAGTTACAATGACACCGTTACAATGGCACTGTTACAATGACACCGTTACAATGGCACTGTTACAATGACACTGTTACAATGACACTGTTACAATGGCACTGTTACTAGGGCGCTGTGTGCACAGCTACTGCCCTAGAGCTCCACGTCACCTTCGATTCCTTTTCCCAACAACAAAGAGCCGTGTCTTCACCAGCCAGCGAGATGTTTAGTGTGGCAACCCAAGACTTGGGCAAAACAACCCAGCCCTCAATCCCTTGATCCACCAGTTCCGCAAACCGCTGAGTGAGGAGAAAGGAAAAATCCTAAAAAACAATATTTGTGACTCGGCTTCAAGAAAAACCTTTTTTATCTTTTTTGCTTTAACAGATAATGATATCGCCATGTTGACTTTAAGTTCGCCTATTGATCTGACAAAGCCTTGCGCTAGACCACTATGTTTTGATCCAAAGTTTCAGCTTACTCCCGGACAACTTTGTAAAACAGCAGGATGGGACCTGGACTTTGGTAAAGGGATATATATATTTATACGAAAAAATCTAACAGCTTCTCTTTATCTTTAATTTTTTTCTCGTTGTTTAACTCTTTCTCTTCGTAATTATTTACCACATTCTGATGCAATCAACGCTGGCATCGTAAGTTAGGAGAGAAAGAGTTAACGATTATAATGAAAGACTCTATTGAATATCGTTTATTCTCGGTCTTTGGTTTGTATCCCCATACAGCTAGCATAACTAAAACAATGTAGGCCTATCAAATTCTTATTGTTTAACTTGAAATAAAGTTAGAAAGTCTACCATTCCAATCAATCAGAATAAAACTGGTATTTATAAACATATTCAACGCGAGAGATATGTAGAGACACAAATGAACTGAAAATTGAAACCAAATCTGACTGAACAAACACACACGTCTTTTCTGCTTCAATTCTCTTTCTAGACTCCTCACCTCCACTTCCACACCTTTATTGGTTAACTTTAAAGTACGACAGAACTTATCATGATTTCATCAGTAACTTTTCGGCCTATACACTATATAAAACATCCACTCTACCTTCCTCGTGATAACGCCAGAAACACGCATATTCACTCCATAAACAATTATTTACAGTAAATATCTTTAATCTGTCGACTTTTAATACATAATACTTCTATTAGAAATAGATGACCAGACTTCTGTATCGAATTCAGTGTGTTAGGCTCTGCATGCTAAGAATCTGTATGCTATGATCAGTATGTTTATCTCTGTATTAGTCTTGGTTGTTGTTGTTTTTCCACTAGTCTTTTTTAATTCAACTGGTGACATGAAAAATATCCTACAAAATTGTAAACATCTCCAGTAACACAAACATCATATCAGGGGCGGACTGGCTATATGAGCAAACGGGCAAATGCCCGGTGGGCCGGTACCCAATGGGCTTTACTTACTGCCCCAGTGCAGCCAACTTAAGCAAACTACAGTCAACAAATTGCATGAGCGTAGCCAAAAGATTTTGTGGTTTCCCTTCCCACTCCAATACAAAAACTAAAGCATTTTATCTTTTTTTTCTACCAGTCGCTGGACTCCATAGCAGATGTGGTTTTTGAATTTTTTTAGCTAATTGCACTGTAGATACCTCTGAATATGCATTTTAAAAGCTTAAGATAACGGAAATAATGCTTGGTTCCGGGGCTTTGCCCCGGACCCCTCTGAGGGCAGCTCACAGCGCTCCCCCGACTTCCTAGCTGCACTTTGGCGGTGTGTACTGTCTTTCCACTAATTATAGGAAGAGAGTATTCTAGAGTAGAAAAAACGTTTGAAAGAATGAAAGATCAGAATGTAATAAAGATTAATTACATATACACACACACACTAATATATATATATTTATATTTATATTGCGTATTGGGGTAAAACTCCCCCCCCCCGAAAACATATGACATGCCATTTGTGGGCCGGTTTATATGATAATGCCCGGGCCAATTTTGATACTCAGTCCGCCCCTGCATCATATCATATCTAAGTACCTAAACATCATCATCAATTACCTCAACATCATCTTTAATTAAACTATCATCTTCACCAATCACATAAACGTTACTCCAATAACGTAAACACCCTCTCCAATTACGTAGACATCATCTCCTAAAAAAAAAAAAAAACATCCTCTAAAGTTATAAAAACATCTTCTTCAATAAATAGCTTAAACAATATTTGCAATCGAAACTTTGGACTCTTTTTATTTTCAGAAGGTGTGTCAACCCCCTATATCTTGAAGTCTGCTACTGTGGCTACGTACCTTGGAACTGATTGCAACAGTTACGCCCCAAGCACAGTTCATTTGACGAGCCCTACAAAACAGATTTGTACCTTAAAGCCTGAAAACGGCATTGATATTTGTATAGTAAGTCTACAACTAATATGCACACCAAAGTTTAGAACATATATGCACACCAAAGTCTACAACATATATGCGCACCATTTGAATGTATTACGGTAACGATGGGAGCTTAGTACTTCCTGTCTGAGTCAGACCTATGCTAGAATGTCGTTTCTTTAGAGGATGGGAGGTTTCTAGACCGCATAAGCTCGTATTGGGTAAACATTTTTGGGATGGTACACATTTTTTCTGGCTATAATATTTTTTAAATACAGAAATTAGATGATGACGTATTTATTCTTAATAGTGAACAAAAGTATTTACCCGTAATCTTTTCCTGATACAGCTTTTTATGTTGCATTAGTGAAAAATACTCCTTATCGCTTATCTTATCTTATCTATTACAAACATTACTTCAAAAAAAAGAAGATAATTCTAGTCTTGCATGTTAATCAATGACATAAACTGTGCTAAGTCTTTGGTTTTCCTGGCTGATTCAGGCAACCGGAAACCAGACACCTCATCGTACGAGACATTTCATCGTTGCAACATTTCATCAATAAAGCAATTGATCATTTAGGGTTAGGATTCGTGTTGCTCAGTATGTTAATGACTTAATTACACCTACATGTACTTATGTTTGCAAAATGCACTTTATGCAATGATGAAATCTTATGGTGATGAAATGTTGCAATGATGAAATTTTCTCGTATGGTGGGATGTCAGGGAACCCAGGCAACCCATTCCATTCTCTAATGGCATAAGGGAAGAAGGAGTGCTTGAACGAATGTGTTCTAGCGAAAGAAATGTGCCTCTCTCCTTGTGTCTGTGTATTTCATAAGGTTCTGTTTTTCTGCGAGTACGTTCTGGTTTAGTGTTTTCAATATAACACATGATTGTAGGATACAAAGAATACACAATGTCTTGGAGAAAGAGATACTAAAGTTAGAGAAGTCTGAGAGCCATGCCGAATCTTCAAGTAGATTTCGCTGATCAATTTATAGAAATCAATTTTTTTTTTTAAATGGAAGAAAGAAGCTATTTCGTTTTTCAGTTCCCAAATCCCGTTCGAAGACGCGCCCCCTGCACTAAGCCATCTTGACTTTCGTGCTGCGCCTATAACCAAACTAGAATTTGTATTTAACTCTTTCTCTCTTAATACAATTCTTTAAAATGTTTGATTTTAGAAACTTAAATTTGTGTTGTCTAAAAAGAGCATGTATAATTCTATACCAAATAAAACACCTTATAATAACAATCAAAAAAGTTATTGAAGCTTAGTCAGAACAGGCTATAGTGAATTAGTCATGAGCAAAATGAAGAATTTCGTCGAAACGTGGAAAAATAATGACGGAGAGAAAGAGTTAATGTTGTCATATTAAGAACAAAGTAATCCGCTTTGTAAATGAGGAATTGTTTTTAAAATTATAATAGTATGTTTGTTTATTCTTTAAATGCTCTTTAAACAGTCTTTTTATTTTCATCTTTAAATGCTTCTCTCGTATCTTTTCACATCCATCTGTTTAATCTTTCGACATATTTAATGTATTCAACAACATTGTTCTTCAGGTGGGTGGTGGCGGGCCTCTGTTCTGCCAGCATGATGAGACTAAGCAGTGGAGCTTGGTGGGCGTGATGGCTTACAGCCATACATGTCTGGAGACCCGCATGGCTAATGTCTTTACCAACAGTGTAGTGTACGCTAGCTGGATAGAACATGAGATGCAAAGAGATCTATAGAAATTGCAGTTGTATAAGTCTCGTATTGTTATGTCGTAGCTCATTAAATTACTTCATACAGAGTCAAGTCTACAGACCATGTGTTCAGACAATGTGTTCAGACCATGTGTTCAGACAATGTGTTCAGACCATGTGTTCAGACAATGTGTTCAGACAATGTGTTTATTCTCAATTATTATTTTTACTCTTACAATGATAATGTAACAAGCAAAATACAAATAAAAAAATACTTTTTAAAAAGAGCATGTATCAATCAGTTTGAATCAGTCATGTAATTAAATTTATAATGATAAATCTTTGAGAGTTGAAATATTCTACCGATTGTTTCTGTTTAGCGCTATTTCATGCTTTCTCAATGCCATTTAATCCTATCAATTGTCTTAAATAAAATAAATGAGAAATGGACGAGCTCTCATCCCAATCACAAGAAAGATGACGCTTACTATAAGCTATCCCGACAAGACCAACGTCTAATCTTTCGACTCAGGACCGGACACAACAGAATGCGACAACACATGTACCGGAAGCTCAAAATTGGAACCAGTGAAATTTGCCCATGTGGAGTGTCACCAGAGAATGCCGACCAAGTCCTCCAAAACTGCTCTCTTTACCAAGAGGCCCGTTTAAGACACTGGCCCCAAAACACCCCAATAGAAAGAAAACTATATGGAGAGCTCCCTGATTTGGAAACCACTGTGCAGTTCATCTCATGTATTGGTCTAGTCATCTAAACACTCCAACATAACAATGAGAACGAAGAAGAAGAAGTCTCAACCAGTTGGGAAAGGGGTGGTGGAGAAAAAAACGGGCTATGTGGGTGATCGTTTTTCAGAAGTATTTACTTTTAAAAAAGTGAGCGGCCTAAATTCAAACTTGTGGGCTAAAGACTTCTCAGGCGTCTTAAAAAAAAGCTATGTAGACATAATGTAAAAACTAAAAGGCAGATGCCCCAAAGGCAGACTACGAATACGATGTCTTGATGATGTAGAGACAGATATACATCAGCCAAGAGTTCAGGCATGGAGAGGATAAGCTAAGGATGAGTTCAGGCATGGAGAGGATAAGCTAAGGATGAGTTCAGGCATGGAGACGATAAGCTAAGGATGAGTTCAGACATGGAGACGATAAGCTAAGGATGAGTTCAGGCAAGGAGACGATAAGCTAAGGATGAGTTCAGACATGGAGACGATAAGCTAAGGATGAGTTCAGACATGGAGACGATAAGCTAAGGATGAGTTCAGGCATGGAGAGGATAAGCTAAGGATGAGTTCAGGCATGGATAAAATAAGCTAAGGATAAGTTCAAGCATGGAGAGGATAAGGTAAGGATGAGTTCAGGCATGGAGAGGATAAGCTAAGGATGAGTTCAGGCATGGATTAAATAAGCTAAGGATAAGTTCAGGCATGGATAAAATAAGCTAAGGATGAGTTCAGACACGGAGAGGATACTCTAAGGATGAGTTCAGGCATGGAGACCCTGGCGCCACTTTGAGGCAGGGTAGCATGCTTGGGCTCAATGGACTCAACGTTTCTAGTGATGTCACGTTTCTCCATCAAAAGCTACTGTCTGTGGGCTTTTTCAGTGCACGGACCAAAAGGTTTGGAACTCGATCCCCATTGATCTCAGACAACATGCTACACTACATTCAAGAAGTACATTAAGACCTATCTGTTTAAAACGTTTTTTAGATTAGTTTGTCATTTTAGCTCTTGTGTTTATGTTTGTAATGTTATCACAGCGCCTTGAGCCGACATTTTGTTTGTTTACAGCGCTCTATAAGTTAAATTATTATTATTATTATTACTAAATTAACAAATTTGTGATGTGTCTTGTTTTCTACTGGTAAATGTTGCTTTTCCGCGTATCTTTAATAGTTATCTATTCAAGGTTTTTTAAACTTATTATCATTAGGTGGGTAAATAATTCAGCTAGTATTTGATTTTACATGCATAACTGAATCCACCCATCTCTTAATTTTACCTAGGGGATAATACAACTCATGGCGTACATATCTATACACAATAGATCTCTTCAAGCTTGTCTCGTGTTTAGAAAATACAAAATTACAGCCAACTATGCAGATTAATAAAAATGTATGAAAAACAAGCAAAATAAAGAAAAATTACTTTAAAAAAAAGAAAAAAAAAAGCTTATTTGAAAGGAATCACTGTTATAGCTAATCAATAGTGCAAGGTTTGTCTTCCCGTATCACGTGATGTCTTCGACAATTAATCTTTTCTTTGTTCTCCTTTTCAGACCTTGCGATCTAGAGGGAAGATGATTTTAATGTCATTTTAATGTTTGTGCAAAATTTCAACTTGATCCGAGTGGGAGTAAAAAAAGTGTGTGCAAAAAAACAAAAACAAAAGGAAGTGAATAAAAAAATGACCTGTTTATTGACAAAACACACAGACAATGACTTTAGCCATCAATAGACAGTCCTTTCCAACACAAACCTACAGACCACCCACACACATTTCCAGCGTCGATCCATTCCCTTAATCCAATTCTCTGCTTGCAAGTAGAAGACTTTTAGCTCATGACAGCTCAGACTCCTATCTCTTGCTGGTCACTTCAGCCGGATCTAAATAGTCCTTCTTGTTCGTATCAATATGTTGTCTATCACTTGTGTTGAACGGCGCGCTGGTACGCACCATAAGCGGACAACACTTTTGAGAGAGTCAAGAAAATCATGATTTGATATCCACTACCACTGAAGACATGCGCAGACATAGCTACGCGCCGAAATTCCTCCCATTGGCCATTATATAAAAAGTTACTCTTTTTTAAATGAATTTATTATTTTACTATTGTTAGGTCGGGTGGGCGTCTGGGAAAACGACTGAGCATCTTATCTTATATAATACAGACGTTACTTCAAAAAAGAAGTTGATTGCGTCCAACGCGTCATGCATTCAGTCATGCATGTCAACCAATGACCTAAATTCTGCTAAGTCACTAGTTTTCCTGGCTGGCTCAGGCAACCCATTCCATACTCTAATAGCATTAACGAAGAAGGAGTATTTGTACAAATTTGTCCTAGCATATGGAATGAGAAATGTGCCTTTATCTTTGTGTCTTTCTGAGTATTTTATTAAATTTTGTTTTTGTATTTGAAGATTATGATCAGTGTTTTATGTAGAATTGTTACTTTACTTATATGAGAACGAAGAGGAATAAGAAGATACTGTGGTGGTGATCTGAGTTTGTTTACGCACTAAAGGTTTCAATACCTAGCCGGATTATACAAGTGGAGAATGTCTTCAAATCTTTAGGTTAGCGTTGAATTGTACTAGACATATGAAACAGTTGTAAACAGTAGTGAGGGAACTTCCTTCTTCTTCGTCGTTCTCATTGTTATGTTAGAACATTCAGATAACTAGACCAACATATGGGATGAACTGTTGGAGTGTTCAGATGACTAGACCAACATATGGGATGAACTGTTGGAGTGTTCAGATGACTAGACCAACATATGGGATGAACTGTTGGAGCGTTCAGATGACTAGACCAGCATATGGGATGAACTGTTGGAGTGTTCAGATGACTAGACCAACACATGGGATGAACTGTTGGAGTGTTCAGATGACTAGACCAACATATGGGAGGAACTGTTGGAGCGTTCAGATACTAGACCAACATATGGGATGAACTGTTGGAGTGTTCAGATGACTAGACCAACATATGGGATGAACTGTTGGAGCGTTCAGATGACTAGACCAGCATATGGGATGAACTGTTGGAGTGTTCAGATGACTAGACCAACATATGGGATGAACTGTTGGAGCGTTCAGATGACTAGACCAACATATGGGATGAACTGTTGGAGCGTTCAGATGACTAGACCAATACAGGAGATGAACTGTTGGAGCGTTCAGATGACTAGACCAATACAGGAGATGAACTGTTGGAGCGCTCAGATGACTAGACCAATACAGGAGATGAAATGTTGGAGCGTTTAGATGACTAGACCAATATATGAGATGAACTGTTGGAGTGTTCAGATGACTAGACCAACATATGAGATGAACTGTTGAGCGTTCAGATGTCTAGACCAACATGTGAGATGAACTGCTCAGTGGTTTCCAAATCAAGGAGCTCGCCATATAGTTTTCTTTCTATTGGGGTGTTTTGGGGCCAACTGGAGAATGTTTTCAAAACTCTAGTTTAGGTTGTCATAGAATTGTACGTAATAGACATCATTAAATAGTAGTGGGGGACGAGATGATTAATATTCACACTACCCGATCGGATAAACTGGCTTTAGTGAAGTTATTTCAATTGTATAACCCTAACCCTAACCCCCCTAACCCTAATTTTCATCTTTCTGCGGACCTCCTTGAGGCGCGGTGGCTGAACGATAAAGCGCTTGGCTTCCGTACCGGGGTCCGGGGTTCGAATCCTGGTGAATCCACCCGACATTAGGACCCTGGGGGTCCGCGAAACTCAGTTTGAAAGCCACTGGCTAAAGCACACTTCCTATTTTCTTTTCACCGGATACACGGATACACCAAAACGCTAACTATTTATAGTTATCCACTGCAGATGAAAATCTCCAACAAATTACTGATATGACTAAAAACATATAAATAACTTGTATAAAAACATTCTTTCAACATATAATAATCTAATATATAAAGCAGAATGTAATTTGACCAATCTTGATAAAACTTGGCATTAATGTTCCTTACGTCATGGTGGAGACCGTAGTGTATTAAAGAGGGAAACTCTTTTACAAATCAGGTACATCAGCAGGCCGCGGATCATATGCGGCTAGTACCTTATATAAAAATGCTGCCAAATGTCCCTTTTTTTCCCCGAGTGCACTTGTCGTTGAAGTACGGCCATTGAATAAAATATTTTCACAATGATTTAAAATGTATAGCCTATGTATTTTTTAAAAATGATTGACATATTTAAAAATTAATTTCTAATCCAATAAGTATGCTTTGTAAGTACGCGATAAATGGCCTTTACTACTATTTTTAGTATTCTTCAAAATATGGTCAATTTGAATTTGTTTGAACGTTTTAGTTAGATCTAGAAGCGACATCTACACAAGCAGTGGGACAGATGGACAGGTAGAATGCAGACAAACCAGTTGGATCTTGTTCCCGTTCTGGTCCATAGTAAAAAAAAGAGAAAAAAACAACAACTAAATTTCATATTTTATGCAGAAACAAAATTTAATAAGAACTTTCAGAAATCAAGTGTTAATTAATCTTTGCATTTCACGAGAAACTATATTACTTTCGATTTCTTGTAGAACTATGTGTTGTTGTTATAGTAGCGGTAGTAGTCACAATCACACGGTATATTTGGATGTGTTGTACTTGGCGTTGTTGTAGTAGTTGTTGTTGTGGTTGGAGTTGTTGTTGCCTCAGTCGTAGTTTGAGTTGTTGTTCCGTCGTAGTTGCAGTTGTTGTTATTCAGTCGTAGTTGGAGTTGTTGTTGCTTCAGTCATAGATGCATTTGTTGTTGCTACAGTTGTAACTGGGCTCTCCGTATTCTGTTGCACTTGGCATAGCACGTAAACGCTTCAAACCTTTGAAATAAGAAAAATTATTTTTTTTTTAATATTTAAATTCTAGGTAAAACATAAAACACTGAACCATAATCTTCAAATACAAAAACAAAATTTAATAAAATACTCAGAAAGACACAAAGATAAAGGCACATTCCTCTTTCCATATGCTAGGACTAAATTTGTACAAATGCTCCTTCTTCCCTAGTGCTATTAGAGCATGGAATGGTGTCAGGTTCTTGTTTTCTTGTACTTATCAAACTATTATTAGATATTTCAAATGTGAATATTTATTTTAAATTAATATTATTTCAATGTGTGTTATTGTTATTATTTTCTGAACCTGTAATATTTTGACTCAAGTTCAGCCTGACAAGCACACCAAACACATACAGTTGTATATTAAATTAATAAACTAAGTGTATGATGTTAAATAACAATAAAAATTTATTCCAGTGATATATTTACAAATAAACTGATGTATGATGAATGATAATAATAGTATCAATAACAATAGATATATGTGTAATAATATGTAATCTAAAACGATCCAGTTATTCTCTTTGCGACATATAAATGATCATTATTTGAACAATATCATTACCTTAATATATTCATTACAAGTTGTTCAAATAGACTTGCAACACAACAACTGGTAATCCAAATAGATCTAGCCTCTAGATCCAATACTGTTCAATGACGACAATTCTAAAAGTTTATAGTTCATACTATAACATCTGGTCTGACCAAGGCAACCCGCAGTCTGGAATCTTGAACCTCAGACTCATGAAAAACCAACTTGAACACCAGACGACCAACTGAGATTAGTGAGATGAAGACCTCAGTCCTGTAGACTGTAGACCTAAAGTTGTACTCTCAATATAGAAAATTGAGACTGCATAAACAAGTCTTGACACCAAGACTTTACACTGAGTCTAACACATAGACTTGACACCAAGCTAAGATCACTACTTAAACTTGAAATAGAGTCTTGAACTGAGACTACGACCAAAACTTAGACTTGTCGTTAAAACCCTGTAGAAAATAAAAGAAAGGATTCTTCTAATCATCTAGATCTAGTCTAACTTACAAATACGAACGAATTCAAATAGAAAAACTATACAATGAAAAATAAAACTCACCCTCAACAGGGGTCAAGATAATCCAACAAGAAAATGTCCAAGGCAAATGTTAAGGCTATCCAGTAACAATAACCAAGGAGAAATTCAAGAGCTCTCAAGACACGTCTATCTGTGCCAACGTACAAAACAATGGAGAGACTGTACTAGACGATAAATGACGCAAACCACACACACCTAACTTTACGTCACTAGAAGTTGTGACAAGCAACAAAAGCTCAGTCCCCTAGTCTACAAAGTAAAATATTAATGGTGTAATGACGTCATCAATATAGTGATCAACGCCGCACTATCAATTAGAGAAATAATTCTACTATACAGTTACATAGATAACTGCGACAAATGGGTTGGCTCAGCTGGCCAGGAAAACCATGACTTTGCAGGATTTAAGTCATTGGTTAATATGCATGACGCATAGGACGTAATTATCTTCTTTTTTTGAAGTAACGTCTGTATTATATAAGAAAAGAAGATAAGATAAAGCATGGAGTTTCTAGAGGAAGGCTAACTAGCTTAAAAATACGCTGCAACGGTCCAAAGCAAGTACTATCCAACACGATAGATGGGTTTTAGGTTAACATTGAATACAATGTCATATTTACTTGATTTATTGTTCAACATAAATGTATAACTGTTATGAAAAAAAACATTTTTGTACTCTTCGCCCTTGTGGACAGGTAGCGCAAGGAGAGAATGCCTCACAATAAGAGAAACACTGATTTATACTAAGATATCATTTATTTAACAAGTGGTTAATTAGTTTTCTATGGAAGTTAATAACTTTCTATAAGTCTGATTCTATTCATATTCACACAAACACAAAAAATACCACAGTTTAAATAATATTACAATTCTGTTCTAACCGTCACGCATGACTTTACACAGTGCTTCTGGCCAAGAGTACGAGAACTAACCGTCTACTAACTACCAAGCCTGGACATGGGGCTCTTCACCCCTGTCCTGTCTGAGGGCTCTAACGGTAGACGATCATATCGGTTGACTGGGCCAGACCGGGCCGTGCCGTGTACACAGCGCTCCGTCCCCGTTCCTGAGCCCCACTCCCTACAAGTGGCCGAGAACAGAGCTGACTGCGGGGAGCTTGTCTCGTATTCCTATACTGTAACCGCCACTGTTCCGTGCAAGGACTGCCACTCCAGCTAATGGGATACTGATGACGGCCCCCTGTGGAACGGCGTGGCGGACTTTTTGGACTGGTGTGCGGGCTATTGTTCCATCCCTACCCCGAGTGAGATAAAAAAAAAAAAAAGCTCACCAAGGGGGTCCCGCAAGGGCCTGATTCGTTACTCGTACTTAGCCTATCTAGGTCCACCCCTAGACGTTTCCACCGGAGGGCCACGCTGAGGCGACGGGTAGCTGGAATTCCTCCGGCGAGAACTAACCAGATTATTTGGAAACATTGTAAATGTGTAAAAAAAAAACGTGTGTATTGTTGAACTGAAAAAAATATAGAAGACCTTAGAAAGATATTAATGTAAACAAACGTAATTTAGAAATATTTAGAAAAAATAAAAGCTTCAAGAAAAGACTTAGAATTAAGTAACAATCTTGAAAAGTATTTTTAGAAAACTATTTGAGCGTAGCAAAAGTTATTATCGGGGTTATTGTCCAGTATCTTAGTTCAGAGGTCATTATTCTTTGATTGATAATTAAAAATCGTCGGTCTTCATTGTGCTTTAGTTATTCAACACTAATATATATGTCAGTGATTTTTTTCTCTTAGTACACGTGATATATCTGTGGCATTTTATGTCTCGAGAGACGATCTTTTCCCATGGCAACTTCTTGTGTGACTAAAGAGGCCAATCCTTGATACACAGCTGCGATCGCAGGTTGGGCATATATAATCACCAGGCGCCGTTGCATTTTCACCCTTCTTTCTGCTTCTGTTGTGTATGACATCTGCAATCCCTAACCCTTCCTTTATGCTCTCTCTCCATGTGGATCTATAAGTGCTACCTCTTCCCAGTTGCCAGTGTCGATTTTAAAGAGCTTCATGTCGCGTTTGCATACATCTGTATAACGTAAAAGTGGACGACCAGCGGCTCTCCTGCCTTCTATTAGATCGCCATACAGGATGTCCTGTGAAAGTCGACCTACTGACATTCTACGAACGTGGCCAAGCCAGCCAAGGCGTCTGCTGCTGATAACAGAGCGGATGTCCTGGCACCCTGCTCTTTGTAGCACTTCCTCATTGGTTATCTTATCTTGCCACCTTATTTTAAAGATCCGCCTTTGGCATGGGAGGTGGAAGACATTCAGCTTTTTTTCCTTCCATGAGTAGGTTGACCATGTTTCACTTCCGTACAGCAAGGTGCTCAACACACAGGTCGGTAGACTAGGGCTTTAGTACTGCTAGTCAGCAATGTGTTGTCCCAGACTCTTTTCTGTGATATATATATTTTATGTAAACTTGTTCATCGTTGGATTACTTGTTTAACAGAAATTAGTTTGAAGGCATTGAACTCTAGGAAAACTTTGTGTTTAAAAAGTGACAGCCCTAACTCACCTATGTTATCTAATTTTGAAGACAATACTACTCTCTAAAATAAAATTGCGACGTTTACTTTTTGAATACAGTGCGCTTTAGGAGAGTGGGTAGTGTGGTGATATGATTTACAAAGCCCTGTTCCACTTGTTTTAGTATAATTATCATAAATTTCCCAAATCTAAACGCATTAACGTATTATATTTTAACATAAATTTTACCTTGTCGGTAACTGGGCTTTGCATGTTTCAGAAATGGATAGAAATTTCACAAGATACAAACAGGCAGCTTCCTAGCTAAGCTTGTACAGTTCTAAATGTTGAAATATATTTTTATACCATCAATTTTAATATAGATTGTATTCAGTGGCGCAAAATCTTTGACTCTATCTTTACAGTATGAAGAAAAAAAAATAATGTAAAAAATCGCTACCTACTATATCCAATAATTGCTAAGTGAAATGTTATTAACTTAAAAAATAATACAGTTAACTGATTAATAACACTGTAGCTGAATTGTCATCTAAATTCTCTGTAAGATTGGTCCTGCTTTTATTAGAGTTGGCTCGTTTAGAGGTAAAAATTAGAATCAAAATGTTAACAGAGAAAGCTCTTTTGTTTAGGAATGTTTTATTTAGCAAATGTTTTGTTTAGCAATGTTTTGTGTAAGCAATGTTTTGTGTAAGCAATGTTTTTAGGGATGTTTTGTTTAGCAATGTTTTGTGTGAGCAATGTTTTTAAGGATGTTTTGTTAAGGGATGTTTTGTTTAGCAATGTTTTGTGTAAGCAATGTTTTTAGGGATGTTTTATTAAGGGATGTTTTGTGATGGCAATTTAAAAGAAGTTCTAACCTTTATCACCATTAGAATTGAAAGGCTCAAGGAAATATGGTTCTTTTGGATTTGACTTTAAAAAATCTTTTAGTTTTTGAAAAATTAAAAGATGACATATTAGAAAACATTATTTAACATATTTTTTAAATAAAATAGTAAAACTATAGCTTTTAGTCAAAAATTTACTGGCTTTAATTTTTTAAAAAAAGAAAATTAAGTTCATTATTACATTTCACCTTGTAGAAAGCTGTCAAAGATGTTGATCAGCCCTTGCGGATAAAATTTCGCTTCACTTAGGGCAATCATCGCAGTCACAGCAACTCTCGTGTCTTCAAATGATTCTGGTGGAATGAGATTCCAGAAGACTGCTCGGGCTACATCTTTGAAGTCTTGGAAATAGATTGGACATTTTGGACATGGAGCTCGTCCATTAGCGGCCAAAATAATTTCTATGAAAGCTCTACGCCTGTCCACGTCTGCCAAACTTCGGGAATTAGAATACGGATCTATTGCGAAAAAATACTGGATAACGCTAAGAACGTCTTCAGACGATATCCCTTTTTCCACACAGATCAAGTCAAAAAAAAAATCCAGATCTTGCATTGCTACTGACAATAATAAAGTTGATCTCAATTGCTCTAATTGCTTTGGGCCTAATCCTGATTGTGATACTTTAAGGATAGAAATATTCTGAAGTAATCTTTGTACTGGGTTCGATGCGGGAACGAGGTTTTGGGTGAAGAATATATGTCAATGAAGGAATTTAATACTCTGTTTCTAGCTAGTTTATTAGCCAATTTCTGATAATAGTGTTGAATACTGTAGTCAAGATCAAACTCGGAAAAGAAAAACGGATTATTTCTAGCCAGTGGAATCCAGGATTTTAAGAGGTCTTCAAGAGCTTGAAAGTCAGTCTTATGGACGATTTGAGCCACTCTGCTATCTCCATAGGGCCCTGGATTTTGTCTGAAGATGCCACATAGAAAGTTTTTAAAATGGCCATGCGGAATTCTGTTGATCTGATAGAAGAAGTTAGCTGGCTCAATGTTTTGAAAGTAGGACAATGAAAGACCTAAAAATGTAGCGAACGTCTTCAGAAGAAAGAGATTCCTTGCAATAGACATCTAAAAGGAAGAGAACAGTTAGGAATATTGTGTTAGAAAATTGATAAAACAAAAGATCATTTCTTTTAATAACTTCGCTTTTCTTTTAGAATACGTAGGCTTAATGTGAGGGGAAAAAAATAAATAAATAAATATATATATATATATATATGTATACACACTCAAGGCTTCTGGCTGATTCATTCAATTGCCACACTGATTCTCCCGATTATCACTCACCTTGCGTCTAGACTCTAAAACAACTAAGCCATATTCATGATCGATACCGTGGCGTTTAAATTTACCAATAGCGATTTTAATTCGAAATTTCAAAAAAAAAATTTTATGAGTAATTGTAATTAAACGTAGGTTCAAAAACTAAAAAAAAACAAACAAAGATTTACTGCTGCAAGGGTTGTAACTCTACAGTTTAATGAGAATCATGAGATATATGAAATATGTTGTTTGAACGAGAAATCTTATCTTCTTATCTTATATAATACAGACGTTACTTCAAAAAAGAAGATGATTACGTCCTACGCGTCTTGCATTTAGTCATGCATATTAAACAATAAATTAAATTCTGCCAAGTCACTGGTTTTCCTGGCTAGCTCAGGCAACCCATTCCATGCTCTAATAGCACTAGGGAAGAAGGAGTATTGGTACAAATTTGTCCTAGCATATGGGACGAAGAGTGCACCTTTATCTTTGTGTCTTTCAGAATATTTTATTAAATTTTGTTTTTGTATTTGAAGATTATGGTTCAGTGTTTTATGTTTAATAGGGGACTTCACATTGATATTCACGGGGTACCAATTTTGTTGGTCACATAAGAAACCACATGCTCAGTAAGGAGTCTACGCCATGATGTGTTAAGAGACAGATGTGTTAGGTCTGCAAGTCTAGTATGTTTTTATAATTGTATAAAGTGAATTCATTTTGGATGTAAAAATGCTTTTGATGTGTTGTGATATATTCAAGTTATTGAGGGCTGAGATTGCCAACTTATGTTATCAATATTGTGTAATAAAATTCATGTCTGCTATCCCTGGAGTCTGTTGTTAAATCTACATGTTGTGTCTTAGCATACGATATTTAATTAGTAAGACAAGAACATTCTAACAAGGCCAGAAGAGGCCCTAATACAACTTAAGAACACTCGTACTATTGAGATGTGACAGGGGTAAACGACTGTATAGAAATTAATACGTAACAAATACTAAAACGCAAGTGCCGAAGTGGGGTTCATTGAAAAGCGGGCATTTTATTGAAATATTATTGAGCATTACAATTTGCAGGATGTAATTTTTTTAAATGTCCCAGGCCGAAAAATATTAAAGTGCTTATTGAATATTTTGAATCAGAACTGAAAATCAGAATAATGGTCAGAAAGTGTAAAAAAAAAAAAAATTTTTAAGGTAAAGATTTGTTTGGGAGAACCAATGAATGTTCGAATTTACGTGCCAGTCCAATTATTATTATACTATTATAGATGCTATATTCTTCATCTAAAGGAATGTATGGGGGAGCGTTTACTTGTGGCTCTTTCATTGTTATAAGTAAAATAGGTGAGGGGTTCAAGGCAAAATAAACAATATCCAGACTCATTGGGCGTAGCCGGCGGGTAGCACTAGTTATAAATATTTACACTAATTTCCACAATTATTCATTGGCAAAGACGATACGTGGATAATTGTTTTTAAATTTTCAAATTAGTCAATAAATTACTGGTAATTATTTCTTTATATCACCAAGGGAAATTAATTCTTCAGTATTTAAAGATATGGCTAAATATTTAGGGGGTTGTCCCCTTAGATAATTGTATATGTTATTTCTAACCCCATTCATGTCTCGAATCAAGTTGAAATTTTATAACAAATATTTTTTGTACGTTTCGGAAAGATTTTTTTTTAATTTTTGCTCGCCATCATTTCCCTCCCCTGTTCTGATGAAGCTTCAATAGTTCTGTTGTTTGTGATCAGAAAATGTTGGTGTAGAATAAAAGGGAAATGCATGCTCCTTTTATATGACACAAGGTGCAGTTTATACAATTAAACATTAATTTAATTTAATGAGGTCAATTCAACAATGGTATCGTTAATTAGGAGGGAAAGAGTTTTTAAAAAAATAGCAAAAGATTTGAGTAGATCCTCACATTTAAAAGAACAACATATGGAAGAAAAGTCAGTTCTACAAAGTACACTGAAGAGCCGTTTGAATGATTCTGTGAAGACTTATTACTTCTTATCTTATATAATACATGGTTATGGTTAGGGTTAGGGTCCTAGCTAGCTAAGGCAACCCATTCCATGCTCTAATAACACTAGGGAAGAAGGAGTATTTGTACAAATTTGTCATAACATATGGACGAAGGAATGTGCCTTTATCTTTGTGTCTTTCTGAGTATTTTATTCAATTTTGTTTTTGTATTTGAAGATTTTGGTTCAGTGTTTTATGTATAATTGCCACTTTACTTTTGAGTCTTCTATCTTGGAGGCTTTCTAAATTTAGTGATTTTACCAGTTTCTTAATGTTTTCTTGAGGGGTCCCAAACAGAGAATGCATATTCCATTATTGGCCTAACCAAGGTTAAATAACATTTTAGTTTTAGGTTCTTATTTGATTTATAGAAATTTCTTTTAATAAACCCTAATGCTTTGTTTGATTTTTTGATAGCTTCATCAATATGGGGATTCCATGATAGTTTTTCATTTAGTATAATAATAAGGCTTGTTCTTCGAATCCGAAGATTAGTGAGGAATACAGTATTTCCCCTTGGCCGCGCAGCCCCAGCTGTGCCCTGCATATTTTGCCACATCCAGGGCAAGCCTAACCATTGTCCGCAGGCGGTCGATTTAGATTTTCTTTTCGTCGTCTGCGTTTTTTCTCGGCAGCAGATTATCTTATGGTCTCAAATGTGTATCCCGCGGCCGTTGTGAGTGACCCCGAGCTGTCTCGTTCCGACGCCGCATGCAGCCAGGCGCTCTCTTCTATGTCAGCCAAGGAAAGTTGACGCCTAAGCTGGTCTTTGACGCGTTTCCGTGAGACCCCTCTGTTACGTCGACCACCTTTTAGCTCACCAAAATATAAATATTATATATATATTTATATATATAAATTCATTTATTATAACACCTAGGTATTTTGCGTTTTTAGTCGGTTACTGGTTTACCATGAATAAGATAAGTGGAATTAATTTGTTTTAGTTTTTTTGTTAATCTTAATAACTGACATTTTTCTGGGTGGAACGACATGCTCCAATGCATGCTTGCATTTACAATACAAGAACATTTTCAGTTACTGAGCGAAATGTTCTGGAAATTTCTTACACGTAGAACTGATATTGAAATTTGCTGAACTTTCTTCAATTCCTAATGCCTATGAATGATTAACTTTTTGCGATCATTGCGATGATAACATTTTACAGAACTAAACAAAGTTGCCCATAGTTATTCCCAGGGGCGGACTGGGTGCCCTCATTGGCCCCGGGCATTCCTATACAATCCAGCCCATAAATTTTATATTATATAATGGACATCGAATTCTAGTATACCTGTACTCAAAATCATTATGTTAAGTTTGATAATTTATCGATAGATGTACACATGCATACAGTATGCATGAACATAAAGATAAGAAAGTCGAGAACCATGTCTGTATAGTATGGCTTTAATACACTGAATGACAACACAACACACATTTCGTGAACACATTCTCACGGACGAGTTACAAGCACATGTAAACATAAGAACGACAACCGATACTGAATACAATTTTCCCAACATTCACCCCCCCGGTTCAAATAATGCTAACTAGTATTATAAACAATAGAAGAATTAAGTAAGTGCAGAATAATAATAGAGATTCAAGTAAACAAACAATGTAGAATAGCATGACATAATGTTACATGTTGATATAAGTAAGTGTAAATCAAATAGCTTATTAAAATATATCATGATAGATCAAATATCACATTAAAGTCAAGTCAACAAAACCAAATGAAAGTAGTAAAATAAACAAATGTCATTTTGGAGACAAAACTGAATGTCAAAGTAAGAGTACTAGTAAGCTGATGAGCTTTTACACTTTGTAGTTGGGCCTAGATCTCCTTACTCTAAGATTGTATGTATGTGTAGTTTCATCTGCTTGAGTTTCGGACGGTCTGGCTGGTGGTTTCTTCAGGCATGATAGAATCAGTAGGTTGATTCCTGGGAGGTGAGCTTTTGGATGGGGCAGCCAATATCAAGCTCTGTTCTACTCTGATTCTCATTTTCTATAACTTTTTGTTCCTCCCTAGGGGCTAACATTCGTAATGAGACAGTTTCCTCTCGACCGGTTGGTGTTCGGATTACAGCGTACTGAGGGTTGCATGTTACCAAATCAACTTCCTCTGTTATGGGATCGTATTTAGATGATCTAACGTTCTTCTTCAGCAGGACAGGACCAGGACTGGTCAACCATGTTGGCAAGGATGTCCCGGAACCACTTCTTTGGTTGAATCCAAGAAGTCGTTCATGTGGTGTCCTGTTAGTTGCAGTGCATAGTAATGACCGGATGGATTGCAGAGCATCATTTAGTACTAGTTCCCATTTAGCTATGTCCAATTCCTTAGAATGTAGAGCCAAGGTGATGCCTTTCCATAAAGTCCCGTTAAGCTTCTCTATTTGTCCGTTTCCTCTCGGACTGTAAGGGGTCGTTCTACTGGTTGCAATTCCTCTCTCGTGGAGGAAATGCTGCACCTCTGTAGACATAAACGAAGTTCCCCTGTCAGTGTGGACGTACGCTGGAAATCCAAATATGGCGAATAGTTCATTGAGACATTAAACAACCGTAGAGGAAGACATATCGGGACATGCAAATGCAAATGGGAATCTAGAGAATTCATCTATAATGGTAAGTAGATATCTATTTCTTGAAACAGTAGGGAGAGGTCCCTTGAAATCCATACTAATTCTCTTAAAAGGTTGAGTTGCTTTAATCAGTTCTCCGGTCGGCTGTCGAAAAAAACGGGGCTTTAGTTCTTCACAAGCTTGACATTGTTCTATTACAGTTCTGACGTCATCACAGGAAAATGGAAGATTTTTAGTCCTTACGTAGTGCAATAATCGAGTAACGCCCGGGTGGCAAAGACTAGTGTGCAGCAATTTAATGTCATTGCGAGTGATGGCAGATAGATAGTTTCTGGTAAGTGTATCAGCTAGTGTTCTGCTTGCCAGGGCGATAGATGACGTCATAGTGGAAACACGAGAGTTCTAGTTTCCACCTCTGGTTTTTTCATTTTTAATTTTTCCTTTGTTTGACCTGTTATAAATGAAAGAGACAGATCGCTGATCCGTAACAAATGTGAACGCTTTACCAACTAAGAAATGTTTCCATTTTCTCAGCGACTCAACAATGGCATATGCTATTTTCTCAACTGAAGGATGTTTTCTTTCACTTTTTGTTAATGAGCGAGAGAAGAAAGCAACTGGCAGGCCATCTTGGTTGAGGGTAGCCACAATGGCTATATCAGAAGCATCCGTCTCAACGGTTAAAGGGCGATTTGGATCAATAGTATATACGGCGGCTTTTTCAAGCTCATTTTTCAAACTTTCAAATGTTCTTTTGACTTCTTCGGAGACAGGAAATTGTTGATTTCTTGTTAACAGGCTAATTTTTGTTGAGAAGTTAGGTATCCACTGTGAGTAGTAAGCTAGAAGACCCACTACTCGTTTCTGTTCATGCATGTTCACTGGTACGGGTAATTCCCTTAGAGCGCGAAATCTCTCAGGATCCGGCTTAAGTTGTCCTTTGGAAATCTCGTATACTAACAGTCTCACTTTAGCAGTGCTAATTTCACTTTTTGTTTCATTAAGAGTGATTCCATACTTTTGAGCACTATCAAGAAATCGCTGTAGGTTTCGGTCGTGTGATTCAGAGTCCATACCGCAGATGGTCACATTGTCCACATAAGCAAAAGTGTCAGTGAGTCGTTCGTCTTCGATGATTTTGTCAATCGTACGCTGAAAACTCCATTCGTAACGCCAAACGGAATCCGACGGAATTGATACAGTTTCCCACATGCTTCGAAGGCTGTGAACGGCCTTTCCTCTTCTTTTATAGGAATCTGATGATATGCACTTTTCAGGTCTAAAGTGCTATATACAGAGTATTGCGAAATCTTCTCTGCCAGTTCGTCGATTCTGGGCATAGGGTAGGCGTCTAGTAGAGTGAACCGGTTTATGGTTTGGCTGTAGTCCACAACCATTCTTTTCTTATGTCTGTCATTTGTTGTGACTAGGACTTGTGCACGCCAGGGAGATTTAGATGGTTCAATAATTTCATCCTTTATTAGTTGTTGAATTTCCTTCTCTATAAACTTTCTATCTGGAACTGAGTATCTGCGAGACCTTGTAGCCACAGGGGTACAGTTTGGTGACTGATTACTAAATAGGCTAGGAGCCTCTACCTTCGCTGGCTGGAGAGTACTCAGGCATAATGATGGTTTCTGACCATCGAAAGGAATAAACAAGTTTTGGTGCAAACTTATAAAGTCAAGTCCAAGTATTACGTCAGAGCATAAATTGTCTAGTAGAGAAAGTCTAACTCCCTCGTGTCGTTCATTTTTTGAGACGTATGTTAGTGTAGATATGTCCTTGAGTGATCCGAGATAGATGGGTGGAAGCCATAAAGATTCTGTTGCCTGAGGAACATGTCTGCCATTTGTGCTTCTTAGCGATGTGCGTCGAAATATAGCTTTCACAGCTCCCAGTGTCTACTAGGGCTTTCAATGGCACGTTGTTGATGCAAATTGGTATTGTAGATTTGTTTAGATTCAAAGGCTGCACAGTAGCAATAGCCGAAACTGTTGAAGATCTAGATTTGCAAACTCTTTGAAAGTGACCCTTTTTGAAGCACTGATTGCATGTTATTTCCCTTGCAGGGCATTGAGAGCGGGGATGCTTAACCCTGCCGCAAAAATAGCACTTCCTAGCTAATGCATTTATTTCATGTGTGTGTGAATTGCTTCCACTTTTAGGAATCGTTACGTTTGGCAAGGGTGAGGCCGAAGAATATGTGAGAGTAGTTGCGCGCAATTAGTTTCCGGCTGTGATGATTCATACTGTAATGAGTGCTAATAAGCATGTTCTAGTAAGCGAGCCTCCTCGAAGGCGTCCTTTAAACTCAAAACAGTCTTTTCGAGTAGACGTTTTCGAATGCTGTTGGACACTAGTCCATTGATAAATGAATCTCTAATAGCCTCTTCTCGGTGTTGTTTAGCAGTCACCGCTTTGAAGTTGCAATCTTTGGATAGAATTCTTAATTTCTGCATGTAGGCGTCTATCGTTTGACCTTGCTCTTGTTTGCAAGTAGCTAACCTGTGCCTAGCAAACACCTCATTCTTTGTTGAATGTAGATGCCATTTAGAGTCTGGATAGCTTCATCAAATGTCTCTTTATCAAGTATCATTTGATATACAGCAGGAGAGAGATAGTTTATCAGTAGTTTCTTAGTATCAAGATTGTCTACTGATACTACCGATATACAATTTTTAAACGTTTCATACCAGTGCTGCCAATTCTCTGCTGCTTGAGGTGCTGTGGGCTCGATGTCAAACTTCTCTGGGCGAAATATCCTATCCATTTCGAAATTCTAACAACTTCACAGTTTTGGATTCAGTGTATCAAATTGTAATGAACATAAAGATAAGAAAGTCGAGAACCATGTCTGTATAGTATGGCTTTAATACACTGAATGACTACACAACACACATTTCGTGAACACATTCTCACGGACGAGTTACAAGCACATGTAAACATAAGAATGACAACCGATACAGAATATAATTTTCATAACACACTATATCCTTTTAAGGCATATACCGGTAGGCCTTATGTTGCTTTTTAATCGCCAAGTGTGTATGCCCCTAAAAAGATGAAGCCTACTAGATCTAGTAGCACTGTCTACGGATGTAGGCTATTACATTATTTCGTAAAATATGTTAGATTAAATTAGTTGGCCCTAGTAGAGTCTGTATAAGATTATTCTTTAAAATACCTCACTCAGAAGGTCCTTTTTTAATAAAACCTTTAACAATTTAACTCTTTCTCTCCGCAATTATTTACCACATTCTGGTGGAATCAACGCTGGTATCGTCAGTTAGGAGAGAAAGAGTTAATACGTGCCGACCTTACCTTATAAAATACAGACGTGACTTAAAAAGAAGAAGATGATTTCTATGTCCTACCGGCCCATTTTTAGGGTACCGAGCATTTGCCCGAATGCCCATGGAACCAGTCCGCCCCAGGAAGTTATGGCTGTCAGCTCCTGATGCGAGATAGCTTTTTCATCCATCAAATGATCAAAAACAAACTGAGATCATGAAATTATTTCTTAATATTACAGTTTGGGTGAAAGCAGAGCCAAATTGTAAACACTTTGATTTAAAACTCCTCTACTGTACAGAAATGTGTTTAACAAACCAAAGATGTACTAATGACTATACTCTATAAAGTTCTGAAATGTGTACAATTGTGTAAGTGGCGCATCAGAATTAGAAGTGAACAAAATGGCGCACGGAAGCAAAAGGTTGGCCATCCTTGACCTAGACAGGTTTTAAAGACAGAGTCAAATTAAGCTTTCTAATAAAAAAATTTTGGTCACTTGAAAAAAAAAAACGTTTTGTAAACACGACCAGAACCTGGGACATTTGCCACGGTAACCAAACATGCCAATGAAGTACCATGCTCATCAGTATGATTGCAAATTATTAATAGGAACTAATAATCGACTTCTATCAAATTGAAATAAAGAATTGAAAAAAATTTAAATACAGTGGATCACTAGATCGCTCTTACCTCGAGTTCTGAATAACTATAGGCCTAAATTCAAGGTTCAGGTCACTGTTATTCCTTTGCTTGCTTTTTTTTTTAGTTACTAAAATTATTTTGTATTAATGTCAAAATGTTGGTGAGACTTTTTCTATCTTTGTAAATGTTATTTGACAATGACTTGCTACCAATGAGTCAACGTTGCCTTGAATAGATATATATTTCTCTCTCTCTCTTTCTCTCTCTATATCCTTTTGTTTATTCGTTTACGTAGGCGAAATACTTTTTATATACAATCCAACTTTCCGCTCCCTATCCCCAGACGCATCAGTTCTTAATTCCTAATATCTAGAGGTAATACAAAGTCAAAGTTGATGTGGTTGGCGTTAATAATCAATGAACATTTGGTGGATCTCAATCGAGTTGAAGCAGTCCTCAGTTTAGAAAAAAGAAACAATGTTGTTGTTTTTTTGTTTGTTTGTTTGATGTTAGTTGTTTTTTTTTTGTTTGTTTGTTTTTTGTTTGTCTAATGTTGTTGTTTTTTTAGTTTGTTTGACGTTGTCGGGGGGAGGGGGTTGTTCTTTTTGTTCTTTTTTTATTATTATTATTAAAAACATAAATGAACTTGCCACCGCACAAATAAGACTACTCTCGTCTCATCTCTCTATATAATTCTCTTCTTCCCTCAAGAGTTTGGACGAGAAGCAAGAAGTAAAGGAACGATATCTCTCTAATTCTTGCGGATAGTCATCCCACGAAAAAAACAAGAGAGGGGGGGGGGTGGAGAACCTGTTTTCACAGCTCGCTACGGATGGCTGCGCGCTGGACTGTCAAACCCTCCCCGCTCCGACCCCCTTCGGCCTGCGGGAGGTTTGGACTTGGAAGTAAACTATCGTCAACTCTGAAGGAACATCCAAAACATGTAAAACATTTTACAAGCAAACATTGTACAAACACTAAATAGCAGGGCCGGACTTAACCATTGTGGGGCCCTATGCGAAACGGATTTCGCAGGGCCAAGTTTGAGTAGGGAAGCGGATAATAAGTGAAATTTAAGAGTTTGCATTAGAAAATAAATTCGTCTATGCATTTTATCCATTCTTATTTACGTACAGAATTACTTTAAGAGCCTTGCGTATAGCAAAGTCATAGAGTATATCATAAAAATTCTGTTTCCTACATAGATCACGCTCAATAGCAAGAAATACCAAATGTTGCAATCTATCTTTGAGAATTGTTGACCTCAAGTAATTCTTCATTAGTCTGAGGCGCGAGAAGCTTCCTTCACCAGATTACACAATTAAGCTTATTCGTAATGCCGTTTTTATTTATCGCGCGTTGGATTGGTGTTTTCCATATTGAGTGACCCCAAAATGACAACTTTTGTCTATATATTTCCATATATTTTATGGACTTTTTCGTATCTCTTGCAATTTCGGGAGATTTCCAGGAGCTCCTGGTAAATCGATAGGAGGGCGCTGGAAATCTGTTTTGAATTATAAAATGGTTTAATTTAATAATTTATACACCTTGAATTACCGCGGGTCCTATGAAATTGCGAGTGCGGGGCCTACTGCGGTCGCAAATAATTATTATTTTGCAATTTTTAGATACATAATCTTCTTTACAAAAGACTGAATGCAACACTAAATTGTGATTTTTTTTTATTATTGATGTTCAATTCCTAGATCTAGAACTAAAAAGTAAAATTATATGTTGCATAGGTTAGGGTTGAAAAAAAAACAACTTTACTTCTTTTAACTACTTTACAAAACAACGCCTTGATCCAACTTTCTACAAAATGTTCACGATCGATCAATCGCGGATCGAATTTATTTCCTGTTTTTAGTCTAGTAGTATATATATGTCTATGATCTAGACCTTAAGAAAAAATGTAATTTTAGAATTATCATAAAATTATCATATTTCGACAAATTATAACGATCAAACAAGAGTTTTCCCGTTGTGACCAATAATCACACGGTTATTGCAAGTATTCTGGTTCTCCGTAATTTAGTTATTTTCAGACTCTAGCGTGCTTAGCAGAAATTATTATTATCTAGTTTGTTAATTTTTCATGGAAATGTTTCTGAATCATTAGTTAAGTTTATTAACCTTAAAAGCCGAAATCTTGTAATTCGTGCAAGGCAACATTACAGTGACTACGTAAACTAGCAAGTTGAGTATAAAAAATAAGGTCTACATCGTTAGAGGCGGACGATCCCGTTAGCGGGATGTGGTACGGTATATATAGGCTCAGGGCTCGTGTATGACACTCTGCCAAGGCTGCCTCTGACATGAACAATGGAAGGTCAATAGACTGAAAAAATTAAACGATTGGGACAACAACTAATTTTAACGTGAACAAGAGAAGGTCCTGGTAAATTTTTGAATTATGAAATAACAGAGAAGGTCACAAGAACTGTAAACCTTGTCGTTATCATCAGATGTGTCATCATAAGCTGTGTCACCATTATATGTGATATCATCAGCTGTGTCATCATCAACTGTGTCATCATTATATGCGACATCAAGCCATATATATATGTCACTGCCTGGTATGGCAATCTGAGCATTAAAAATAAGAATAAACTTTATAGAATCCTAAATGCTGCTGGTAAAATCATTGGCAAAAAACAAACCCCATTTGGGCAGTTGTTTGAGACAAACATCTATAAAAAAGCTAACAAGATCCTCGAAATAAAGAATCACCATTTGTGTCAGGATTTTACCATCACAAAAGAGATACAAGACACCGATAGCAAAGACAAACAGACACAAACACACTTTTGTTCCCCTGGCAATCAAATCATTAAATAAGAACAATCTGGTATAAACTTTGTCACATGTAAATTATGAGTGAGTCTGGTGTGAATGTACACTTTGGTTTCTTATAGTTATAATGTTTTTGTTGGGTGAAATGCACAAATTGTAAGACAAATTTCCATAGGGACAATAAAGATTATTATTATTATTATAAAAGAACGAGTATTCATTCTCGGGCGCTGCCAGGGTCGAGTTTCGTTAAAGGGAAACAATTCATCGTAGTCTCTTTATCAGTGTCCACCGAGGAATTTTCTGGTGATGTGGCAGGTCTGCAGAAGTACCGACCTCTGACAGGCAACGAGAATGTTCCTAGGAATGCCAAGGGCCTTGAAGGTATCTGTGAGGTCAGTTGTTATTATTCCCTCGGTTGATATGACAATGGGGTTTATTGTTATTTTAGATAATGTCCATAAACGCTTAATCTCCAAGCCAAGGCTCCCATATTTTCGTTGTTTTTCCAGCTCAGTTTTTTTAAATTATGAGATAGTGCTACGGCGATGTCAATAATGGTAGCGGCCTTTTCTTTTTTATCGATGAGCAGCAGATCAGGGCGATTAAAATCTACCGTTTTGTCAGTCAAAATAGGCCTATCCCAGTACAGTAGATGATCCGTAGACTCGAGAACCTCTTGTGGTGAGTATTTATAATATGGAGAAGTATCCTTACCGATCAAATTGTGTGTCAAAGCCAAGTGCTGGTGTATTAGCTTTGCAACTTGGTTATGGCGACCTAGGTAGGCAGATTCAGATAGGGCTGAACATACCGCCATTATGTGTTCAATTGACTCACCCACATTTCCACATTTTCGACATTTATCAAAAATATTGAGTTTTAGAATATGTTTCTCGTAATTTTTTGTTCTAATTACTCTGTCCTGTATAGCTGTGACAAAGCCTTAAGTTTCAGGGTAAAGATGACCTGCTTTTAGCCATGCTAAGGAAGCAGCCTTGTCAATGTTGTCCCCATGTAATAAAGCCGGGAATTTTCCGTGGAGTGTTTTTTCTTCCCATTGGCGAATCTCATGCCCTACGTCGTCCAAACCGACATTAACATCAACATTGTTTAGGTTCAGAGAGGTTGCATCATAGTCATATTTGCGTAGGAAGGAAACTAGTTCATTTCTGGAGGCTTGCAGTTTTGATCGTATTTTGGAAACTTGCGTCTTACACAGTTTGAAGATGTTCTGCAATCCATGGCCTCCATCCTTCCGGGGCAGGTATAGCCTTATGGTGGAGGACTTGGGGTGTAAACATCGGAATTTGGTTAATAGTTTCCTCGTGAGTCTGTCAATGTCATGTAGGTCGGTATCTGTCCATTTGATGACACCGAACGTGTAGAGCAGCCGTGATGAGATTACTGCCAGACAGTTTTGTGTTGAGAATTTTATTTCCTCTCTGCTTGTATTGGCCAAGAAAGTCCTCTTTTAATTTTTTATGGTGTATCTTGGCATTTTGGTTTATTCCAAGATATTTATAAAGGGAGGCAGAGTTCAGTTCTTCGATGCCTTCAAATGCAATGTTGGTGTTGGCTGCCCTGCTAATGATACCACACTTAGCCAAGCCAAAAGACATGCAGATATCGTCACTGAAGCGTTTTACTGTTTTAATTAAGGTGTGTAGCTTTTGCTCGTTCTTTGCATATAGCTTTAAATCATCCATGTATAACAGGTGAGACACAGACTTTGTACATTTAGTGTCAACCCTAAAACCGTTTGTAGTGCCATGAAGTAATTTAGATAGTGGGTTAATAGCTAGGCAGAACCAGAGCGGAGATAGAGTCTCCTTGGTATATACCCCTTCTTATGTGCACAGAACCTAGTCTATCATGATTAAGGTGTAGACTTATCTTCCAATTATTCATACAAACTTTCAGTAGTTGTTTTATTCTTGGGTTGATTCTATGAATTTCCAGGGTTTTCAACAGCCAATCATGCGGAACTGAATCGAAGGCTTTTTTGTAGTCGATGTAGCACATGTGTAAATTTCTCTTTCTTCTATTAGCTTAGTGCAATATTATACCATCTATAGTTAGCTGTAATTTACATTATTATTATTATTATTATCAACTGTGTCACCAGTAGCTGTGTTATTATCCACTGTGTCCTCAGTATATATATTACCATCATCTGTGTCATCAGTAGCTGTGTCATCAGTAGCTGTGTCATCAGTAGCTGTGTCATCAGTAGCTGTGTCATCAGTAGCTGTGTCATCAGTAGCTGCGTCATCAGTAGCTGTATATACTTGTCACCATTAGTGATGAGCAAACGTTAACTTAAAAGCTAGAAACTTTTCGTTTCACTGAAGTCTGTATTTGAAGAGAGATTGGTAACGTAATATGCTGGTAGAAGTTATGGAGCCAATACCTGCACTTGAACGATGCAGTTTTATAAATGTTGTTTAACTTTTTGCCAAAGCTTCTATGTAATATTATGATTGAGGTTGTTCAGAATTTTCATTTGGCGTCACGTGATGGTGTTTAATTTCCGTTGGTTTATAATGGTAGTCTGATAAGCGTGTAAGGTCAATTATTAAGTGATTTTAATTTATTTGCGGTAAACGAAAATTTATTACCTGCATCAAGTACACCCATTTTATATCTTAAACCTTGGATGAAGCCGAAGCTTTTGATAGATAAGTCTTTAGACCTTTTATTGAGATATAGGTCTAAATCTAAAATTAGGCCTATATAGATCTAAGCGCATTACGATAACCGACTCTACAAAGAAAAAATTAATCCACAACTGCCAAAAAAGTAACTAGACTGTGTGTCCGACTGATTGTAACAGCCCCGTCAGATAGACGTATAGCTGCCTGGTCATGCGGTTTCCGCGCTAGACTGTCGTTCGGACTTATCGATGGTCCCGGGTTCAAACCCTGCCCGCTCCCAATCCCCCGTCGTCCTGCGGGAGATTTGGACTAGGAAGTAAATTATATTTAACTCTGAAGGAACATTCGAAGCATTTTACAAATGCACACATATAGGTCTAGTCAAGTCTAGTGTACTGTAGTGTGCTGTAGTGTACTGTAGTGTACTGTAGTGTGCAGTCGTTGGGGACAAGACAAACTGCGTTTGTTTTTTCCCTTGCGCGTTATGTCATTGTGTTTGTTGTATTTTGAGTAGTCAGACAAGAAAAGAACAGATTGATCTAGTTCAGTGATGGGCAAACATTTTGAAGAGCGGGGCAAAAAATGAAAAGAAAAATTGTGACGGGTCAATAATGTTTTATTTAAAAACTACAAAAATTTATTTCAGAATGAATGGTATCACAATAGAACTAAAACTAAAGCTGTATGAAGATTTTTTGATATATGTATGTGAGATTTTTCGATAATCGTTCTTCTTAAATTGGATCAGCTTCGGACATAGTAATTATTAAAATTAACTGAGTAGTTCATCCGTCAGAGGTTTTTCTTTAAAAGGTTTTTTTTTAAAGGAAACCTCTGAATTTGCGCAATTCATCATAGGAATCCTTGGGCCTTAGGCTTCTTTTCTTTGCCTCTTTTTGGGGGCTTTATGTGCCTCTTTTTGGGCCCTCCTGCCTCTTTTGTGGGCTTTTTTATTATAAGTTCTAACATTTCACAAATAATAAATTATAAAGAATTAAAATTAAACTTTGAAATATGATTTATTCATACTGAATTAGTAATTAAAATAGTGAATCTGCATAAATAGTAGGTAGAAAGAAAATCAGTTTTTTATTTCAGAATTATTTTTTTTTTTTTTAAACAAAACTTTTATTAACAATTTAGACAAGTTTAACTTAAGATGAGATATAGATATAATAGTAATGACATCTAGGGACATAATAATCTTTTTTATGTCACGTCTGTGTATTATAAGTTATAAGATGATATATAAACTGATATTTAAACAAAAGTTAAACTACAAAAATACGTCTTTACTCTCTCAAATCTCCAGGTCGACTCCTCTTCTTAACATATCTAAATAAATTAATTAGATCAATAAATTATGGCTTTTATATAGCGCTACTTTCATGCTTATAGCATGCTCAGAGCGCTTTGGTCCAATCTCAGTTGTGGACCAGTGAGAAAGGTTTTTCAGTGTTGCCTTTAGGTGTTCAGAATTCATATTATTAATAAACAAAACTTCATCTGTCTCACCTTAAGAAACACATTTAGAATAATCTATACAGTTTTTGTTTTCGATATTTAATAGCTAAAATGTTTTAGGAATATGTTTAAATACAATTTAAAACATAAAAAACAAAAAAAAAGAAAAACAATTAAACAAAGCTCATAGTAAGTGTAATTGCATCAATTAGTTTGGATCGGTTATCTAATCATATGTAGTAATGAACCTTACATTATAAATCTGTTCGATTAGAAATATTTTTACCACTTGGGTTTGTTGGACTAGTCCGTTACGTTTCTTTGATTCAAAAGTAGTGGGCCGGAAGTGGGTTATTTCCCTTTATATCTTTGTATTTTTCAGTTCTCTTTTTAAATTAAACTGACATTATTATGTTATAATCTTAAGTGTGCCTGATATAGCAAAAAATTCTGCACAAAAAATACGGGTAGTTGTGATCAAACCCGATAGAGGCTATAAAAAGAAAAGACCTGAAACTAGCGTATAACTACACATTTACAGTACTTTATTTGATGAGTATTTTATCCAAGATCTGTGTTGTTTTTTAGGACTAGCTTATTTCAAGTACCCGGCATTTTCCGATAAACAATTTCATACACAAAATAATTGTCGAAAAAAATTGTAGTGATTTTAAACTTTAAATGATTGCTTAAAAAGGTGTTACTCTAATCAATTTTGAATATTATTTTGTTATGAATGTCACTGTCTATTTTGTGTCTGTTCTAGTTTCTTAAATATTTTTGTGTAAAGTGGTCGTTTTTCTCCTAATGGGTATAACTGATATATTGGTCCTAAATAATGCTATGTTCATAAGCGAAAAATCACATGGCTGCATTATGATGAATGTACGTGTTAGTTCAATATATTTTATATTACTAGGTAACTAAAAATAACTGCATAAATAGACGTAAGTTTCATCTTTTTCTGTTAGACACAAAGTCACGTGGCAAATTTTTGTTTATATCCTAGTTCTAAAAAGGAATAATAATAGAATTATACAGTAAAAATAATAACTAAGTTTTTTTAAAAATAGTTTTGAAAGTCTAACTGATAAGATTACAAAGAGAGTTCGTGTTTTTGCAGATGTATACAAGCTACACTATGAGTCAGTCCATCTCTTCTAATTGTTTAGAAATGAGTGTAAAAATGTAGGCTTCGATATTTTTAGCCTGAATTTAAGAAGTTACAAATTTCAAACAACTCTTCCATAAAACTTTGTATTTAAGAAATAAATTTATCCAATGCTCGAAATCCAGCTTGTATACTTAGGCCCTGTATGAATGGACCGGTATCAATCTATTAAGTAGCAATAACACCGCAAAAAAAATTAAATGAAAGAAGATTGAGATATATTTTTGTGACGGTACGCACCGGTACGGGGTACCGCACCTTTTTTCAATGTCGGGAAAAATGATTACTTTTCTTGTAATTCAACGTTAATTGTTAATTTGTTATTAGTTGAAAGTTAGGCAATCTATCACTAAGTACTGGCACCTATTTTTTTTTTTACAAAAAAAAGCACTTTATATACTTTCAGCCGACATACCGTATTATTAACAACACCTATATGTGAACTTCTCAATCATCTAGAGTCTTAAACAGTCATTATTTTAGACTAGATTTAATTAGAGTCTAGACCTAGATTTAGTAGGCCTATTACTATAAAAAAATAATTAAAATAATCAGTCATTATAGACATTCGCAATTTTATTATTAGGTCTAGGCATTAAAAAGTAAATCTTTTAATAAACTATAATAGATCTAAGTCTAAGTACTAACTTATTAAATAAGTCATTATAAGTAGAAGTATTATAATGAATATTGTATAGATCTAGATTGACTAGATTATAGATAGATCTATAGATAGATCTCTAGTCTAGTAGATTAAGTATAGAGTATAGTAAACGTATTACAGTATTATTAAATCTATATCCTATGTCTATATCTAATAATGTAATAATTAAAAAACTTTAGTCCTTATTAATATCTAGACATTTTTCTAATAAAAACTGACTAAAGGCATAGCATAGGCTAGACACGGCAATCTAGTCTCAAGATAGAATCTATACTATTACTAGATCTATTCGATTTTTATATATAGATCTAGATTAGAATTAGAGTATAGATCTAAATATACTAATGGAGAGATGATATGCGGTGTTAGCTATTAGCGTTGCACAAGAAACAAACCTGGTTTTTTCTAAACTCTAATACTTGGTATGTAATAGTAAAACAGCACCTACCTAAATAAATCGTAACTAGAAATCAAAAACCTATATTTATTGTAGTATATATAGGTCTGTGGTTGTATTTTATATAGCCTTCTTAACTTCTTCTATAGAGAAATGACTTTTGTAATTTCTTTTACTGAAAGTTGGGCTATTCGCGTCTGACACATATATAATTTTTATATTCAGCAACAAACCCTATTGTTTTTGCGTAGCTTTTAGATTTCTCAGTGCGCTATGATCCTATCACTTGTCTGGACCAGTTGCGAAAGGTAGAGGGAAGAATGGATTGAATGTTTACATAATTGTTTTTTAAATGCATTAAAAAGAATGTTCCCTCGGGGCTCGAGCCACCACTACTGTCAAGTATGATTTCTTTCCCTTGATAAAGATACCAAACAAAATTAATTTACTACCAATATTTAATTAACTAATTAGTAAATTTTTTTTTCATTGATTCTTGTGTTTTATGGTAAAAGAAATAATTGTGCAAAAATTTCAGCTTTATCCGAGATTGGGTGTGGGAGAAATAACGTGTACTGCGGCTCTTTCTATATTTTCTGAACAATTAGGGACTACTGATGGCGCCGGATGTATGTGTGGATGACACAGAGGACTGGCAACAAGAGCATTTAAAAAAGTTGTCCAGAGAAATGAAACGAACTTGTACGACTTGAACTCATTATTTAACCAACAAAATCTCTGTGGCAAGTTGTTGAACCCGGGCCTCGTGAAGTTGATTGCTGAAGTTGATTGCGTTTAAAACTGTAAATGTCATCAAATCACAGTCGATGAATCACCTTACCTCAGCTATCTCTAAGTCTTTTGAACTGTTGGGGCACCACACAAGATCTGTTGACCTTCTTTCTACATCCCTCTCTGAGTTTTGTCTTCGATAGAATTTTTATTCAATTAGAGCCTGTCCATTCTTTAATGTTGTCATCCCATGGCTTTCCCTATCTACCTCTTTTTTTTCTGGTACTGTTCCCTTTGCGAGCCCTGGGGACCTTGTGATGTAGCTTTTGAGTTCAAGTTTGCCTTTTTTTTCTCTAACTAATGTTAGGTACCCTTTAGAGTTGGCTGAAATCAAGGGCGTGCTACAACTTACACCAAAATAGAGTTTAGGCTACTCTTAAAACTCTAATAATAAAACAATAACTTTGAGTGAAGCATAGAGATTAATATTGGCAATACTACTCCAATGTGTCATCTGATATTACATTAAGAATGAAATTTTTACTTTATATTTTTCTATTTCAAAACATGTAACGGGCCGTATTAAACCTTTTCGGATCAGGCCAGAGTTAGCCCGCGGGCCGTAGTTTGACCATTTGTAGGCCTAGTGTACTGTAGTTTGTAATCCATATGTTAACGAGTCGACCCCGTGTTTATTTTCCTTGCAGATTATGCAATAGAGTATGTTAATTGGTCAGATATGAAAATAACACATTAACTCTTTCTCTCCTAACTGACTATACCAACGTGTTAAATAATAACGGAGCAAAAGAGTTAATCTAGTTGTCAAGTATATGAACGTAGATATACCTTCACACTAAAATAGTTGCACTTATCAAATGTTTCTTAAAACTCAGGAAATTTGTTTCTACTTCTTTGTTCAAAGATTTATTTCATTTATGAGATTATAAACTTTAAGATTTTCTGTTATATAACAAGTCAATATAAATTTAAAAGAAAATAAAGTTACTTTTTTTTCTAAAGGTTTCAATTCAAGGCCAAAAAAAGACATATTTATTTAGACATCTTTTTTTAAATTCTATTGTGCGTTATGAAGAAGCATCTTCCTTAACTGAGTTTATTATGGAGAAAGATTTCTACAATTTCAGATGATTAGCTAGGTCTAGATCAACCTCGCCCCCCCCCCCAATGGCGTAGCTAGGGTGGAGGGAGGCGGGTCCCAATTCGAAATCTCCTCGGCCCTATATGAGACTTTTTTTTTCGACAGCGTCCCCCAAAGCCTAAATCTGTGGGATATCTTATCTTTTCAAGGAACACATTGGTTGAATAGACATAGAGCGTTTAACCCTCGTTCTGATGGCGTCTTATTCTGACCAAAAACAAGCCTGCTGCAAGAGGTCTCACTTAACATGTACGATAAATACGCCTAATAAAGATATACTTACGCTACCTGTGTCTTGATTGTAGTCACTACTCGGTATCAGCCCTTTCCTCTTAAGTTACTTTAATTTATCTCATTTGACCAACTTTTTTTGGGTAGGATGAATAATGAACTTAAGATTCAGGAGAATGCGTGAAAAATGCAAGAAAACGATTGGCGTCGGGGTCCCACCTATAACCCCGCTGGGGGAGCTTACAACGATTTCCCAGACCCCCTAGCTGTTAAGAGGTGGGCCACCAACGCCGAAAGTTAAGGAAAAACTGCTCTAATTGTAATATTAAACACTTTTTTTTATTCTCTGGTATATATATAATATATAAAATGTGTGTGTGTGTGTTTATAAATAGAGTTAGGGTTTACTGGGCGTTAGGGTTGGAAAATAATAGCACTCTCCTCTCAAAAGTTCTGGTTCGATAGCCCCCCTAGTAAGACCTTCTCGCCCACTTGTCAGGACGTCAAACCCCACCCCTTTTCCAAGAAAAGAAAAAAGTTCCCCTTTCAGACCTTATAGTTTATAGGACAGATGATGTCAAGGTCTTCTGTTTCTGTGGCCTATGGTTAACACGGGTGTCATGTGGCCAGCACAACGACCAACCGCCTTTACTTTACCCCAACTAATGTCAGGTACCCATTAGAGCTGGGTGGATTCAGAGGCGCCCAAAGATCCCAAAATTAAAAATCCCAGGATTCGAACCCCGGTCCCCGGTACGGAAGCCAAGCTCTTTACCGCTCAGCCACCGCGCCTCCCTCCTAGGATAATTAGAGCCAGCACTCGCAAAGTAGACAAAGACGTCATCAAAATATATTGTTTCGACCAGCTCCTCGCGAAGTCAGAAAAAACACTCCTGTCCCATTGAAGCTCTCAATTAAGTTAAAATAAATTATAGTTGATATTTTATATAGTGTTGTGATATCCATTTAGGCGCCTCTTACACTCGACGCCACTGTCTTTGATGAATCATAACTCCTATGTATAGCCTTTAGGACGAATATCTCTATTCTATGTCCTACAGTTCTGCTTGCCAAACTCGTCCCAATTACCGCTCCCATTAGAGGCGTATAGGGGTAAAAGTAACACGGTGTTAGCAAATAACGAACGTTTTGCCGTCATCTATCCCAGTATCTGAACTTCCTGATTCCTTCAATAGATTCTTCATTGGGAAGATTGAGCAGATTAGAAATGACATGCCATCCCTCTCATCACAGCTTTACCACTCTCCAATTTTTCAAAATACTCCTTTTTGCGAGTTTCAGCGTGTATCTGAAGATTATGTCAAAAGTACTATTTTAAAGATGCTAAATAAGTCATGTGACCTTGATCCCATTCCAACTTCCTTGCTCCTTGAATGTTTAGATGAGCGTGTACCTACAATTACTAACATTGTGAACTCTTCACTGACTTCAGGCATTGTACCACAGCAATTTAAGCATGCACTTGTCAGGCCCTTATTAAAGAAATCCAGTCTTGACCCGGAATGTCTAAAAAACTATCAAATCTTCCCTTCCTGTCAAAGCTTCTGGAGCGCATCGTGTTAGCGCAAATTCTTTCTCATCTTGAACAGTACTGTCTCTTGGAAGAATTTCAATCTGCATATAGGAAGTGCGTAGCACAGAGGCAGCAGTGGTCAGGGTACTAAACGACTTACTTCACAATTCCGACAAAGGCCACATATCAATTCTTTCCATGCTGGACTTGTCCGCAGCCTTTGATACGCTAGACCCTGAAATTATGATGGCCAGATTCTCTGCAACTTTTGGTTTAGCAGGAGTCGTCCTAAAGTGGCTTGGATCCTACCTGACGGAACGCACCCAAAGTGTCGTTGTTAGCGGGACGGAATCAACAAGCTTACTTTTGAAGTACGGAGTACCCCAAGGATCAGTTCTAGGCCCAGTACTGTTCACCATGTACCACCATCCACTCAGCGGTGTCATACGGCGAACCGGCATCTTATACCATTTCTTTGCCGGTGACTCACAGTTATACGATTCATCAGTACCCTCAGAGGTGTCGCATCTGGCAGAGAAAATCAGTAGTACCGTTGCAAGGGTGAGGAATTGGATGGTTGAAAATAAACTCAAGATGAACGAAGACAAGACAGAAATAATTAAGATTGGCACTAGGAACAATGTCTCAAAAGTTGAAAGCACAGATTCTCTCTTTATCACGAACTGCCATGTTCCTTTTGTCCATGTAGCGCGGAATCTTGGAGTTTTCTTCGACTCAACACTATCTTTCGACCCACACATAAGTCAGCTCTGCAAAGGTCTTTATCTGCAGCTGTGCAGATTAGGCCAGATCCGACTATATTTAACAACGGAGTCAACAAAAACGCTATCTGTGGCATTCATACTCTCCCGCCTTGACTACTGCAACGCCGTGCTAGCAGGTATACCTGATGACAAAATAGCCAAGATGCAACGTATACAGACAGAACAACGCCGCTCGAATAGTCCTTAAAAAAACTAGACAAGATTCTGCTAATACGCTCTTGCGCACGCTCCATTGGCTTCCCGTGAAAGCGAGAATCGATTACAAGGTCGCCACACTTTGTCATCTGTGTATATATAACAATGAGATGCCCATGTACCTTAAAGAACTGATTAATCCATATGTCCCCCAGAGAGCCCTGCGCTCAATGGACTCAACCCTTTTAGTAGTGCCACGTTTCTCCCTCAAAAGCTACGGTCTGCGGGCTTTTTCAGTTCACGGACCAAAAGTTTGGAACTCACTCCCCATTGATCTCAGACAGACAACATGCTACACAACTTTTAAGAAGAACATTAAGACCTATCTGTTTAAAACTTTTTTAGATTAACTGTCATTGTAGCTGTCGTGTTTGTGTTTGTAATGTTGTTACAGCGCCTTGAGCCTACATTTTGTTTGTTAACAGCGCTTTATAAATAAAATTATTATTATTATTATCTTCTCTCACATCTTTAACCACTCGTTGCAAACGTGCGTAATTCCACACATCTGGAAAACTTCAGAAATCATACCAGTGCCAAAGAAACCAAAAATATATTGCTTAAATGATTTCCTCCCAGTAGCACTAACATCTATAGTTATGAAATGTTTGAAAAATTTATGCTTAAACAACTTGTAGCAAAAGTCAAGAACAGCCTAGACCCTCGCCAATTTGCAAATAAAGCAGCTAGAGGAACTGAGGATGTAATTTTATTGCTTTTGGACCAGCTTTACAAGCATCTTGAATATCGATACTCCCAAAACTTATGCACGAGTGCTCATCGTAGATTTCTCCTCGGCTTTCAATACCATACAGCCACATCTAATGATAAACAAACTGAATAACTTAAATATCAGCCCTTACGTACAAGCATGGGTTCTAAACTTTTTAACCCAACGTCCTCAATATGTTTAAGTTAACAACACCAAATCGTCAACTCGAGTACTATGTACGGGTGCTCCACAAGGTTGTGTACTTTCTCCTTTACTGCATACTCTTTACACTAATGACATAAGAAGCATCAATGACTCGGTTAAACTCATTAAATTTGCTGATGATACTGCCATAGTCGGTCTTATTTCAGGAGACGAAACTCAGTATCGAAGCACGATAAAAGAGTTTACAAACTGGTGCACTGACAACTTTCTAGAACTGAATGCTACAAAACTAAAGAACTTTAAAAGATTTCAGAAAGAAAAAACAGATAATACACGAACTCCAGATAAAGACTACATCGGTACAACAAGTGAAGGCATATAATTATCTAGGCGTCATCATTGATAACAAGCTCTCATGGGAAGACCACCTTGGAACTCTGGCAAAAAAAACAGCCCAGCTACTATTTTTTCCTATACAAACTCAACAGCGGCTATGCAAAATTTGCTAACATACGGAATAACTTGTTGGCAAAGGCAACGCTTCATCTAAACTGTTGCGCCACCTAGAAAACATTATAAAAAGGGGATCAAAATTTACACGCACATTACCATATTTAAATGAACTTTATGAACAAATATGTCTAAGAAAAATTTGAAAAAATGGTCATCTCGCGAACCCCTGGATATCCACAGACCTCAGTTTCTGAACTGGTACTTCCTATTTTTCTTTACACTGGATACACCAAAATGATTACTATTTATAGTTATCCACTGCAGATGAAAATCTCCTACAAATTTCAGATGCGCCTAAGAAAATCTAAATAACTTGTATATAAACATTCTTTAAGATATAACAAAACTTGACATAAAAATGCTGCCAGATGGGCTTTTTCCCATGAGTGCACATATAATTCGTATATGGTCATTGAATAAATATTCTCTAAATGATTTAAAACTTTATAGAGAATGTATGTAAAAAGGTTGACATATTTTTTAAAAATTAATATTTAGTCCAATAAGTACGCTTTGTAAGTACGCAATAAGTTGCTTTTATTACAATGTTTAGCATTCTTCAAAATATGATCAAATTAAATTTGTAATAATACTTTTAGTTAGAACTAGAAGCGACATGTACACAAGCAGAGTAAACAGATGGACAGGTAGAATGCAGAAAAACCAGTTGGATCTTGTTCCCGTTCTGGTCTATATTTTTTAAAAAATAAGACCAAAAAAAAATACATTTTAGATTTTAAGTTAATTAGAGCTGTAAGAAGGATATTAACATAATTTATGTTTTGTTCGCGAAACTTAATCTTGATTTCTTGGAGTTCTAGATGACCTTGGTGCTAGTACTTGGCGTTGTTGTAGTAGTTCTAGTTGTAGTTGAAGTTGTTGTTGTTTCAGTGGTAGTTGGTGTTGGTGTTGTTTCAGTGGTAGTTGGTGTTGGTGTTGTTTCAGTGGTAGTTGGTGTTGGTGTTGTTTCAGTGGTAGTTGGTGTTGGTGTTGTTTCAGTGGTAGTTGGTGTTGGTGTTGTTTCAGTGGTAGTTGGTGTTGGTGTTGTTTCAGTGGTAGTTGAAGTTGTTGTTGTTTCAGTGGTAGTTGGTGTTGGTGTTGTTTCAGTGGTAGTTGGTGTTGGTGTTGTTTCAGTGGTAGTTGGTGTTGGTGTTGTTTCAGTGGTAGTTGGTGTTGGTGTTGTTTCAGTGGTAGTTGGTGTTGGTGTTGTTTCAGTGGTAGTTGGTGTTGGTGTTGTTTCAGTGGTAGTTGGTGTTGGTGTTGTTTCAGTGGTAGTTGGTGTTGGTGTTGTTTCAGTGGTAGTTGGTGTTGGTGTTGTTTCAGTGGTAGTTGAAGTTGTTGTTGTTTAAGTGGTAGTTGGTGTTGGTGTTGTTTCAGTGGTAGTTGGTGTTGGTGTTGTTTCAGTGGTAGTTGGTGTTGGTGTTGTTTCAGTGGTAGTTGGTGTTGGTGTTGTTTCAGTGGTAGTTGGTGTTGGTGTTGTTTCAGTGGTAGTTGAAGTTGTTGTTGTTTCAGTGGTAGTTGGTGTTGGTGTTGTTTCAGTGGTAGTTGGTGTTGGTGTTGTTTCAGTGGTAGTTGGTGTTGGTGTTGTTTCAGTGGTAGTTGGTGTTGGTGTTGTTTCAGTGGTAGTTGGTGTTGGTGTTGTTTCAGTGGTAGTTGGTGTTGTTGTTGTTTCAGTGGTAGTTGGTGCTGGTGTTGTTTCAGTGGTAGTTGGTGTTGGTGTTGTTTCAGTGGTAGTTGAAGTTGTTGTTGTTTAAGTGGTAGTTGGTGTTGGTGTTGTTTCAGTGGTAGTTGGTGTTGGTGTTGTTTCAGTGGTAGTTGGTGTTGGTGTTGTTTCAGTGGTAGTTGGTGTTGGTGTTGTTTCAGTGGTAGTTGGTGTTGGTGTTGTTTCAGTGGTAGTTTAAGTTGTTGTTGTTTAAGTGGTAGTTGGTGTTGGTGTTGTTTCAGTGGTAGTTGGTGTTGGTGTTGTTTCAGTGGTAGTTGGTGTTGGTGTTGTTTCAGTGGTAGTTGGTGTTGGTGTTGTTTCAGTGGTAGTTGAAGTTGTTGTTGTTTCAGTGGTAGTTGGTGTTGGTGTTGTTTCAGTGGTAGTTGGTGTTGGTGTTGTTTCAGTGGTAGTTGGTGTTGGTGTTGTTTCAGTGGTAGTTGGTGTTGGTGTTGTTTCAGTGGTAGTTGGTGTTGGTGTTGTTTCAGTGGTAGTTGGTGTTGGTGTTGTTTCAGTGGTAGTTGGTGTTGGTGTTGTTTCAGTGGTAGTTGAAGTTGTTGTTGTTTAAGTGGTAATTGGTGTTGGTGTTGTTTCAGTGGTAGTTGGTGTTGGTGTTGTTTCAGTGGTAGTTGGTGTTGGTGTTGTTTCAGTGGTAGTTGGTGTTGGTGTTGTTTCAGTGGTAGTTGAAGTTGGTGTTGTTTCAGTGGTAGTTGGTGTTGGTGTTGTTTCAGTGGTAGTTGGTGTTGGTGTTGTTTCAGTGGTAGTTGGTGTTGGTGTTGTTTCAGTGGTAGTTGGTGTTGTTGTTGTTTCAGTGGTCGTTGGTGTTGGTGTTGTTTCAGTGGTAGTTGGTGTTGGTGTTGTTTCAGTGGTAGTTGGTGTTGGTGTTGTTTCAGTGGTAGTTGGTGTTGGTGTTGTTTCAGTGGTAGTTGGTGTTGGTGTTGTTTCAGTGGTAGTTGGTGTTGGTGTTGTTTCAGTGGTAGTTGAAGTTGTTGTTGTTTCAGTGGTAGTTGGTGTTGGTGTTGTTTCAGTGGTAGTTGGTGTTGGTGTTGTTTCAGTGGTAGTTGGTGTTGGTGTTGTTTCAGTGGTAGTTGAAGTTGTTGTTGTTTCAGTGGTAGTTGGTGTTGGTGTTGTTTCAGTGGTAGTTGGTGTTGGTGTTGTTTCAGTGGTAGTTGGTGTTGGTGTTGTTTCAGTGGTAGTTGGTGTTGGTGTTGTTTCAGTGGTAGTTGGTGTTGGTGTTGTTTCAGTGGTAGTTGGTGTTGTTGTTGTTTCAGTGGTAGTTGGAGTTGTTGTCAACAACGTTGTTAAAGTTGATGTTGGTTTGACTGTTCTACTGCCTGGATAAATATGGCTATCCGGTGAATTATAATGAGAAGGATACTGCTGCACTTTGCATAGTGAGTGAACGACCGAAAACCTTTAAAATAAGAAAAACATTAATTAGTGTTGATATTGAAATTCTAAGTACAGCATAGAGTTTCTAGAGGAAGGCGAACTAGTTTTAAAAATACGGTCCAAAGCAAGTACTATCCAATACGATAGATGATTTTTAGGATAACATTGGACAATGTCAAATTTACTTCATTAAGATTCAACATAAATTTATAACTGCTATGAAAAAAACATATTTGTAGTTTTGTATGACTAACTTAATGTCTTCGCCTTGTTAGCATATAGCGTGAGGTGAGCATGCCTCACAATATGAGAATTTATTTATTTATTTAACAAGTAGTTAATTAGTTTTCTATGGAAGTTAATAACTTTCTATAAGTCTTTGATTCTATTCATATTCACACAAACACAAAAATACCACAACTTAAATAATATTACATTTCTGTTCTAACCGTCACGCATGACCTCATAGAATACTGCTGGCCAAGAGTACGTGAACTGACCAGGTTATTTGGTCACATTGTGTATTGTTAAACAAAAAAATCTCGAAGACTTTGGAGGGATAACTGATGTCAACAGACGTCATTTAGAAATATTTAGAGAAAGATGGTAGGTTGAAGAAAAAGACACACAAAAAAAACCTCAGAATTAAGTAACAATCTAGAAAAAAAAAATTTGTAGAATACTATTGAAGTAAAACAAAGCTAGCTATCGGGGTTATTGTTTAATATCATTGTTCAGAGGACATTATTCTATGATGGATAGTTACTAGTTGTCTGTTTTCGGTGTGCTTTATTTATTCAACACTACAGAATTTACAGAATTGAGTTTGAAGGCATTTAAGTCTAGAAAAACTTTGTGATCGAAAATAGAAATCCCGAATTCACATATGTTATCTACACAGATCTATATATATTATATCTAGACTGGATAACGGAAACAAATTCTTATACGCGATTGATCAGCTCCCAAGCCTATATAAAGAGATTGTTATGTATTAATCACAGAACTATATATTCACACAAATTCGTGAAATAAAGCCATTTCCTGTTAGTTTCCATTAAGACGATATTGTAAAATCATAGATCGAAATAATTCACGTCTATTGATTTTAGTAATCTTATGTAAATTTAAATATATTGATTTTCTTTTCATGTATCTAAAATTAGCACAAAAAAATAATAATTATGAGACAAGAATGCTCTTATTTTCGATGTTTAGTTAATAGATCTAGAATCTAGATCTAAACAGTAAATTATATGTTACATAGGTTAGGGTTGAAAAAATAACTTTAATTTATAGTTACTTTACAAAACAACGGCTTGTTTCATCTTTTAAAAAAGTTTTCACACGACATTTTTTGTAGTATTAAAATATCTCTATGTCCAGCCTAGATATAATATATATATATAGGTCTGTGGTTATCTAATTTTAAATACTACTCTCTAAAATAAAATCGTGACACTTACTATTTTAATACAGTGTGCTTCGGGAGGTTGGGTGGTGGAATGAGTGATTTTTATAGATAAAGAAATATGAGAGAGAGAGACATGTTAAAAAATGTACAAAGCCCTGTTCTAAACGCATTAATTAAGGATATCATATTTTAGCTTAAATTTTACCTTGTCGGTAACTGGACATTGCATGTTTCAGAACTGGATAGAAATTTCACAAGAGCCAAACAGGCAGCTTCCTTGCTAAACCTGTACAGGTCTAAATGTTGAAATATATATTTTTTTTTAGTTTTATAACATTATTCACTAAAAATATATTTACAGAGTGAAAAGTAAAAAAAAAATCGCTACTTACTATAACCAATAATTGCTAAGTGAAATGTTATTAACGTTAAAAAATACCTTTAATTAATTAATAAAAATGAAGCTGCATTGTAAACTAAATTCTGAATAAGTTTGGTTTGGTTTTTGGTTTGCTTTTTTAAAATTGGTTCATTTAGAGGAAAAAATTAGAATCAAAATGTAAACATAGAAAATAGCTCTTTTGTTTAGGAATGTTTTGTGCTAGCAATCTTTAGTTTAGTGTTGTTTTGCTTAGCAATGTTTTGTGTTGGCAATGTAAACGAAGTTCTTACCTTTGTCACTATAAGAATTCAAAGGCTCAAGGAAATATGGTTCTCTTGGATTTGACAATAAAAAATCTTTTTGTTTAATTTGAAAAATAAAAAGATGACGTTAGAAAACATTATTTAACATATTTTTTTCAAGAAGAGTAAAACTAAAGCTTTTACTCAAAAAATTTAATCATTTAAATATTTTTAAAAAACTGAAAATTAAGTACATTATTATATTTCACCTTGTAGAAAGCTGTCAAAGATGTTGATCAGCCCTTGCGGATAGAATTTCGCTTCACTTAGAGCTATCATCGCAGTCACAGCTACTCTCATGTCTTCAAATGGTCCTGGTGGAAGGAGATTCCAGAAGACTGCTCGGGCTACATCTTTGAAGTCTTGGAAATAGACTGGACATTTTGGACATCGTACATTAGCGGCCAAAATAATTTCTATGAAAGCTCTACGCCTGTCCACGTCTGCCAAACTTCGGGAATTGGAATACGGATCTATAGCGAAAAAATACTGGACAACGTCAAGAACGTCTTCAGACGATATCCCTTTTTCCACATATATCAAGTCAAAAAGAAAATCCAGATCTTGCATTGCTACTGACAATAATAAAGTTGATCTCATCTGCTGAAATTGGTTGGGGTTTAATCCTGATTGTAAATGTAACTTTAGGGACAGAAATATTCTGATGTAATCTTTGTACTGCGATTGATGTTGGAACGAGGTTTTGGGTGAAGAATATATGTCAATGAAGGAATTTAATACTCTGTTTCTAGCTAGTTTATTAGCCGATTTCTGATAATAGTGTTGAATACTGTAGTCAAGATCAAACTCGGAAAAGAAAAATGGATTATTTCTAGCCAGTGGAATCCAGGATTTTAAGAGGTCTTCAAGAGCTTGAAAGTCAGTCTTATGGACGATTTGAGCCACTCTGCTATCTCCATAGGGCCCTGGGTTTTGTCTGAAGATGCCACATAGAAAGTTTTTAAAATGGCCATGCGGAATTCTGTTGATCTGATAGAAGAAGTTAGCTGGCTCAATGTTTTGAAAGTAGGACAATGAAAGACCTAAAAATGTAGCGAACGTCTTCAGAAGAAAGAGATTCCTTGCAATAGACATCTAAAAGGAAGAGAACAGTTAGGAATATTGTGTTAGAAAATTGATAAAACAAAAGATCATTTCTTTTAATAACTTCGCTTTTCTTTTAGAATACGTAGGCTTAATGAAGCAAATAAAAGAAAGGTGTAATCTTTAAATATTATGTATATACAAGGGCCCTGACTGTTTCATTCACCAATGATTCTCCCGCTTGCGGCGGGCGTAAAAATACGAATATTTAAACTGTTATCACTCACCTTGCGTCTAGAACAACTGAGCCATTTTCACGATCGACACCGCAGCGTTGAAATTTACCATTAACGAATTTTATTTGAAATTTCGACCCAATAGTTTTTTTTTAATGAGCTGTTTCAATTAAACGTAACATAAACTAGAACGCAAGAGATTGTTGGAAAGCAATCAATTCTATTGAAATATTATGTGAACATTACGATTTGCAGGATTTAATTTTTAAAAAAAAGTTCCATGCCGAAAAATATCATAGAGCTTATTAAATATTTTGAATAAGAGCTAAATAGGAGAAAGGTGGACAGAAATTGTAAATAAGATTATTTATTGACGTGTAGATTGGGCTGGAACTAGTGGGAGAACCAAGGAATGTAGATTGGGCTGGGACTAGTAGGAGAACTAAGGAATGCTCGAATTGACGTGTCAGTCCAATTCTACGTAATAGTATATTGGAATGTGTGTTTAAGCTTTTACTTGTGGTCCTTTTCATTGTTATTCTTAAGTTAATAAAAATGAGGGGTTCAGGGCAAAATAAACAATACATAGACTGGGAATAACTCATCGGGCGTAGCCCGTGGGTAACGTTAGTTTTAAATATGTGCGCAAAGAAAAAAGGAGTGAATTAACGATTTGTGATATAAAAATTTAGATCACTTTGAAAAACAATAATGTTTTGTAGACACCACTTAAACCTAGGACATTCGCCTTGGCAACCAAACATGCCAATGAAGTACCATACTCATCAGCATGCTTGCAAATAATTAGTCGGAACTAATAATCGATTTCTATCAAATTGAAATTAAGAATTGAAAAAAAATGAAATACATTGGATCGCAAGATCGCTCTTACCTCGAAAAAAATATATATTCAAAGTTCAGGTCACTGTTATTACTTTTTATTTTTAGATACTATAAATATTTTTTTTTATTAATGTTAAATCGTTAGTGAGACGTTTCTGTCTTTGTAAATGTTATTTCTTTTGAAATTGTTTAGGACTTGCTCCCAATGAGTCAAAGTTGCCTTGGATGGATCTCTCTCTATATATATATCTATCCGACGTTTTATTTTTTCTTTTACGTAGGCGAAGTACTTTTTGTATATCAGCTACAACCTAAACTTTCTTAATCTCATTCCCTGCAGCATCATTTTATTTTTTTTTTAATTTCTTTCTAGCTAGAGGTAATACAATTCAAAGTGTATGTGGTAGGCGTTAATAATCAATGAACGTTTGGTGGATCTCAATCGAGATGAAGCAGTCCCCAGTTTCTGTAAATATCCATACGATGGCTAAGTTTGTGTGTTGTTTTTTTTTTGTTAAAATGATAAATGAACATGTTGCCACTACTTAACAAGTAACGTAACATTTTTTTTTTAAGTTGTTGTTTAGAAGACAATTCCCTCCATTTAAGCAGCTGATTACTTTTTGCAAGAGTGTTAATTTTTTCTCAAAACTAATGGATGATTGTTTTTCAAAAATAATTGTTTAATTGCTTAACTCTCTCCAGTTCTCTCCCCCCACCCCGAAATAAAACCCTGGTTAAGAGAATGTATACATCTACTCCTAGTTTCTCGAGTCAAATGAAATGCCTCTAGATCCAGACTTCGAAGACGGTGCGCAAAATGTTTCTTGAATATCTATACATAAATGCGGGAATATCCTCTGGCGTATATGACCTTAAGATATAGACTGTCTGGATCTCCAGACAAAATTTTATTTTAGAATTATCATAACATTATCATATTTCAAAAAAAATTATAACGGTCAAAGAATAATTTGGTCATTCTTTTCCCAAAAGAAATACATAAATTGTCAAAAAAAAATTCTGAAAATCGTTAGAGGTGTTTTCGATATCCATTTTCAGGCAGGTTTTTTTATTTTTCTTTTTTGTTATTCCTATGAAGAATTCGCCAGCTGAAAAGAGGAATGAATGGATTAGTGTACTTTCTAATCACAACTTGTGTGTGTTTCATCAAAAATTGGAGGGCGGGGGTAACTTGCTCTTCATAAAGCGATGATCGTGCGTGTGTGTGCGCGCGCACATATGTCAAATATGTGAATGTTGTTCGTGTTTGCATCTCTATTGTTATTGTTATAGTAGTTATGCCGCGGGGACAGTTGTAGTCCAACTAAATTAACATTTGTTTACACCCAGTGGTTCCCAAACTTTGTTGTCTCCTTGATTACTTGCTATGTTTTCTGGTTTTCGGTAGACCCCCCCCCCCCTAACTTAACTTCTATTGCATTTATGCAGATTCATAAACTCCATTTTTTAAACTTATTTCTAACTGTAGTGAGTCGAGGAGTGAAAAAAAGTAGTTTAAAGCTACATCAAAAGTTAGAGAGATTTATCTTTTTTTACTGATAAAATTCAGATTTAAACCACTTGAAATAACAATTACAGAAATCACCAAACAAACTAGAAATGTATTTTGGTTGCTGTTTTTTTTGTTTTTTTGGGGGGTTTTTTTTTTTTGCATGTTCATCATCCTTTGATACGGATATTAATTTTGATGTAGAAATTTGTTCTTCTTTGATCAAACATTAAACATTAATTAATTAATTTGCCTTAAGTATCATGGTAAAAGTTTTCGCAAAGAGCAGTTTCTCGTGTGTTTCTTGATCTTTCACGTCTGGCTCAAATATTGGGTTCGCGGAACTGTTTTCACTAACATGAGAAGGCTCAAAGACGAGTTACTGGCGCCTAAATCAGTAAGCTTCGGGCAGGAGGGACTCAGTAGTCTTGGCTAGCAGCCCACCTAGCCGAAGGAAAACAGCTATACACTCAAACAAGGGAAAGGTTTCGTGGGTCAGCCCTGAGGAAAATGTGGAGCCGACGACCATTATGCAGTTTGCAGCTTTAATACTAGAACTCATCCCACCAATGTGCCCTTAAAATGTAGTGTTTCTTTAATAAATTCGTTGCATAATATCAAATGTAAGTTTGTGTAAAACAGTTTTTTAAACTACTTCAACGGCTAGTAAAATCAATGTTTTATCTATAGTGTTTTCCGTAATTGGCTATAGATAAAGAGATCTTGTAAGACGCTCACAAACCACCATCCTTTCTATATGATGTTAAAAAGAGATTTTGTGGGTCTATTCTGAGCTTTATCTTTAAGTTTTCGAAATTTTTTTCATACCTTTATCTTTTTATCAGGGTGGCATCGTCTCAAATAATCCTCCAATGTAATTGGTTTCATATGGTCAGGATAGAAGACTCAAAAGTAAAAGAGCAATTATACACTAAAACTCTGAACGAGAATCTTCAAATACGAAAACAAAATCTAATAAAATACTCAGAAAGGCACAAAGATAAAGGCACATTCCACGTTCCATATGCTAGGACAACTTTGTACAAATGCTCTTTCTTCCCTAATGCTATTAGAGCATGGAATGAGTTGTCTGATCTAGCCAGGAAAATCAGTGACTTAACAGAATTTAGGTCATTGGTTAATATGCATGACGCGCAGGACGTAATCATCTTCTTTTTTTTCTTTTTCTTTTGTATTATGTAAGATAAGAGAAGGTCATAAAAAGGCATCTAGATTTCATTTTGTTAAACATTAGTTACTTGTAGATAATAAGTATTGAAATTAAATACAACAATTTTACATTTTGTCACGTATTACAAATTGAATTCTACTTTTAAATGGCTTGCCTAGGGGAACGTGACAATAGAAAAAGGTAGTTGTGTCACTTATCTTAAGTCTGAATTTAATCAGAGACTTACAATGAATAACAAAAAAAAATGACACAAGAAATCGGAAGGTAAAATATGAACTTAATGTTTAATCATACTATAACTCAATACAAAATGGAAGGGTTGACCAAAACCCTTTTACAAAAATGGCATGTAAAAATATTACAATACAAGAGTTTGAAAATATAATTACAAATACAAGCAAGGCCTTGAAAAAAGAAAAATCTTAACTTACACGATCAATTGGTATACCACGCACGGGTCACGCAATGTCTCCGCTATTCTGTCTCCGTATGTCTGTCCGTCAACGTTACGCGAGCGGTCTTTATATAATCTACCGCGCGTCGATATCTAGTAATTTCTAGAACAGAAAGTCATCAACACCCAGATCTAGAACGCTCTTCAAAGAGACAGAAGAAAAGAAAAAAAAAACCACCCTCCTTTCAACCAGAGGTACACACATAGGTCAAGGACCGGTCACTGTCTGTGTGGCTTGACTCGCCGCGAAGAATAAAATAAAAAAAAACTTATTACACAAAGGGGCAGACAACCTACAGGTCAAGAAAAAAAACAATAGTATCTAGGCATTGTTACCTAGATACGTAACAATTTGAATAGCTAGATAAATGTTTATAACTAAAGAACAAATCATTTATACGTGCCCTAAATAGTGACATTAACGGGGTGTGAAAATTAAATAGATAGACTGGTCAGACTAAATGATTAGGACAACAACTAATTTTGACGTGAGCAATAGATAGACTGGTCAGACTAAATGATTAGGACAACAACTAATCCTAACGTGAGCAATAAATAGACTGGACAGACTAAATGATTGGGACAACAACTAATTTTGACTTGAGCAATAGATAGACTGGTCAGACTAAATGATTGGGACAACAACTAATTTTGACGTGCACAAGGGAAAGCTTTTGTTTATTTTGAAGGAAAAAAATTATGAAATAACTTAATGAGATAACAGAGGTCATAGAAACTGTAAGCCTTGTCATCATCAACTGTGTCATCAGTGGCCTTGTTATCATCAACTGTGTCATCAGTGGCTCTGTCATCATCAACTGTGTCATCAGTGGCTCTGTCATCATCAACTGTGTCATCAGTGGCTCTGTCATCATCAACTGTGTCATCAGTGGCTCTGTCATCATCAACTGTGTCATCAGTGGCTCTGTCATCATCAACTGTGTCCTCAGTATTTGTGATACCATCTACTGTCTCATCAGTGGCTCTGTCATCATCAACTGTCTCATCAGTGGCTCTGTCATCATCAACTGCGTCCTCAGTATTTGTGATACCATCTACTGTCTCATCAGTGGCTCTGTCATCATCAACTGCGTCCTCAGTATATGTGATAGCATCAACTGTCTCATCAGTGGCTCTGTCATCAACTGTGTCATCAGTATATGTGATACCATCTACTGTCTCATCAGTGGCTCTGTCATCATCAACTGTGTCCTCAGTATATGTGATACCATCTACTGTCTCATCAGTGGCTCTGTCATCATCAACTGTGTCATCAGTATATGTGATACCATCTACTGTCTCATCAGTGGCTCTGTCATCATCAACTGTGTCATCAGTATATGTGATACCATCTACTGTCTCATCAGTGGCTCTGTTATCATCAACTGTGTCATTGGTAGCTGTTTTATTATCTTTTGTGTCCTCAGCATATTTGTTACGATCCCACTGTGCCAACCGGGGTTGTGTTATCCCACTGTGTCATCATTGTTGTGGGCAAAAGATAACTAAAAGTGTCTAAAAGTGTGAGTGAATGTTGTTCGAATTTTTTATCCATATTGTTTTTGTAAAGTAGTTACGCTGAGGTTTTCAATTGTAGTCAAACTGAGTTTCCATTTGATTGGATTAATAAAATTATCTTATCTTATCTTAACTTTTAAAAGTTAGACACTTTTAGTTTTATAAAATTCTGCATCTGAGAGGGATTTGTAAAATAAGATGGTGGTAGAAGTAATGAGATACCAAACAAAGTAATTTATTACCAATAATTAATTAACTAATTGATTGATTAATTTATTGATTCTTGTGTTGTCAGGTAAAAGAAATAACTGTGCAAAATTTCAGCTTGATCCGAGATTAGATGTGGGAGAAATAACGTGTACAAACTTTTTACCAGACAGAGTGAGTTGATATAAGTTTTGTAACAAAAAGGAAGTGCCCCTTTTAGACTTTGTGAGTTATGGGTCATCTGATTCTTTGACCCCACCCTTAACGAAGGTGTCATGTGGCCAGCACGATGACCAAGTGCCTTTACTTTTCTCTAACTAATGTCAGGTACCCTTTAGAGTTGGCAAGACTCAACGGCGTCCTAAAACGTGCACCGAAATAGAGTTTAAGTTACCCATGAAACTCTAAGAATGGAAAACAACTTAGAGTGAAGCAGAGAAATTGAAATGTGCAATATTACTCCATTGTTTCATCTGGTATTTCATTGGGAATCACTTATTACTTTTTAAATATTCCGGGGCCAGAGTTTGCTCGCGGGCCTAGTTTGCCCATTTCTGGTCTAGCTAATGAGGAATGTACGTAGATCTACCTTTACACTTTAATAGTTCCACACCCTCCCTGCCCAAAAGTTAAATAAATTGAGGTGTCCAACTGATTGTAACAACCTGGTCAGATAGACGTACAGGACTAGTGTAGGCCTACTGTAGTGAAGGCCTCTAGTCCATACTGACAAGAACATCCCGTGTTGTTTTTTTTTACTTGCGATAGTGGATGTTGAATGGTCAGACAAGAAAACAACACATCGGCATGGTTATCTAGCATATGTAGGCCTTCGTAGATTTACACTAAAATATTGACTCTGGTCAAAAATGTTTCTTAAAAATCAAGAAATTTCGTTTTTATATGTTTCGTTAAGATCTAACTGTGAAATTCTAGACCAATCAATTTCTTTTATGAGATTTTAAACTTTACCGGTACTGTGAGATTTTCCGTTATATAATAAGTCCATCTATGGCCTCCTTCAGTCGCGAAGCGACTATAGATCATCTCGGTGAGATGAATGCCTGGGCATTAGCTATGGTCGGAACGATGTCGCCCACACATCAGTTCCCTCCTCTCCACGCAGCTGATGTATCCAAAGGAAAAGGCAGTGCCGATACAGTTTAGGGTCAAGAGCGTAGCACTGGGTGCTGCAAACTGCCTTAGGGTCGCCAGCTCCTGAATTTTCTTCAGGGTTGACTCCCGAAGCCATTCCCATGATTGGGTATCGCTGCAAGGCAACAGAGGTTTGAATTCAGAGTTTTCCTTCTCCTAGGTGGGTAGCCAACCATGGCTAACGAGCCCCTCCTGCCCGAAGCTTACTGGTTAAGGCGCCAGTTACTCGCCTTTGCCCCTTCTCCTGTTAGTGAGAACAGTTCCGCTGGAAAATATCTGAGCCACACGTGAAGGCCAGGAGTTGGACTGATTCCCAGAAACTATTCGAGACGCATGCCATTAGGAAGCATTTTATAGGTAGTGGAGTGCTTGCTTCCATTACCACTTCCGGCAAAGACAACCTTGAGGAACCAATAAGTCCATATAGTAATAAAAAAAATAAAGGTACCTTTTTTTCCTAAAGGTTTTAAATCAAGGCAAAAATACCAACACACATGAAACAAATGAATGTTCTAGATGTGTTGTTTTTTTTACATTAAATATTACGTCACTGCAATGTAATCTTGCTATTCTCGTCGAGTCAAAAATACTAGATAGCATTGATCTAGAATCTAGATGATGGGTGACCCGACAAAATAGCGCGGACAAAATATTGCGGACAAAAAAGCGCCGACATAATAGCGCCGACAAAGTAGCGCGAAGTTTTCCGACAAAATAGCGTAAGACAAAATAGCGCATACTTGTATGTGTAAAAGTATAAAAGTACCGGAAGCATTTTTTGTTCCTGTCTATATCTTCTTCAATATTTATAGATCTAAAAATATACCATAGTTGCAGACAAAGAGAGAACCTTAACATTTTATCTCATTCTCCTTTTTCACCAATATTCAAAATGCATAACTTGCTAAAAAAAATTGTTTTAGAAATGTGGTGACCTCGTTCAAGGGTTAGGTATAAGATGATGTGCGTGTTATCTCTCTTTAATCAAACAAGGGCGCCATCTCTTGCCGCAACATTGTGCAAACTTAGTTAAGGTGGCGATCATATTTCTTATACCGCCAAATGTTTGTTTCATCTCAGACAGTGACTGACCAATTCAATCATTCATTTTGCTATTTCCTGTCCGTCTATGTCTAACACCATCACGTAGATATCAAAGTTCAGGAATGTCAATTTAGATTGTAGGCCTCAATAAACTTCCCTTCTCTCCCAAGCACACTCTTCATGAGACAAGAATATAAACCCCCGCCCTCCTCTCGTTATGTAAGTTCTTATCCTTGACAAAAAGCATCAGTTGTAAATTCGTGAACGGTGTGTAAATCTGACCAGTATGGAAGTATCTATGCGTGCTTTTGAAGTGCTCTTTTGAAATTTAAAATAAGGATATAAAATTAAAAAAATATTGGCTCTATTCATATTTTTCAATATCTAAAGTTTTTCTTGCTAAATGACTGAAAACATTTTTTCCACGCTATTTTGTCGGCGCTATTTTGTTCGCGCTATTTTGCCGGCACTATTTTGTTCGCGCTAATTGGTGGGAGCTATTTTTTTTATTGTGTATGGACAGTGCTTTAGAGCTCCAGATAGACCGTAGAGTATTAAAAGCAGGCTTAGCTCTGTTGATTCGATTTTTAACATCTACTTCTGCTCCTCCCTCTTTGTTTATGGTGCTTCCAAGAAAGACAAATTTGTTGGTTAACACTAGATCTAGGTTTTCTCTTTGAAGCGGTAACAGTGTCTCTTGCTTTTAATTTATCACTCTCATCACTTCAACATTCTTTTTGTTCATTTTCAAACTAGTTTTGCTCCATTGATACTACGAACTGATACTATTTATATTCTGTGGCATTTTACGTCTCGAGAGACGATCTTTTTCCTTTGCAACTTCTTGTGTGACTAAAGAGGCCAATCCTTGATACACAGCTGCGGTCGCAGGTTGGGGATATGTAATCACCAGGCGCCGTTGCATTTTCACTTTTCTTTCTGCTTCTGTTGTGTATGACATCTGCAATCCGTGACCCTTCCTTTATGCTCTCTCTCCATGTGGATCTATCCAGTGCCACCTCTTCCCAGTTGCCAGTGTCGATTTTGAAGAGCTTCATGTCGCGTTTGCATACATCCGTATAACGTAAAATATATATTATTATATACTCATCATAAAAATCGCCATAAAAAACAAAATCAGAGGCGGTCTTGTAGAGTGATGAGGGGGTCACAGTTCCTGGAACTGCATGCCATGAGTTAGGGTATGTATGACCTACACCTACGAATCATGTCGGCCCCGCCTTTGACACTCGAGTCATGCGCACTGCATGTGTACTTTAGTTACTATATACTATAATATATCCGTTAAGTCTTGTTTTAAAATGGCACATTTGTGTGGGGAAAAACAGTTGACATATTCAGATTGTTTTTAAAGTGCTCCCACTTCCCATTCTCGGATCAAGTTGCGACGTTGCACACCCACCTAGGAGAAGGAAAACTCTGAATTCAAACCTCTGTTTTTCTTTTTGATGACAACACAGGAATCAGTTTTTAAGCAATTAAAAATTAGTCATTCAATTATTCGAAATTAATTTTATTTTATATGGAAAATATACCAAAACCGTTGGCGTGTTACCAGTGACAAACCAGTCACACTCCGACAAGCAAGCTAAAAAATTTAAACTAACCATAGACTAATACAACCTTCTATTTTTATAACTGAGTAGCTCAGTGGCAAACATGTCGGCCTTCCATCGTGAAGGAACGAATTCGAATTCAGACTCGAGCATTTTTTTTAAATTGCTGTTAAATAGTAAACACGGAAACCTACCAGCTACTCACCCACCCACCCCCCAGCCACCACCCACCAAATCACAAACGTGACTGGATCATAGTTCATAGAGAATGCTATTAGGCATGAAAGTTCTGCTAATCAAGTTCCAATCCAAAATGAAAATCAACCAAAGTTACTAAAGATAATCACAAAATACAAACACTGACGTGATAAATTCTAGTAGTGCTCTCGAATCGTATCTAAAAAGGTAAAGTACACTAATAATCCAAACGGATTATCTTTTTCGGACAGAAAAACCTATATGGTATTACATGTATTTGGTTATGTTTTGAGTAGTTAACAAGGTTACAAAGACAGTTTGTGTGAAAACACAAACTCAAAATCGGCCCCCCGAAGTGGTCCACCCAGGCAGGTAAAAAAGCAGGTTTCAATATTTTCAGAAAGAACATCAGAATGAAATTCTATCAAAGACAATTGACAGAGAAGAATGGAGAAAGAAGGTTGACAGATTTTGTGTGGTTCCCCAGCGGTCCAGCAGACAAAAGTATAGGTGTAGGTGAATGTGAAGTTAGATGTGAACCTGGCCAATTGTTTTGTAAAGGGTCAATTTCTTATTCAAATCAACAAGAAAACAACATTTCCGTAAAAAAAAATATTTTCCTTTAGTTAAGTGTTCTATGGCTGTCTTGCAACAATGCAAAATTCACGCGATAATATGAAAAACTACTTATTAATTGTTGTTTCAAATTCTAACTTAAATGCATACTAAATAGATTTTTTTCTCTTAAAAAAAAGTAAACATATTTTTTGGTAAATGTAGTAGTTAGTATGACAGAACTTACTTAGCTTAGCAATACAAACGTGAAAAAATAAAGTTTATATATTTTTAAAAAAGTAAAACCATTTGCATAAATGTGTTAAAACTATGGTAAACAAAATTCCCCCACTAAAGAGCCTACCATTTTTGTTACTATTAATAGTGAATAGTTGTAAAAGTGGTATATTTTTATGAAAAAATACTGCTTGCAAAAGTGATTTAAAAAATTAAATTTTTCGCCTTCAGAAAAGAAAAAAGTAGCCGTTGCATCAGAACTTTGAATAATCTAAAATATTATTATGTCGTATTTTCACTATCTTTTCTAGTTTACAAGATCTAAACGGGACGGACGGACAGACATTCCACACAAAACTAATAGCGTCTTTTGTTCTTTCGGGGGCCGCTAAAAATTAATTTCATGATTGATTCCAAATAATTTCCCTCAATAAAAACAATAATTATTTTTAAAAGTTTTTTTTTTAAAGTTCTTTTTTTTTATTATTTATTGAACTGATGTGTTAGATCTGTTCTGTTTTACTAAGACAGAAATAGAAAATGAGATGATAATAAAATGGGTCTGACAAAAGTGAGACAGAAAAAGAAAAGGCGGGCGAGTTTCACAATTTCTCTACTTTGGGCAATCTGCCAGGCAGCTAAATAAAGCGTGATAATTTTCTTGTCTTGGTTCAGTGGCCTGCGGGTGTATTGATAGAAGGAGGAGGGGTGGGGAGGAAGTAGCACTGTAATTGTGAATGAAAAGGGAGCCGGCGGGTTGTTAATAGACTGCATTCTAGTGTACATCTCTAGTTTACATCTCTAGTTTACATCTCTAATTTACATCTCTAATTTACATCTCTAGTTGTTCTACATCTTAAGTGTGGCCTACAGCCGTACATTAGCTATTGTACAGTTCTACTTTATTTGTATTGTACAACTATAGGCTGGGTGTTCCCCCTTTTCAGACCTTGCGATGTATAAGGCAGATGTAAAGGCCATCTGTTTCCTTGGTCCACGGTTAACGAAGGTGTCATGTGGCCAGCGCAACGCAATGTATATATATATATTGCTGTCTAGCAGTACTAAAGCCCTAGTCTACCGGACCTGTGTGTTGAGCACCTTGCTGTACGGAAGTGAAGCATGGTCAACCTACTAATGGCAGGAAAAAAAAGCTGAATGTTTTCCACCTCCGATGCCTAAGGCGGATCTCTAAAATAAGGTGGCAAGATAAGATAACCAATGAGGAAGTGCTACAAAGAGCAGGGTGCCAGGACATCCGCTCTGTTATCAGCAGCAGACGCCTTGGCTGGCTTGGCCACGTTCGTAGAATGCCAGTAGGTCGACTTCCACAGGACATCCTGTATGGCGATCTAATAGAAGGCAGGAGAGCCGCTGGTCGCCCGTTTTTACATTATACGGATGCATGCAAACGCGACATGAAGCTCTTCAAAATCGACACTGGCAACTGGGAAGAGGTGGCACTGGACAGATCCTCATGGAGAGAGCATAAAGGAAGGGTCAAAGACTGCAAAGACACAACAGAAGCAGAAAGAAGAGTGAAAATGCAACGGCGCCTGGTGATTACATATCCCCAACCTGCGACCGCAGCTGTGTATCAAGGATTGGCCTCTTTAGTCACACAAGAAGTTGCAAAGGAAAAAGATCGTCTCTCGAGACGTAAAATGCCACAGATATTTATATATATATATATATTGTAATAACTAACAGGAGGCAACTCAACGAGACATAGACGTTTATTTACACGGAGACATGACAAACACAAAGGGGAATCTGCCTTGAGCACAGCATCTCCATGTTGGCTCTAGACCTGGGCGGAAATCGTCCTCTCTCTTATGTCAACATCCGACTTGTTTAGTCACAGATAGTGCGCACCTTCTTTCTGCACTAACTTGGGTGGCGGTGCGCATGGCAAAGTCATAACATTGCCCCCGTCTTAGCATTTTTCGTCCCGAAAAGAAACACTGCTGCTGAGGTTTGACAGTTCAGGTGGAGGTCGATCAGTGGGAGCCACAGGCGCCAGGGAGCGTGTTCCCCACGAAGCCATCCGCATTGTTTTCCTCTAGTGCCGCTTTCTCTTTCTCCAGTTGACCAGGCTGTTGTTGCGACGATGACGTGGCCGTTTGACACACAAAGAGATAGCCTCGATCACTGTTTTCTTCAGCACATCCGACGATCGGACACGCTGTCTCAGCAGACCTTCCCGACAGACGCCTCTCAAGGGAGCTGCAGGTTCACATGCAGCCACGTTGCAAACAAAGTCCAATGCACCGCAGTCATCCTCAGATAACAGTCTCACGTCCAGAAGATAGGTCTTTTCAGTTTCAAGTGGAAAATGTATTCCTCTTGACAGCTACGATTTAGAGTGGTTTGATTGACATTCATCTATTCTATGCCAATGTCGTTGATGATGGTAGAAGTACATATGCCCTGTTGGTGGTTTTCTTGGCATCTAATATGTGTGTATGTGTGTGCGTGTGTGTGTGTATGTACGTGTACTTGGTGGTGTCACATCGAGGGGTAGTGGTGTGTGTGTAGACAGCCGACGCAAATCGCCCCAGGCCAGCGATAGACCAGCGGTCAACCGTGACAAGTTACAACGGTCAGCCGAGTCGAGTGTCAACAGGACGGTTCGGGAAGGATCGCCGTCGTGAACAGAGCTCTGAAGTGTCACAAGAGTTGTCATCCGACCACCTCGAAACGTCGAGCGGCGTTCTGTCCGGTTCGAGAAGGCCAACAGGGACCCTATATAAGAGCGGAGGTCAAGACGGTGGAGAAAAGGGGCTCAATACAGCAAGGTTCAGAAAAGGGGTTCACGACAGAAGGTTCACTACAGCACAGTTCAACGGTGTGGTTCTGTACGGAGCATTACGACGGTTCAGTGCGGAGTACTGTCAAGTACAGTTGAGACGACTGGCGTCTTGATCTTGGTCTGCGATCGAGTCCGACACAACGAGCCTAGTGTGTGAAGTCGGTCCTGAACTGTTGAACCCAGTGCAAGCCCAGAACGAGACGGAGAGGCCAGTGCAAGAGTTGATACGGCGGTATGGTGTTATCGGAGAGATATTTGTACAGTGCACGTTTTGCCAATTGTACAGTACTGGCTGCTACTTTATTCAACTATTAATGTGTTACGTTACTTTGGAGCCCTGAGTTGTCAAGTTCTTTAAGTTGGTGGTGTATGGTGCAGTTTGCAGAGAGCCAGGATAGGGAGATTCGTAACAATATATATATATATATATATATATATATATATATATATATATATATATATATATATATATATATATATATATATATATATGCCTGTATATGTAGTGTACATCTTTAGTTCTACATCTTTAGTGTAAAACTCAAATTGTACATCTCTAGTATAAATCTCTTGTGCACATCTCTAAAGTATATCTATCTTTAGCTGAACATCTTTAGTTATACATATTTCTAGTGTATATTAAGTCTTTATTATAAATCTTCTAATAGTCAGGGGGGTGGGGGGAATTATATCGTTCTTGAAAGATAATGGAATGGGGAGGGTTGGGGATTTTTATTTTCCGTTTTTAAAAATACAAAAGTGGGGGAGGGGGTATCTGTATGAGACTTTGGAGTTGAACATACGTAAATGGGGTTGGATAATTAACATAAAGAGGGCTGGGTGTTCAATTTGAAGAGAGCTGGGTGTTCAACTTGAAGAAGGCTGGGTGTTCAACTTCAAGAGGGCTGGGTCTTTAGCTTGAAGAGGGCTGGATCTTTAACTTGAAGAGGAATGAGAGTTAAACTTGAAGAGGGCTGGGTGTTTAACTTGTAGAGGGCTGGGTGTTTAACTTGTAGAGGGCTGGGTGTTTAACTTGTAGAGGGCTGGGTGTTTAACTTGTAGAGGGCAGGGTGTTTAACTTGAAGAGGGCTGGGTGCTCAAATTGAAGAGAATCTGGTGTTTAAAAAAAATTTCGTTAGCAAAAAGTTATGAATTAAATTAATGCAATATTTACTGATATGTTATCCCGAAGGAAACTCTTTAGTCATTAAATGTTTGCATTGTGTGGCTTCACTTTCAGATTTCAAATGTGGATAAATATTTTCTTGATAGAGATAGCAGAAAAGGTTTGTTCGTAATTGTTAATCAATTTTAAACAGTTTGTACATGAATATGTCAGTTAAAGCAAGATGGCGTTAAACTGGTCAAGCGTTTCCGTGGGACACCTCTGTTAAGCGACCACCTTACAGCTCACCAAAAATACTTCCTTTGGTACTCGTTCGTTGCCCTTATGGGATGCGTGTCCTGCTGGGCGTAACTGCCGGACTATACTGTCCATTACCGGCATTCACAAGAACATTGACTCGACTGGAGGCAAACCAGGGGGTCATCTTCGTATTACTCGCTCTCGTAATTCGGAGATCTCTGTTAGTCTCGGCCTCCTCGCGGCGGTCCATGAAAACGTTGTGAACGTCTCTAGCAGCGGCTAACGAAGACCATCCTTCGCTCGTGGTTTCATAAGCCAAACGAATGGAGCACGTAACGTCCAGGACGTCCAGCCCAACGTGTGGGAACCAGTGCTTTAAAGTGGACAGAGTGCGCCGGTACGATAGGGGCGCTCAATAAGCGTCGTGGGATTTCGAAAGTTTGTTTCTGGACAAAACGCCTTTGCATTAAGCGCCACACTGACGGTGGGCTTTCGGGCCCTGAGAATAACGGTCCGTGACGACCTCTCCAATACCTTCTAGGTATGCTCGGCAGTGCGACGAGGGTTTAAGCTAGCCAAGAGCACGAGCTCTAGCCTCTAGGTAGGTAGCAATGTCTCAACTGGTGAGACCCCTAAGTCTAACATGCAACCCATTACTCGAACAGGTGCTTGCGGGGGTTTCGCCTTGTGCGGAGACAAGCGAACCCTACAGAACAGCTACCTGGACCTTGCTGTAATGGATTAATCCTAGTACGGAGCCTTAGTGCATGGTGGCGAACAAATGCAATACTGGAGATTGTCAGACGATTATAAACTTTCCTTAAAAGCGATGCGTCATTTGATACTATGCTTCCAAGATTTAAGGGAGGGAAGGCGGGGCTAAAGCCCACATTACTCCACAAGAAAGGAGCCTCCACTACAGAGAAAAAAACAGCCTATATTTCGACGGGTCAGCAACTTCACGTTTTTTTATATAATATTTTTTCGCATTTTTAACGACAATACTTTATTAAATCTTACAGTTGGCAACATAGTCTTAGTTTTTAAAAAAATGCCTGCGTATAGTGTGCTCGTAATATATATCGAATTCGCTACATGTGTAAACCCTTTTAAAAAAATGTAGCCTACATTGTTGTTACTAAAATATGCAATGAGATCATTTTTTAAATAGGTTAATTTAATTCAATATACAAGTACTCTCTCTTTTATAACATGGCGCGTGCTTTTAGATAGTAGGCTAGTATTTTTCTTTTAATAATAAGTGCATTTTTATTAACTCTTTCTCTCCTAATCGACGATACCATCGTTGATTTTGACCTCATTAAATTAAAAAAATATGTTTAGTTTTTTAAACTTGACTTTGAATTATATAAAAAGAGCATGCATTTCCCTTTAATTCTATACCAAATACAACATTTTCTGATAACAAACAACAAAGTTATTGAAGCCCAATCGTAATAAGGGTAGTGAAATAGTAATGAGCAAAATGAAGAATGCCTTCAAAACGTGGAAAATAATTACGAGAGAAAGAGTTAAGGTTTTGAAAAAGTGTAGGGGCCTCCATGATAATGTTTGCCCCGGGGCCTCCACATACTTAAGTCCGGCCCTGTTAAGGGGGATATCCATCCACGGTAATATTTGGGACTGAGTATATTTAATTGGGCGACTTCTGGAACATATCATCATATTAACACTTTTTTTTAGTTATAGAGTATAGACTAAGTGTTTCTGTATTCCACAGATCTCCTCTATTACAGCTGATTTAACTTAAAACCACGGAAGTAATTGGCAGAACTTATTATTTTTCTGATCTTTGCTGAATTACAGAGTAGGGGGCAGCAAATTGAATTGAGCAGTTCAAAAGCAGGATACAATTTAACTTTTTTTTTATTGTATACCATTAATTATACGCCTACCTCTAAAAAAAAACATGTATTGTTTCCCTTTAAGAATGTTACGTCCTCCCCCCCCCCCCCCCCCCCAACCCCAACTCTTAATATCAGCCCTTTATTTAGGTCATTCATTTCACGTTCTTTTCCTCCGTTCACTTTGGCACGCCACATCCCGAGACGTGTCATTGGAATGTTCTTTACACCATTGGATTTTGTTTTTCTATTCTATATTTAGTTTTAAATGTCATACAACTATAAAGTATTGATTATTAGGATGGGGTATCACGTGTAGTCCGTAGTCATTTTATGTGAACAGCAAATGGTCAAGATTGCAATTAAAATGAAGTAGTGTGTGTTTAATTGCTGTAGTATTTTACGTCTCGAGAGACGATCTTTTCCCTTTGCAACTTCTTGTGTGACTAAAGAGGCCAATCCTTGATACACAGCTGCGGTCGCAGGTTGGGGATATGTAATCACCAGGCGCCGTTGCATTTTCACCCTTCGTTCTACTACTGTTGTGTATCATTTGGCATCTGTAATCCTGGACCCTTCTTTTATGCTCACTCTCCATGTGGATCCAATCCAATGCCACTTTTTCCCCAGCTGCTATGTCGATTTTGAAGAGCTTCATGTTGCGTTTGCATACATCCATATACTGTAAAAGTGGACGACCAGCGGCTCTCCTCTGACTTGTTAGATCGCCATACAGAATATCTTGTGGAAGTCGGCCTTCTGGCTGTCATGCGCATCTTCTTTTGGTGTTTTCCTTTGTGTACCATAAGAGATTGTGAGTTTTGGTTTCTAGGAACGCACTTTTGTTGATGTCATTGTTTTTGCTTCTGTTGTGTGATGAGGCTAGATCTCCTGTGAGTTTCTCTTATGGGTTTTCTCCCCCAGTATTGGGTACGTTAGTTTATGTGACTACCTTCTAAATGGCGTAGATCTAAAATCGTTTCTTTTTATAATTGTGTGAATGGCAGTATCAAAAGAGTGTGTAGTTTTCTTATCTAGGGACGCAGGCTTGGGACTCTGTTGGAGTCAAGCTTGATTCACAGTGTTGGTTGATATGGCCCGTGTATCTAAGGCCTTGAGTGTAGGATGCGTCGTGATTGAATTATGGCATCGAGTGAAGGTGTGATATATTTCGTTGCCCAATATGTTTACTTTGTGTTTTCTTTGAACATATTATTGACTTTTATTTATCACTCATGTCATCATATTTCATACATTCATTAAATTGGTAAAAGTACAACCTTGTTGTTAATTAATGGCTATTAACTTACGTTAGCATTAATATCATTCACGTTGAACAACTGTTGGTATTGACTAAAGGTTCAGTTGAATAACTTTTACTCAATATGTGTATTTTACATGCTGTTACCTTTATGTTCTTGCGTTACTCTGTCCAGGTTCGGGTATGGGACCATAATATCATACCCTAGCTAATCTGAAATCCCACCCTGACACTGGCATTATACGAACTTCGCCAAGCCAGCCAAGGCTAATACGACAATTATAGCAGACCCATAGAGTTATGTGTCACAGCAATCCCAGGATGCCTTGTTGTGCTCAGTCTGCTTAACACACATCCGAGTTCTTACAGCATTTATTTGCAATGGAGAAACATGTCGTTAAGTCTTCTATCTTGAGCGCCCCTAACGTCACTACTCTATGGAAAGCGTGGTCGAAAGGCAAAGTACGCTTGAACTTGGCATGGCTACCTAAGAGGGGGACACGAGGTTGTGTTTAATGAGCGCCTAAAGGCAGCACGGAAAACCTTCTCCTAGATACCCCCTCCCCATAAATAAGATCTGAGCATGCTATAAGCATGAAAATAGCGCTATATAAAAAGCCATAATTTATTTTATTTATCTATTCGTCTCTAGCTATTTTTGTCGGAACTTCCGGTCTACACTTTTAGTTACGAGATTTCTCACAAAATAAAACTAGTTCTTACTTATACTAAATATGAATGGAACAGCCTGTAACAGCTGACCAGAATGTTTCGTTGAAGATATTATTTTGATCCCACATCCACCCTGCTATTGTTAAGCATTATAAACAAGAATTACAGCGCCTGGTGATCACATATGCCCAACCTGTGACCGCAGCTGTGTATCAAGGATTGGCCTCTTTAGTCACACAAGAAGTTGCAAAGGGAAAAGATAGTCTCGCTCTCTCGACACGTAAAATGCCACAGACAAATAAGAAAGAATCACATTCACTGGATTCTAATTGATTTCATATGCAACAATGAAAAAGGAAAAAAAAAAGCAGCAAATGAAATACTGTGGACTATATTTCCCTTCTGACTAACAATAAAACAGTGACATTATCTGTTTAAACTCAAAGTGGTGTGTTTGGTCTGGATACAAATAAGGAAAATACAAAACTTAAAATTTTAAAGCCATTGAAAAAAAAATTGAAAGCAATATAAACAACAACAAAACAAAACAAATCACATTAAAACAAAATTTCTTTATTAATTTTTCAAGTGGATAAAGAAATAAATATACTATAAAAACTGAATTCAATCTTCAATACTTTTCACAGCCAATTTTATTTTCTCTGTGATCTTATTGATGTGCTCAAGAACACCCATATTTGGCTTCAAATCTAAATATGTTATCTGCAATAGAATATAGACAAAAAAATTAACTTAGTCTGACTCTCCAGTTAGTAAAGATTAAGTTCAATAAACATGAGCATGTCCTTCAACTTACATGTATAGGTATGTAGCCTAAATGTTTCAAAAACCTAGCAGCGATGTTGTAAGAGCCAGTGGTCGACTGGTCTGGTCCAACGACACCAGGGAAGGGAACTAACTGTAGGGCTAGTCTGTGGCATTCACAAGGAATAAAAAGAACATATCAAATGAAATGTATGTCATATCATGATGCATGGTAATCAATTGCAAGGAAATAAATATCATACACGCTTGATGTATGGCTATAAAAAAGATTATTAAAAAAAAGATAGCCCTAGAGTTAAGTCATAAAAGTGCTGCCTAATATGTTCATAAAAGTGCTGCCTAATATGTTCCCAAGGGTGCCTAAGTTTGTGCAAATACCAGGTTTTTGTGAAAGGTTTTTAAAAATACTGAAAATACAAGGATTTATGTATATGTTTGGATGTATGTATGTTTTAAAAGTTTTGTATGTTCCTTTAGAATTGAAAATTATTACATCATAGCTCAAACTTCCCACATCTTAGCAGCAGTTGGCCAGTCCATTAAAACATTCAGCCCCAAAGACCAAATTTAGCAGACAACCAGTGCAGTTCCAAAATAAAGTAGCAGCACCCTTTGACAAAATCTACAACAAAAAGATAACTGCATTTTTTCTGTTTATCTCTATCTGACTTCATCACATTTATAGAAGCAAGAAATGTAAAAAAAACTTAAGAGTGAAACAAACCCATCTTAATAAATCTCCTAGTTCAATCACATTCAAAAACAGAACAATATTTTAAACAATGAAATCATTTTAAAGCTCATATTCTTGTTGACTGGAGGCGTGGTGGCTGAGCGGTAAAGCTCTCTGCTTTCGAACCAAGGTCCCAGGTTCGAATCCTGTTGGAGACTGGGATTTTTATTTTCACGATCTTTGGGCACCTCTGAGTCTACCCAGCTCTAATGGGTACTTGACATTAGTTGGGGAAAAGAAAAGGCAGATGGTTGTTGTATTGGCCATATGACACCCTTGTTAACCCTTTGCCACAGAAACTGATGACCTCTACATCATCTGCCCGATAGATCACAAGGTCTGAACGGAGACCTTTCCTTACTTATTCTTGTTGACTAAATACAACAACTGCTTCTTTAATACAAAGGTTTAAAGAGCTTGTATCTACCTGTACAGTTTTTCATGGCCCTGTTCACTCTGAATAGCAGTTATAGGCCTGACTTCTCCATTCTTGTTGGCACACATGACATAATCTAAATCCAAAACATAAGAGTTGCTTTTATGTGCATATTGTAACTCCTTTGCTTAGCAGTACTTAATGCAAGTGAGGGGAGAAAGACATAAAGATACTTTATGTTGGAATGGCTTTTTTTAAAATGCTTCTTGCCTTTACACTAAAAAAGACAATACCTCCTTTATACAACTTATAGAGCGATTTTTTTTTCTGTTAACCAATAAATGTAAAATTAAAAAACAATGGACTATTTTTTAACCCCTCCCCCTTTCCCCAAATAAGAATCCTGGTGAAGCAAATTAATAGATCTACTACACTCTATAATATTCTAATAATAGGCATTTAGATCTAGACTTAGAAGACAATGCAAAAAATTTTCATTAACATTAATTTATTCAACTCTTGAATTAATAAGGCCTTAAATTCGGAAATTCCCGAACACGATGTTCCCTTCAAAATCGATGTAGACCTAGTTCTCTAGCCAAAGTTAAATTATTTTTTTTTACTTTGAAAAATTATAACAGCGAAACAACAAAATTTTTAAAAAAAAATGTAATGAGATTCTTAAGAATGTTGGAAAATCCACAAATGAGGCATACAAGTTTTAGAAACATATACTGAGAATCTTCTGGCCAAACACCATTTCAAACAAAGGTGATTAAGATTAGGACAGAACCTACCATTTTGTAGTCTATGGAAGATGAACAGTGGCGAGCTATGTACTTAGAAAGACGACTAATGGACTAATAGTTGAACTAGTGTAACCTATCGTTCTAACAGGGAGAGATTATAGCCAAGGTCAGAATAAAATGTTATTCGCTTGTTGATGGTTTGATGTGCTAATTGGTATATACTGATAAGGATTGACTTGGGAATGCTGTCAAAATAATAACTTTTAAAGAAAGCCAGCCTAAGATAGTTTTAAGATTTGTTCCTGTGAGCCACCAATTATCAAACTAATGCTTTGCTTCAAGGACACATAACTCTTCACAGGCCAAAAAGTGCAAAGATAAAACTGACCTGCCCTGACACCATCTTGTATAACTTGCCCACTCTGTACATATGTCTTCATGTCTGCAAACTTGCTGAGGGCTCTCTCAAAAGTCTCAGTCAGAGCTTTGTCTGTAGAGCCAGAAGTTACCTGAAACAAAGACAATCTATGAAACAAAGACAATCTACAAAACAAAGACAATCTATGACTCCCATGTCTTATGGGCACATATGACTTAAGAGACATGACATCTATGTAAAATGTGGGTAACCATTAACTTGCATGACAAAACCCTTGGCACAATTTATGCCGGAATTTGAAACTTAAGGTTACAGTGAGGTTGGAAAGAAAATGCCCAAAAACAAACCTACCTCGGCTAAACTGAAGAATTCTTTAGAAAGAAAAGCACCCTTGTAGTTTGGAATTTCATATTTAGCAGCCAAGCTGATCACAGCAAGCCTCTGTAAAGCGGCATGTTTCATGTGGCCTTCACAGATTTCTAAACACAATACAAATAAATATGCACTAGAATAGAACATACCAAGAGATAGCTATGTTCAATAACAAGGACACATGTTTTGTACAAGTGAAAGCTAATAATGTGTTTCTGAAATTGAGTGTTCAATAAGAGAAATCTTTCTCAAGGCTTGCTATTCCTGTTATCTACCAATGGTTCTATCATTTGAAATATTGTACATATTATTGATTATTTCATACCCTCTGCTGCTACAAGTGAATTGACCTTAGAATATTACCCTTACCCTTACTTGATGTGGCAATTTATAGATGATATAAAGGTCATCTGTTTTTTAGTTTTTTAAGGCCAGCGGTTAACGAGGGTTTCATGTGGCCAGCATGATGACCAACCACCTTTACTTTCCCCCAACTAATGTCATGTACCAATTAGAGTTGAGTGGGGTGTCTTAAAAATTTCAAAATCCCTATTCTTCAACAAGATTCAAACCCGCAACCCATCATCTCAGAAGCCAAGCACTTTACCCCCCACTCCATTAGAATATTAATTGTGTATTCAGGTTTTGCAGGTTTAGCAATTATGTCAATCACAGGGGGTAAAAATGGCTGGCTTGCAATAGTGTAGTTAACGCTTTAAGTTTCTTGTTTTAATTTGGTCCAGCCAAGTTTTATTTGATCTGTTTACAATGTTTCTCAATATATTTATGCATTTTATTTTATCTATGTTGACAATATTCTCTCTATATTTATACATTTTTTTATCTATGTTGACAATATTCTCTATATATTTATACATTTTTTATCTATGTTTGCAATATTTCTCTCTATATTTATACATTTTATTTTATCTTTGTTTACAATACTTTCAACACATTTGTTTATCCTGCAACAATATATCTTTATATAGCTCCAGTGGTAACTTTAAATACTTTTAGAGCTTGTAAGCAAAATAAAATTCAATATTTACCCAAAACTTCTGAAACAAACTCTGGTTGAAGCAATTTTTTAGCCTGATCAGAAGGAAGGGACTTCAGCACTGCCAGGCACCAGCCACACGTGACTTTTTCAAAAGGCAAGAAATTTTCTTCAACAGCCACCATTGCTATTTCTGTTGAAGTTGGAACATAGGCAAACACAAACAAATCAAGTATTTAAGGCTATATAAAAGTAAGCAAAATTAATATACACTAATATTACATTTCAAAGTTGGTAATATATGCAAAAAATAAATAAATGAAATGTTTCATTTAATAAAAAGACCAAAGAAAATATTAAGGCTTGTCTGAAACATCAAACGAAATCAGTTTTCATTTAGGTTAAAACATTCACATAGATTGTGAAGATTATTTGTTCTAAGAAAACATTGGGCAGACGATTTATTTTGATACAGCCTAGTTTTCACGCTACAGAATACTCAGTGCATAATGGTCCAATCTCTTTTTGTGGACGTGTGGCGGGAGGCCACTCAAATATCCAAAATGTTTGTGAAAGGATGTCATGACATTGTGAGATTTGCACAACTCTTTAAGGTGGTTGCTATACTAGAGGATAGAAGTGTTTGGAACATAGACTTAAAAAGAGAAATAAAAAAAAAAAAAACATTTCAAAAAATACTTTTTAAAAAAAGCAAAACTTCTATGGAGGTGTACTTGAATCAGTTTTTTTGGATCAGTCATGCCATTCAATTTGTAAGAGATCTAGACCAACAATAAATGTGTGAGATTAGAAATATTTATAGTTTTAGTTCAGCACTATTTCATGCTTTTAGCTTTCTCAATACGCTATGATCCTATCACTTATCTGGAATAGTTGGGAAAATGGGAAAAGGAAGGGTGGGGAGAAAGAGATATCTGGGGGAATTTTACCAAAATTCCATTTTAACTCATGGCTCAATGGGAGATTGTAAAGTTACAATATATTGTTTGTTTTAATTAAACTTACTTTAAAGCATCAACTTATAAAGGGGCCTAATTCAGCTTATATCACCACTTCAGTTAAATTCAATTTCTTTCCCTTGTTCAAGATACCAAACAAAATAATTAATTACTAATAGTTAATTAATTAATTGGTTGATTCTTGTGTTGTCAGGTAAAAGAAATAATTGTGTACAATTTCAGCTTGATCTGAGATTGGGTGTCAGAGAAATAACGTATGCAAACTTTTCCCAGACAAACAGAATTAAGCTTTGTGCATTAATACTGCTTGTAAAACAATTTTAATTTTAAAAATGAAAGTTTAATGTTTGTATCATATTCATGGAAACTTTCATGATTGTTATCAAGTGATAACCAACCTTTAACACTGTGAGTTTCTTTATCATTAGAAGACATCTCTGCCAAGTTTGCCAGAGACAACAAGCTGTTTTTGGCATCTTTTGCTGATAGGAGTTTACAGTCATTATATAAAGATTTCTTGCAAGCAGACATAAGGGTGTCATTTCTCCATCGAAGGTGAGACAAAGATGTTAGCACAGTCGCTGCTAGGCTAACAGAGTCCAGGGGAACTAAGGACATTTGAGAAGTCAATTTGTCGAGAAATCTTTCATTCCTGTAGTTTAAAACAGAACTAGAATACAGCAGATTGTTCAGCTGTACAACACTGAAGTCACTGAGGTCGGCCATAAACAATCGATGAAAGACTGCATTGAGGACCATTAAATTCCTGTTTTTCCATCTGGCTAGAAGGATTATCACCTTAGACAAATCCTTGCTTTTTAATTCATCAACCAGATTCAAAATTCTGGTCTCTAAGTTAACACTAACTACAGGCAAGGTTTCAGCGTCAATCACTTGACTGATGTGTTCTGCAACAGAATGACTGCTGTCTTCGCTTGATATGCTTTTATTCTCATGCACTCTTGAGCTCAACTTATGTGTGATGTCTTTCATGTCAAAAAGGCTGTCTAACTGATACATAAAAAAGACAACATATTTAGCTGGGATGTCATACCACCTTTTGTTAACTATGGCCTGGACTAGCTCAATTCTAATTTGCTTCCTTAATGCTGTCTCAGGGCACAATGTCAGCTCCTGAACAATATCAGCTACCACACAGACAGGCAAAATAAACACATCCTGTGCAGTTTGTCTCAGCATCTTCTGTGTAATCATTAAGTCTGTTTTCTCACTTAAAAGTAAAGCTAACAGTTTATGTCTCATGTAAGCTGGAGCAGACGGAGTAAGGACCAGCTCCGCAACAGAATGAATCGAATCCGATACAATGGTCTCTAATTTTATTTCCTCTTTGGCATTTTTTTTCTCTGCCAAAATTCGACCCCAATGGAGCAACCGGTACTCACAATCCCTAATGGTGTTTTTAGCATGGGTTTTTTCAACATTGGTCAATATTTCTGAAAAAATGGTATCTTCTTTCGCTGAGATGGCTTCAGTACAAGTTGTATCCATTTTGTTGGCGTCTGCTTCTAAAAGATGTTCTTTCAAAATCTTCTTTTTAACATTTGGCTGGAGAAAAAAAATGTTCTGTTTAAAATATTAACAAATTATTAGTACAAATACTTTATTTAAAATCTAGTTGCTATTTATGTTTCTATTTGATGTCATGTAAACATCAAACTGAGCAGAGAGTCTAAAAACTCTACACCTAAGCCAATCACAAACTGGTATCAGGTAACCATAAATAACCTTCATGTCTAATCTAATCTTTAGTCACCATCAAGTAACAGGAGGGGAGGGGGGAGGGTTAGGTAAAGAGCTTGGCTACCACCAAGGAGTCTATAGTTTGAATCCTGATTAAGACTGTGATTCTGGCTGAGCTTGGAATTTTTAGGTTGCCTCTGAGTCCACTAAACTACAGAGGGTACCTGACAAAATGCGGAAATAAAGGCATTTGGTCAATGTGCTGGCTACATGATCAAAGAAACTGATGACATCTGCTGCCAAAGACGGCAAGGCTTGTAAGGGGTGTCCAAGACAACAAACACTATACTCAAAATTTCATTTATCCTACAAGTGCTTCTAATAATCAATTTGTGTGATAATAAGTAAAAGCAATTTTATTGAAGTTCTATTTCTACCTATATACATAGTAACTGTAACTTATAATTTAAAATAAAAACTTAAAAGATACATATCAGGGCTAGTATAATTTGATAATTAAGAGTCAAAGTTTGTTTATGATAGACTTTGGGATAAGACCAGAAGGGACAGAGAGATGCGCATATCCTGATTTGTATGGCCATGTATTTATAATAGCAAATTTATAATATACAATAAAGTTAGATATATACAAACATTTACAAGTGAATACAACTGATGTTTATTAAAGACTATAATATTGTTAGAACTATATATTGAATAAATATTAAAGGATTTTGTGCTGTTATTTCATTTTTGGTAGGGAGAGCATAGAGAATTATTAGACCTATAGACAATTACAAATATTCTTAACAGTCACACCAGTACGTTCGAGTGTCTGACATATACAAGTATTCAATATATTGATCTAACTTTTGTTATACCTCTGGTGGTGGTGCGGATAGGGGTAGTTAAGTGTGTGTAGCCACAAATCGCCCCATGCCAGCACTAGACAAGTGGTCAAGCATGACAAGTGGCGACAGTCAGCCACAGTGAGTAAAAACACAACAGTTTGGGATCTGTTTTGTGAAAGTTACTCAGGCCAGTCAAGTTGGATGTAGTCATGTGATCAAACAGAGTAATCGAGCGATGTTTCGTCGGTTTCTGGAAGGCCAGCGGGTACACTATGTAAAAAGCACAGTTCACTACAGACGATTTGGTCAGTATGGTTCAGCTGTGTGGTTCTGTAGGCATCTACGGTTCAGTGGAGAGTAAAGTCAAGACACCTCGTGAGTATGAGATGACGTCTTGGTGTTATGTTAATCTAGACAATAAAGTCCGACACAACGAGCCCCCAATGTGTGAAATTAGTCCTGAACAGTGGAGAGGCCAGTGGAGTTTGATAGAGCAGCACAAGAGTTGATATGCTGGTATGGTTGTTAATAGTGAAAACATTTGTACAGTCTGTTTTGATTTGCCAATTGTACAGTAATGGCTGTGACTTATTGGACTGTTACGTTACTTTGGAGCCCAAGGTTGTCAAGTTCTTTGAATTGGTTGTGTTGTGTGGTGCAGCCTGGATAGTAAGTCATTACAATATTATACTAACCCTGGATATATATACATTTTAATTTTTATTTTAATTATATATAATATATATATTATAAAATAACAAATGTATATTCTTAAACTACATTAACATTTGGTTTTACCTCTAGCCCTTTTTTAGTAGAAAAATAGCGCCTGGAGTTGTTTACTCTGGAGCCTGAAGATGGTGTTAAGTGAGTTAACCTTAAAAAACAAAATTAAGAATATTTTTTGTTTTGTTTCATCAATTCAAAGGGAGTTAAGTAAAGCAAAATAATATATCTTGAATGTTTAAAAATTAGTCAGGCTTTTATTAAACTAAGATATATTATAATTAATGGCCAATGGCATAAACATGATGCAGAGACTTTCTGCTTTGAGTATGTTACTAATTAACTCTGCAGTAGAGAAGGTAGACACATTTAGTATGATACCCATACACCTCAACTACAACAAAGATCTGGTCTTAAAAGATAAATTGAAGTCCTAAATGAAAACTATCCCCATGTACTCCTGCGGAGCAGAGAAAATATTTTGGCATTGCAATTCTCCGACCCAATCCAAACTTGCTAAACATGTTGTCAGTTGTTGTTTTTTAATTCACATTTACATTCTTTGGACTATTGTAACACAATCTTGATTCCAGTGATGTCAGGGCTACAGCCAGCCAGGTCATGTTGGGACCATGATATGGTACTATCTGGAACCTCAAAACGTCTCCCCATAATGCATTAATGAAGCAGTTAAAGCCAAATTCGTGGTCAAGAGGTTAAGTACGCTTGAACTTGGTTTGGCTACCTATGAAGGGGGCTCGAGGTTCGACACCCAACTCGAGTAGAATTGTGTTTACAGCGCCTCCCAGATACACCCTCCCCTACTGGTTGGTCCACAAATGAGATTACACCATAGCGCTCTTAGCATGCTATAAGCATGAAAGTAGCACTATATAAAAGCTATTATTTTAGATAGCATTTGAGACTCCCTAGAAAACTGACTTTTGTTTTTGAAACAAAATTAATTCCAACATTAAAATGATATGGCATAAAGCTTTTAATTTTAAAAAATTGACAACTAAAACAAGTTTGAGTAAAAATTAAACCTAGATGTTTTCCACATAACAAGAATAACTTAGTTAATACAAGGAAGCCCTTGTAATAATTCTTTTTTTTTAATAATGAACACCTGTGAATGTCTTGTTAAATAACAGACTCATTTTTTGTCCTGGCATGTGCTATAGCATGTTGCAAATGATGAAATAAATTCAAGTTTATCCTTCAAGTTAACAGAAACGTCACCATATAGAAATCTAGATGAACAACATGGAGACATGAGCCTATTTCTTGTTACCCTTCTGATTAAGAAGAGCAGTGAGCCGTAGTTGCTAGAATCATCAAACCATCACTCAAATCAAGCCAAGATGATAGTAAACCAAAAAGTATTCCAGACAGTACATGGCCACTACATTTTAAATATATTTAGTACTTTGTGTGCCTGAAAATGTAATTTGTTCTATTTTGGAAACAATTATTTTCTAGTTTGATATGCACACCTAACACAACATGTATGACCTTTTAAAAGGTACTATAGGTAATGATAAAATACTTAATAAAAGTTATACTGCAGGAAAGTGATTTAAAAAAAAAAAAAAAAGTAAATGGATCATGAAAGATAGGTCAAATTGCTGTGGCATAGAAACTATTAGGCTGAATGGTTATAAAATTCTTCAGCTTTACTGCTGATGAGTGCTATGAACTAGATCCCGACCAATTTTCAGTGGGGAAAAAATAAAGATTTGATTACCAAACATTTGTCAATTTATTTCTAGGGTCGGCAGACACATGAAGGAGTTTGATGACAAAGAAAACAAGGGGAAAAGTAATATTACTAAAAACTAGGCTTTTAATACATTTTATTATTTATGTCAGTGAATCGAAGGCTTTAAAAGCACGTCTTGGAAGCATGGCGGCTGAGTGGTAAATCGTGTGGCTTTCGAACCAGGGGTTGCGGGTTTGAATCATTGTGAAGACTGGATTTTTTAGGGCACCTTAAAGTCCACCCAGCTCTAATGGGTATCTGACATTAGTTGGGTAAAAGTAAAGGCTGTTGGTCATTGAACTGGACACATGACACTTTTGTTAAACGTGGGCCACAGAAACAGATGGCTTTTACATCATCTGCCCCATAGATCACAAGGACTGGACTTTTTAAAAAGTACTTCATTATTAAGATCCATATTTCATAGATCAAAGAACTTTCACTGTAGATCATCATTTGCATAAAAATCGTCTTACTGACTGATGCCAAAATAGTCCTTCAAAGCCTGAAAAACTCGGATACTTCCTATATAAAGCAAGACAGCTCTTGTAAACCTTAACATCAACAGCAAGGAAACTGTTCTTCAATGGATTCCAGCACACATTGAATTAGAAGGCAATGAAAAAGCAGACATACTGGCCAAAGATGGAAGAATGAGCAAACAAATGAAAATTCCTCTCTACCCAGAAGAAATGAAAAAAATTACAGAGTGCAGAATAAATGTGACTTTGACCAGCTCTTAATTATAAGAAAAAGGACACCTATTATAAGCTATCTCAACATGACCAACGCATAATTTTTCTACTCAGAACTGGACACTCAGAATGAGACAACATATGTTCAAAAAGCTAAAAGTCAGGACTAGCAAAACTTGCCCTTGAATGCTGACCATGTTCTTCAAAGCTGCATAATCAAGAGGGTCAAACAAGAATCTGCCCCCAAAACCCTCCTATAAAAGAAAAACTATACAGAGCAATGCCTGATCTGAAAACCACTGAGCCGTTCATCTCAGATATAGGATTACTGATCTGAACCCTCTGACATGAAAAATGAGAACGAAGAAGAAGAATTTGCATAAATACAAGTATGGAACTCTTTGCATGCCATTTTCTTCTGAATTACTTAGTGAGAAAAATGCCTGTCACTGAGTCAGTAATGCATTCATTAGTGAAAACACTATTTTAACATTAGGATTATGTATACAAATCCAAAAGCAAATAATGATAAATCTTAATTAACAAAGATTTACTGCTGCAGGGGTGAACGACAGTATATGTATAGAAAATACAATAAACATGCATATAAGTAGCCCTGCCGGACCAAGAAAGGATGTTTAAACCGTGAGGCCTTCATCAGCTACTAAACAAACAAAAAAAGACAAACAACTAACACAAAAAAGGCTTAAGTTAACATCTATTCAATGCTGTTCTCTATCGAGGCAGAAAAGAAATGAGCTACGCTGGTGTAAAAGTGCAGGTAATCAGAAGGGGGCTGTGATGTAGGGCAAATATAAATGGGGAAAGGGTGGAGTGTTAGTCCTCATTTCATTTTAAATAAAAGTGTGTTGGTTGTTGATACCGTGAAGTTGGAGGCTGCAACGCTGTAGAGGAGTGATGAGGAGATCAGTGGTACCTCTAGGATGTGTGCTATTGAAATGAATAAGAGACAGTCTTAGTTGCAAAATTTCAAATGTCTTTAGGGTGTTCTTTGGAGTTGTGTTTTTAAGATGTTGCCTGTGTTTCCAATGTAGAGATTTGACATCTTCAGCATATTATCACACTAATCTCCTCAACAATGCAATAACAAAAATACCCATTTGCAGATCGAAAACAAACTTATTTACATTTCAGGTACCCTCCAAGATAACTTAAGCCTAATTTGTGTTGTTTGTCTTTTTTTGTTTGTTTAGGCGTTGTTTCTTTTTCTTGGTCCGGCAGGGTTACAGTATATCTAATATAATGTAAATTTATTGTATTTTCTGATAAATCTTAAGCAGCTGAGTAAAGAACTGTTTTTAACACTCAGAACAGTACTGAATAAACTATCTACTATTTATTTGAGTTTGAGTTTAAATAAAGTTTAAACCACTAGAAAGGAAAGATTAATTCAATTAATGGAATGTTATAGTAGTAAACAACAGAGGAGGATCCAACCTTCAAAGTTAAAACATACGTCACAGATAGATCTATAGTAGTATATATATATATATATATTTATAAACCCTATTAGCACATCAATTTAATGTCATTAATTGCAAACAAGTTTTATTAGTCCTTTGATAAAATGTAGAGAGATCTTTTTATCTACATTAAGAAGCAGGTTACTGGGATGCTCAAGATTACCTTATTTTTACAGAACTGTTGACATTTTTATATTGTAGATCAAAAGGATGGTCAGGATAAATCATGCGGAGATATGTAAGATGATGTCTGAATTTGGAGCATTGTGACTGCTTTTGCCAAGAACTTGCAAATGATTTCAAATTTGAGAGGGACATGATGTTTTATATTATGTAGATCTAGTAAAAAGAAATTTTAAACTAAAATAGATTTTAAATTAGATTTAAATAGATTACACTAAAGTTAACTAAAGTCTAAATCTTGTTTAGTTAGATTTTAGATCTAGAAATCTAGTTCTAGAAGTTTAGTTAAGTCAAAGAGTGGATCTGCTATAAAAACTTTAAAAAGTCGTGTATTCGACTATTTTGATCTTTAAGTGTAATACTATTATTATTATTAGATCTAGTAGACTCTATTATTTATTTATTATTCTAAATCTTTGACTCTGACTTCCTTATTTTAGTCTAAGTCGGTGCTTTGCCTTTGTTTTAGAATCTAATTTCCAAATTGATCTAGACTCTGTTCTAATGGCATTTAAAAGCAGATTGACGAGAGAATTAGATCTATATCTATGGTTACTAAAGACTTAGATCTAGATCTAAATCGATAAACTGAATAAAGTAGAGGTCGAAATGTATGAGAGCCATGGAGGCTTCCATATTGTCATTGGATAAAATTAAAAAGTATAAGCGAGCAAAATAAAAACAATACCCACTAACCCGCAGATCTTTTTTTTATATTTAGATCTATTATCCTATACTATATGTAGTATAGGTCTAACGATATAATTATAATATTATATCAATGGTCCACCCGAAGAGTTGAGTTTGAAATAAAATTAATTTGATCAAATAGATTTTAATAGATTATAAATCTGTGTAGAGATATTCAGAAAGACAAATTTATACAAATGCTTCTTCTTCACTAGTGCTATTAGAATTAGAGCATGGAATGGGTTGCCTGAGCCAGCCAGGAAAACCAATGACTTGGCAGAATTTAAGTCTTAAGTCATTGGTTAACATGCATGCATCAATGCATGACGCGTAGGACGTAATCATGTTATTTTTTGAAGTAACGTCTGTATTACATAAGATAAGATTACAAATAGATCTATTTTTATCAATTGATTTTGCTTAGCGCTATTTCATGTTTAGCTTTCTAAAATGCGCTATGATCCTTTCACTAGTTTGGACCAGTTGGGAAAAGGAGCGGGGGTGGAGGAAGAGGGGGGTTTCTGTGTAAATGTTACCGTGATCGCTTTTAAAATGAATTCAAACTCGAGCCTCAAGCCTCCTCAAGGGGACTAATTAAGCTTATAGCATCTCATCTGTCAAGTACGATTTTGCCCTTGTTAAATACAAAACAAAATAATTGATTATTGTTTTATCAGGTAGGCTACTAGAAATACTTCCTGTCCGAACCTACTGGTTTAGGAGCCCAAAAAATGATTTAAAAAATTATAAATAATATTGGCCTACTTTTTTTTTTCTGTTATTCAATAAGCCACTAACAATTTACCAAACATGCCCTACTTTTTTTTTTCTCTCATCAAACACATGATCCATGGGGAGACTCTTTGGAGGCCGCCTCTGAGTTTGTGTTTACACAATTTTAAATTTTTTTTTTTTAAATGTATTTTTTTATACTATTGAATTAAAAAGACTCTTCACTTTCTAAGTAAATCCAGGACCTATATACAGTGCTTTTTATTGTTTGTAAATAAATAGATGCCGGTACTCAGTGATGGAGTGCCTCACTTTTAACAACCAATACATTAATAATAAACGTTGAGGTACAAGAAAATTATATTTTTTCCCCACATTGAAAAAAAAATGGTGCCGGTACGCCGTACCGGTGCGTACCGTCACAAAAAAAGCACAAAAAGATATCGTTATCGCCAGGGCCGTCTGCAACAATATCGACTCAAAATGCTCTCTTCCAGAAGACATTTCAATGTCGTCTCAACGCGATTCTACCAGTAAGAAGCCTCAATATTTTCTCCAGTGACGTTGGCCTCAACTACTATCGTCATCTCAGCTCCAGATACCGCTATATTATCGAGAGAAAATTCTCAAAGGCCCTTTTAGCTGAATGGGCTGGAGACATACATTTTTAATGCGAGGGTGGGGGTCACCAATAAACACTGAACTTTTTGTTATCTACCCCATTCCTTCGATCGGCTGTTCACATTTGTAGCATATAGTAGCACAGTCACCTGTTCGGCCATTTTCATTAGCAATATAAAACATGTAACGTGGCTGTTTTCACTAGTAACATAGTAATATTAAACATTTCTCACGATGGCCATTTTCACTCGTACGGTAAGATCAAACATTCTTCTCATATTGGCTGGTTTTAATTGGTAATTTTCAAAACCTAGATAAAACTTGGATTAGATCAAATTTTGATTTTTAAAAAAATGATACTGATTCGTTGCGTTAAAAACGCTTGCAGTGCTGTATAAGACTGTGCTACGAGTTCTTTTTATTTTCATTATTTTCTACTTAAGTTTTTTTCTGTAAAGTTCAGACAAATTAATTCTTATGAATTATCGAAGCTTTTAAAACCAAACAAAACAGAACACAAGAACTGTTGGGGACAAGTTTTTATTCTCATAGTTCATTACAAGAATCAATGCACAACAGAGATAGCTGAAGGGAGGGCAATGTGTAATGAGGGGGGGGGGGGGGGGGTAAGGGGTTGTAAGAGCTACTGTACATTGAATTATTTGATACTGGTGCAGTAACAAGTTAAACATGGCCATCTACAACATGTCAGTAAAGATGTCAACAGAACATACAAGAAACCAAGAAAAGTCAAGTGCAGATCTAGATGAGATGAACTCATTTTGTAAGCCACAAGTTAATAGAGACCCTAAGGACCATTCAGCAAGAGTTTAAGCACATACACTAGGCAAGTGTAAGTCATGCAAATCTCATACATACATTCTTTGAATGAACATACACAATTAGAAATTACATCACTCAGAATAAGTTTACAATTCAGTCACTCTACAAGAATTTTAAACTTCTTAGTCTTCCAACATCTTGCAAAGTTTCTAAGTGTAAAGACATAAAACAAAAGGATAAAAATTTCTAACAATACCACTTGAAGTGAATGTTGACAGGTCGCCACAAGGGGCATGTACAGCCATATCCAGCACAGTTATACAGTCACTACTCAGCTACTCCCTATTAGCCTCATCTTATTCATTCATAGCTCAAAAGAAACACCCAGTATGTAGGAACACAGTACATCCAACTCATCCAAAGACCTATGTCATCTCATTCTGACCTTTGGTACTTTCTTATCTATGTACACATCAACATTAAACCGGGAAGCAACAAATCTAGATTCGCATTTTCAGGAATACTATTATGCTTAAAAAACAACAACCTGGAAATTAAGTCACTTAGATCAAACTTGTATAGTATATAGTAATAAGAAAGAAAAAAAATTAAAAAAAAAAAAACAAAAAAAAATACATTTGTTCAAACATCTAAGACAACAAAACTTGAGTTTCCTGGATTACGAAAAAGAATATTTGCAATAATGCAACTTAATGGAAATAATACAGATTTTAAAGTTAAAATAGCTTAAAAAAAAAAAAAAAAAAAAAAGTTTAAATTAACAGTAAATAGAATATTTTTTAAAAAGACTAGAAACTATATGGGCACCTAAACTAAATAATAACAACCTGTAACTAAGCAGATTTTGTCTTATAGAAGGAAGAGGTAAAGACCAATTTCAATTGATATAAAAAATACACTAATGCTGCAGCACAGACACAATGGTAATCCAACCTCGAATTACATGAAAGCCTAGTTTATTGAGACACTAGTACATTTTAATATCATGGTTATGTATTTTGTTAAGTTAGGTCTTACAAATTGTTACACATTCTATACTAGTATACTAGTAAGCCTGCTTAGTCATAAATAGAACAGTGAGGGTTACCGCAGACATTTTATTCAAACTACAAGGTCAAGCAAACACAAGGACATCTGGGCATTATTGCAGTATGAACACAAGAGAGTTGGTGTGTCAGTTGAAAAGTTGAGCTCAGCAAGTAAGCCTATAGTTTGGACACAGTACAAGTGTCAATGGCCCATATACCCTTCAGACGTCAGATGAAATGTCTTTACCAAAAGAAACTTCTGATCAAGTGTGTGCAGTCTTATTTTAAAACAATACCAAACTGCAAGTCAAAAATAGCTGAGAAAATCCTAAAAAAATTAAAATAATTTTATTCTAAGACATGAATATTATTTTATTATATCCATCTGATTTCATCTAAGCAGCATCATGTGAGTTGTATTTAAATATCCTCTTTAAGAATCAGTTAATTTTGAAAATCTTGAAAACTATAAATAACAGTCATTTAAAAAGCTTCCCCCCTTCTCTTATTTTGTTGGTTGAAGCTGGAAAACAGTTTTAATAAAGGTCTTGTGTTTTTAAGGTTTTTAACTGAAGCACCCCTCCCCCTTTTTTAGGTAACTTGTCATGTGTATGTACATTAGTTTTTGAAAAGCATAGAGTTGGTATAGAAAGCTCTATACTTCTCATGACACATTGGATGAGATCTTCTGTCACAGTAGTTCAAATGGTTCAATAAGATAACTCAGGCATCCCAAATTAACTCTTATGAACACTGTCAATGTCCAAACCAGTAATGGTTAAGAAAACTAAGTTATGCGTATAGACTAATTTAAAGACACCATTGTCAAACACAGTAACTTATTCAAATCTATTGACTATAAACACACAAAACTAGGAATCAATTCCAAATCTAATTTGTTTCAACACAATATTAACTAACCACAAATGATTTTTTTTTTCACTTCTTTTAAGAATGTGCATAAACAATACCATTCTTTTGCTGTACACAAAAGTTTTTAAAGTTAAGAATGAAAGCCTTTTAAGGGGAGGTGTTAAAATGAACATTGTTGTTGTTTTTTTTATCAAAACAATTGTACCATACATTTTAAGATAACAGAGTGACACCAAATAAAGATCAAATATTTCCAATGAAAAGATTCTTAGTTACTTACAGAAATGATTGGTTGACATAGTGTAACAACTCAAATCTACATCTAATTTTTTCATAACAAAACTGAATAAATTTGTTGATAATCAGTCATACAATTAATGTAAAATATGAGAAGATTATTAACTATTAAAATATTGATTATTCATTTTCATTTCTAATGCAATGACATTGAAAAAATTGCTACAAAAAAAAAATGTATTAAAATTTTAAAAAATATTTGTATTTGTATAACTGAAAAAATTTTTCCTTTAGTCATGTCATACATTAGATTTAAAATTTAAAAATGAAAGCAACAAAAGTTAGAAAAAAATATAACTCAGTTAAGAAATGTTATTGACGTTTTCATTTTAAAGGCTTTTTCTAATGAACTATTATTGAAATTCTGACCTACACTTTTATTGTCAGATGTCTATTGGTTTTATAAAGAAATAAAAAAATGTCCACATTTTTTGCACTGCCCCATAAATTCTGAACTAAAAAAATTTAAAAAAATAAACCAAAAACCATAATAAATCCAAAACATTTGATTTAAATTGTTTCAGGGGCTGTATTATATTCCAAGTTTTGTTTTTATCCAATAGTTTATATGTAAATATCTTTTTTTTTTTTTAAAGTAATAAAAAAAAAAAAAAGAAAATCCTCCATTAGCTCATGACAAACACACAATCATATTGCCAGTTTGAGTTTTATTTTTTTTAGACAGTTGTAAACAAAACATCTTATTTTTCTGAGACTGTCAGAACTGTTAAGTACTAAGTCTTAGTAACATTCAAATGATAAAACAGCACACAAGTGCAGAGCTCTGATTGGGTCGTTAAATAATTTCTCAATAATAAAAACATGTTTGATTTGTGTTGGCCACAAGACAAAAGTTGGTTCCAGAAACCATCAAAATTCACCTGCTCAAAGAGGCTTAAAGGGAATTTCACCAGGGCAACTAATGTCACCATTTGTAATTTAACAGACATTTCACTTAGAGAGTTTAACAAATTTTTCTCCTGATTAATAGCAATTGGCTGCTTCTAATCATTCAAAGTACTATCTTTGGGTCAAACCAATAGTGTTTAACTAATCCAATAAGTTAAAAAATAAAAATAATGCAATTTTCTGAGACATTTGGCACTAAGGAGCAGTCATCTAATTATACAAGATTTACCTAGCCATAAAGAGAGAAGCTTACAGCTTAAAACATTACACATTATTCACCTAAATTGTAGTGAGATGTTAACGTGGACACATTCTAATTCGTCTGAACAAAAAGAAAATAACTGCTCTAAAATGAAATAACAAATGTGCATTAGTTGAACAAACAGATGAACTTATTTCAACATTGTATGAACAAAAAAAATATCTTCAAAAAATTCTCACCAATTCAAACTTATTAAAACTCACATGCTAAAAAAAAAGTTTTCTCATTAACATGGTATGTTCTCAACAAGGGAAAGCCAAGATAATTTGGAACATGTCATATTTAGTTTAAAGCAAGGCAAAAGAAAAATTGATTAGTCAGTAGCAAGCCCCCTCCCCCACTATGTGAACATTGCGAAAACAGTAGGTAACTAACAGTAAGGTTTTGATTGCTGCTTTTAGATTACATTGTTGAAGATGACTATGATGTAAAAAAACAAACATCCTGACAAATTAATTTAAACTCATTATGTTTATTATAGGGTTAAAATACTGCGTAGCTACATTTAAAAGCTTTTCGATCTGTATGTAAGAAAAACAATTAGGCCAGGGGAAGGCAATGCATAACTAGAGAGAGTACCCATATGAGAATACTTACATTGGCACAGCCAATGAATTGAAAATAGGAAGTTTTTGTTTTGAAAAATAAAAAAAAAAAAACTTTTTTGGTGAGCTAAAAATAAACTTGTATGATACATAGTAAGCACCTTACCATTTACATTTTTTTACTGCTCACATTTGGCTAATGCAGATTAGTCTTTGCTTGCAGTGTGGCTCCAAATGAAGCCCCTTATTGGCACAGGAGTTCATGTGAAGATCATAGAAATAATAATTTTTTTGCCTTCCTTTTTTTCAGTCTCAACATTTTGTCACTCAAAAACAAACAAAAAACACAAACTAAAACTTTTGAAAGCAGTGCTACCCCGCAAATAGATCATATTCGCATATGGGGGAAGTACCAGGGTCACTAACATTTTATTCACATTGTTTTTGTACAAGAAAAGTGAACACAAGTTCATGAACAATTGGCTCTTTTGTATGACTTCATTTGATGTCACCAAGTTTTTAATCAGAAACTTGGACTTTTAAATAGTTTTTTTTTTTGTTTGAAGTCTTCAAATATTTTCCTTAAAAACAACAAAAGCACACTTTGAAATCATTTTTTCTTTTGGAATAAAACACTACACCACCATCTTAGATTTACATAATGCATCATCAGCCTAGTCTCTAACGTAGAGTTCAAAATAATGAGATGCAGTCTGCCAGATAAATTGTACATAACTAAAGAATATAAGAAACATTTGTAAATCACACTAGGTCTCGTGTCAATCTTTATTTGTAACTTCATAATGTTGTGATGTGCTGTCTCCAAACAAAGTATAACTGTTAATTGAGTTATGTAACATTTTAAAGACAAGATAAACTCATCAATGTAAATAATTTGATTTAGAATATTTATTGTAATAAAAGCTTTAAAAAAAAAAAAGAAGACACAACTAAAACAACAGATGAAAACATTCTTTGATCTACTTGAATTAAAAACAAACATATTGACATGAACAGGAAATAAGAATTGTATATATATATATATATATATAAAAAAATGAGTTGACTTAGCAAGTTAGGACTGGATTACTGATAAATAATGTCTATTACAGATGTTTTATTAACAGATTTATATGACTGCATCATTACTAACTGAAGGGAAAAAAAAACTATATTTATCAAATTAATCCAACCTACATTATAGCTAATAAAAAAAACCAAGTAAACACAAACCTAATTCAACCCTAGTTATCTTACAAAAAACAAAACCCAATGTTGGACTATTTATTTCTAATGACTTAGTTCTATACACAAGACATCTATAGACTGACAGTACCAGACAATGAAAGACTGACTGCAAAGTGGAGGTGCCACTAGCTTATTCAATACTTCTCTTGAGGACTTTTTGTTTTCCTTGCATGATAGAAAATGCATGACAAGCTCTCTATTATCATACACCATTTATATATCCCTTTAGAGCCTCTTGTGTTAGTCAACAGCTATAGCCAAGTTGAATGGCATAACCCATGTCTGACAAGGTACAATGGACATACTATGCTAACTATGGTCCTTAAGGTCACTGTGAGGTCACAAATGAAAAGGCGACCTAACATAAGCAAGGCTTTTAGCTCTCAAGGGATTTTTGTCTTATTTTTCAACATTGTTTCTAAAAGCATTAATTTTTTTTAAAGTATAAAGACAGCATCGTTTTAGTCTAAAGACTCAAGTAGGTTGGTTTTTTTTTTTGTTTTTAAGAAAAATATAATGTTTGACTTACCTAAATGTTTTAGGCTATTTTTTTATAATGCAAATGATTATATAAACCCCAAAATAAATTTTTGGTAGATCTATAATTTACTTAAGAAATAATAATTTCTGAAAATGTGCATGGAATGTTTAAAGCAATCACAATATCAAATCACTCTCAGATACCTGGGCATTCTACTGTTCCACTGAATAATATGGTGATAGCTTGCATTTCAATAATATTTTTTTGGTATCCGGTTGATAAATGTGTTACATGTTTTGGATGTTCCTTCAGAGGTGAAAATAGTTTACTTCCTAGTCCAAACCTCCCGCAGGACGACGGGGGATGAAAGCGGGCAGGGTTTGAACCCAGGACCATTGCTAAGTCAGAACAGTCCAGGGCGCAAACTGCACAACCAGGCAGCCATATAAGTTAATTTTGTAATCCATATCCAATGAATAGTTGACATTAGCTAGTGTTATATCACTGTGTTGACCACATGACACGCGTGAACAAATTTAAGAAATTTCTACATTTCTTTTCTTCACCCAAACAAAAATGGAAGCAAAATATCTTAATATAGACACTATCTTTAAAAGTCTACAAAAAGACAAAAAAAAAAAAGGTTTACTTTTTAAGATAGATAAGTATCTTCACTTGTTAATTTTATGAACTCAAAATGTTACATTTTGTTTTCAGCATTCAAGTAATAAAACTAAGTATCTGATCCTTCTTCAAAAACAGTAGCAATGTGGCACCTCTCACTTGTTAGGTAACTTAAAATCTACACATAGTCAAAAAATAGAACATGTATTTATATATATATATATATATATTGTTCACTGTTATAGTAATAGTTTCTTAACAAATACATCTTGAAAATAATTTGTTTTGTTTCATTTATTATGACTAATTTAGAAAGCATTTTTCACAATACTTCTGAGCTTGCAATCATAAAATCAGCTATTCTCAAAGAGACTTTTATTCCATCATCTATACTCTGGCACCATTAACATCAGATCTTTATACAAGCCACACCATAAGCACCAAGTTTACTGTCTGAGGAGAAACAAAATGCAAAGCAATAGAGTATACTTTTTTTTTTTTGAGACCTTTGATAGGGAAACATTTTTTTTAGCATTGAAATAATTTTATGCACACCACAATAGCAAAGCCTACCTATTAGAAGAAGTGGAGGGCATTTGTTGGTAAGTTTGGGGTAAAGAACTAGGGATCAGTGGCGTCAGTGTTAGAGCTACATTCTGTGGAGCTGTGCTCCTTTGCTGGCCCACTGGATAGTCTTCTCCATCTCGAGTTCCAGATTTCTTTTGACCTTTCTTAGTTTGACGAGCTGGGTTACTTCCCCTGCAAAAAAAAAAAAACCTTCAAGGTAAGAAACTTCTTGAAGTGTTATTAAAAACATTTGCAGATTAGTGAGCATTAGCTTTTGGATGGCCAACTGATGGTCTCAGCTATTAAGATTTCAATAAGGACATTCCTATGTCCTAGTTTTGAGGTAGGTCCTTGGGCTGTTCACATACAAGCTTGTGATTGCACAAGTGTTCAAAGAGCAAATCAGTAAGAAAACGACATGTAGCTAGAAGTTAAGCATTAATGCATTCTGTATCTTTCATTTTACATTTTGCTACTATTTTAGGAATAGTGTACAAAAAGTCATGTTCATTACTAATTATCATAATTATTTTTACATAAATGAATTAACTAAAACATTTTTAGGGCCTTACTTGCCAAAATAATCTCTATATTCATAATTTCTAATACAATAATATTAACAAATTTGCAATTGTACTAAGTTAAAAAATCTACATCCTGTCAGCCTTATACTAAGCGCCAGTGAATGAAAATATAATACCATATGATGACATACAAGTTACAATTCATGTTATGGAGTGGGCAAAATTATTTTCATTACTGTTTCAACTATAACAATAAAAGGTCAGGACGATGAGGATTTGAAAAAGATTGTAACACAGTCAGTCCTACACTGCAACACTGTTATTTAACTTTGCTCTAAAGGTTACAGATCTGATGTCAAATGTGAACAGGCAAAGCCAAATCGAATGAAAATAAGTTAAATGATCAATGCAAGCTTTACTACAAGTATTTAAACCAAAAAACAAGACAGGTCACCTACTTGGGCCTAGGCTGCTGGTTGGAACCAGGTAGAGAAGGCTGTCTATGTAGAGCACCTTGAGTCATCAGTTTAAAATCTAACAATTACATAAAACAAATTCATTATTATAAGTCACCACTGTTGTAACATACATTAAAATTTATATTACATGTTCTCTGACAAATCCTACAACTGAGCAGAGAAATGCCAGGATTAAAAGGTCACAGGATAGAGTGAGTTTGATGAGCCATTTTTAAATTACAAAAACTACAACAAAGATTGCACACAAAATTTTGTTAACATTTTCATGGTTAAAGCACTTTGGGGGAAATACAGCATTCCTACATTGTATTTTTGTAAGCTCACTGAGTTCCTGAAAATTATACAATAATTATAAATTCTTAAAAGTTTTATTTTAAACTACAGGTTTTATATCGAAAAGAACGAACTCTTTTTAATACTTATGTTGTAAAATTTTAAGAAATTTTCAAAAGTTTCAACAAAACAAATGGTTCAATCTAGGTGAAGGTCAGGCCAGCCTAAGTTAAACAATTGTCTGTTTTCTCCACTACAACAACATATCTTGGGCTGATTTTACCTACAACAATTTGATTTTTTTTTGTTTTACTAACTCTAGCTATCAGAAGCATCCAAAATGGCAGTTAATAAATATCTAATTTAGTTACTGATAAGTTTGAATGAGAAACGGAAACTAAAAAACTGAGAAATGTTAAAAACAAAGAGATAGATATGATAAAATCAAACAGATGGGCAAGTTATAGTGAAATAATTTCAAAGCAGAAACTGGAACTACTTATAAGTTTTTTTGTTATCCACTATTTGTTTTGATCTATTCTATTAAAATATTAGTGAAACTTTGTAGTTATTTTATCAAATAGCTTTACATTTTCTGTTTACTATTACTCCTTGTTTCCAAGCAGCTCCCACAACTAACTAGCTGCATGAGCAGACTACGACATTCACAGTTTACCTGTTATATTCCCTGCAGGTCTGTAAATTTGATATGACATTTGTGGCTGTTGAACGGCAGGGTTTAGCTGGATCATTGCACTCACTGGTCGCACCTGGTAAGAACTACCTTGAAATGTTACCAGCTGACTCGCCCCTTGGGGAGGAAGAGTCTGACTGGCTGGAAAGTTCATGGGCTGGCCATAGTTTAAAGTCAATGGTGCAGAATGGTGGCCGTTGGATGAGACCGCAGCCACAGCCGAGGAAGGCTGTAAATGCTGTGGATGTTGCTGCTGGGGTGGAGTCAATGAACGAAGGTTGTTAGCTAAGTACTGCGCTGGTATACTTTTAAATGAGGATGTGGATGACTGAGATGGATTTGACACTGGAACTGGATAATTCACTGGGGTAACAGTCAAATTGGAGGGCGTATAAAACACTGTTTGTTGGTGCTGCTGGTGATGGGGCTGAAAATGATGAGATGATGGTGGTGGTGGAGCTAGAGTTTGTGAAGGAGTTGGCGTAGAGACTGGCACAGCATAGTAAGTTGTTCCTGTGGGCGTGACCGAACACGGTGTAAACTGACCCTGGTGGCCATGAGCCACAGGGTGCTGGCTCGGCTGTTGAGGCTGGCTGGGATAACCTAGGTTGTATGCCTGTAATAGTCCTGTAGGTGTAGTCACTGCAACTGGTGAACCAGTGACTGCATTGGCAGAGCTGACTACAGTTTCTGCGGTAGCTGTGTAGTGATACACAGATGAAAGATCAACACACTGAGGTGTGGCCTGCCCAGGGGGTAATGATGCATTAGAAAAAGGAGGCCCGATAACCTGAAAACCTCCAGGGCCTGCAACTGGTGGAATTCCAACAGCAGGCATGGGCACAGTTGTCTGTCCCTGCCCTTCAACCGGAGTTGCTTGCAAAAGAGGTTGTTGGCTTTGAGGGTGAAATCCATATGTCACGTATCTAACTTGCTGGCCTGCTGCTGGAGATTGTGGGGTATAGTACTGACCCTAAGAGAAGAGATTAACAAATCATAAGGATAGGCTCATATTTTTACAATGTATAGTACTGACCCTAAGAGAAGAGATTAACAAAACATTAGGATAGGCTCATATTTTGTACTATGTTTTTCTTAAACTGGCAAACCTATTTCTGGGGTCAACAGTGATAAAGGATCTTGATGCCTGCAGAATGACCAACTGCCTTGACTTTCCCAAACAAATAAAAAAAAAACCCAGCCTGCACTAAAGTGAAAGCACTTTGAATCTTAAAAATAATATTTATGACAATTTGTTGACCAGATTCCTCTATTGGTAAAATAAAAATATTTTTATTACAATGTAAATGTTGTGACAGATTTGTCTAAGATAATATCTAGATTTGAATGTTCCTATCACATGTACTATTTTCCATTGACCATATTGAAAGCAGCAGTTGAGCAGCTCACCAAATCTTAAGGTATATGGTACACCTTTCAGGGCAGATGATGCAAAGCTCTCTATGGCCGTAGAAATTGAAAATTTCAGTCTTCACTGGGATTCAAACTTGATCCCTCAGTTCAGAACCCAAATGCTTTACCACTCAGCCAGCATGCCCCATATCTCAAGAGTCTCCATACATCTATTTAGGAGTATTGTAAGGGATTCCAATGTACTAGCACACATCTCTTAATTTTTTTTATCATGGAAACTGGTTAGATGAATGTTAAACTTGTGTGTTAACTTCAAAATCCAAGAAATTTGTTTACTTTCTAAAAGACTTGAACTAGCCTATTTCTGGAATATCAATTCAACGCCATACAACTAAATTAACAGAGCAACAGGCTCTACAGATCAAGCAAACTTAAGTAACCTGTGCATATTGTGAAGGATGTGTTGCTGTGTAGACAGGGTGTGGATGCTGTAGTATAGTGGTGGGCATCACTGGCACCGGCTGCCCTACAGTGTAGGCCTCAGGTTCCACTGGAGACAGAGTAGTGGCAGCCAATCTGGCATTTAGTTCACTCACTGATTCCTGACAAAAGATGTTCAAAAGTCAATGAAGTGGCCAATTTTTTCCCCAGTAAATTTCATTTCAAACTAAAGAGCAAAGTTTCTTACATTTTATATTATTTACAGGGACAACTAAATTATTGCAATCATTATAATATAATATTAAAGCAGAAAACTCACCAAGCTGGCAGGGCCTACAGTGTGGTACACCACATTTCCTACTGGTGGTGTTGGTGGAGGTGGCTGAGGGGGCGCTGCCACCATAAATGGGGGTGGACAGCTGGGATCGAAGTGGTACAGTGAGCCATCAGAGTTCACATGTGGTTGCACTGCAGAAAGACAAAATTATCCAACATTACAAAAGTAGAAATGTTTCAACTTATCTATAAATAGACTTCAAAGCTAAAAGCAAAAGAAAGCATTGAAAAAAAAAATGTAATTAGCACCAGATGACATGCAAAGGTAAAAAGTCATTTCTGGAAAACAAAGAAACAACTAAAAAAATAAAAATTGTGAACATGTACTGGCAGTAAACTTTCCTCAGTGTAAATAAAGCTAGATTTAGGTTAAAACCCAAGCATAGTAAGTTGACACTACTATTTAATGGCAGTGAGTAAATTGGCTTCTTAAAAATTTCACCATAGAAGTGAACATAAAAAGAGAAATGTCTGCATGTATGACAATTTGTGGCAAGCATAATGAGTTACTACTACTAAACTAGTAGGGTATTTCCCCTAGAACTAGAAAAGTAGAGATCACCTCCTTTGGAAAGACAGAATTGTGTCAAGCAATGATGTTATTTGGCAAAACAAAGATCCAAAATGGCAAAATAGGATATATATATATATATTTTTAGCATTGTCACTTACAAAGAAATGTCAACCAAAAAAAAACTACAACTGTTTTGTATCAACACTACAACATGCAGGAGGAACTAAAAAAATAGATACTAAACATTTATCTGTAGTTGTAGCACAGCATAAAACGTTCTGACTGAGCAAATCAACTTTTCAGTTTCAAGATTACTTTTCAATCATGATTCAAGATTCTCAGTGGTCTAAGAGTTCACAATTTGCTTTCTGATCTTCTATGCCAGTATGAGCAGTGTAGAAAAAAAAAGGTTTCTTCTTTCCAGCATTAATGCATCAGACACATTAATTCAAACTTTTAAAAATTTGACGAGACTCAACATGTTCAAGAGAACAAAAACAGTAAAGCTCCAGAAATGTCAAGATTTGTAAGAAAATTTAAAAGTCATGCACGCAATTTCAATAATGGGCTAGATATAAAAAGAAACGAGTCAAACTTTTAAAATAGCTTTTCAAACAGTTTTCATCATGCATTAGGGCTCTAGTAAACACCAGCTTATTTTTTTTTTAAATACATATTTTTTTTATGATGCCAATCTTCTTTTCAGACCTTTAACTCCTAGGAGAAAAAAAACCAAGGAAGGAAGATGGGAAAATAAAATAAAACATGAAGCAGTTAAACCAAAAACAAAACAGAAGTATTATCTGAGCAAAGAAAGTTTCCCCATAAGCCATAGTGTGTAAAGAATACATACCATACGTGATGGAGGCTTCATAGCTGTGTGGATAGCTTTGTGTAGGGAGCCACACTGAGATGGTGAAACAAAAAACTATCAAGATTTTAATCACATTAACCTTGCCAACACACTGAGTGTTTAGCTAAAAGTTTTACATGGGTCCTTCATGTTGTCCCAAAAATGTAGAGCATATTCCGAGAAGCATGTGCTGTATAAGCCCAAGTTTTAGTGCAAAGAACAATGATGGACAATGTAGATATAGAGCAATCAGAAAGACGAAAGAAAGTTCTTTGCTTTAACAGACAAATAGTGTACGTAAAAAAACAAAAAAACAGGAGCCATACTGAATTGATATTCATTGGAAGTTGAAATATCAAAGAAAACAATGTTTCTATAAGTTACAATGATAAATCTCATGTCATTAAACAATTGCTTCAAGCTTACAACCTTTTAGTACAGTGCAAGGCATTTTATTTTGATAAACATCAAACAAATAATCACTCTATTCTCTTTGTTTTTAACCAACAAATTATTACATGTTTTCTTCTGCCAATAATCTAGTAAGCTTGGTCATCTTAAAAATAAAATATTGCTTCTAAAATACACCAAAAATTTAATATTGTAGCATGTAGTTTCAATGTCAACAATCTGCCAGTAATCTAGTAAGTTTGGTCATCTTAAAAATAAAATATTGCTTCTAAAATACACCAAGAATTTAATATTGTAGCATGTAGTTTCAATGCCAACATTCACAAGAAAACACACATTTTACTGTAAACATTGAATGCAGACAAGTTAAGTAAAAGATTGATGAGATTTGGACACCACCAATGTTAACCAACAAATGATTAGGTGTTTTCTGTCAGTAATCTAGTAAAGCTTGGTCATCTTAAAAGAAAATATTGCTTCTAAAGTAAACCACGAATTTAATATTGTGGACACCACCAATGTTAACACATCAGTAGATAAGTAAACATACTAATGGGCAAATAGATCAAAGTAAAACTTTTATGACCACACAATGAAACCATACACTTATGTAGTAAACATAATGAAACCATATGATGTACACTTATGTAATAAACAGAATGGGAATGGGGAAGTTAGCTAATTGAACAAAAAAAGCTATGAAACTAACGATGCAAATTTGATTCATTCTTAATAAATTATTCAGTTTAGAATTAGATATTTGTATTGTTATTTTGACTGAAATACTTGTAACTTAAAAAAAACAACTTAAATCTATACAACATTTAAAAATAATTACCATCAAAGGTCCCAGATTATGAAAATAAATTATTTCTAAATCGTGAGATTTTTTTCTACAAACACATTTACTTAGTACTGGTATATACAATCAGGATTTAATTTCCAGTAAATTTGCATATAACTTTGAACCTAACGCTTGCATCTGAGATTTTTTCAGTTTGAATGTTAGAGAAATTGTTCCAAGAAAACCTATTTATTAGATGAAGCCCATTTTCCAAACTTTTCTCCATCTTTAAATGCCAGCTGGCTAATGGATGTTGACATGCTAGCTGCTGTCACACATACACACACAAAATTGACAATTCCATGCACAGAGACAATTCACTGAATTGATGCCATTCCACAAAAGTGATCTTGACAAGTACAATGGTAATGTGACTGGGTTGTTGTGCTTTTTTAGAGTGCATATAGATCTAGATTAGAGAGCGAGTCAATCCGAGACCATTCGTTATAGAAGGCCTCAACACTGGCCTGCAGCATCACAACCTGTGGGCAGTTTAGACCAATAGCTCGTTGCTACATCAAGTGTACGACGTGGCAACAAGGTATTGGTCTAAACTGCCTACAGGTTGTGACGTTGCATGTCAGTGTTCAGGCCTTCTATAACAGTTGGTTTCGGTCAATCTCATCTGCTGTCTACACATTGTGCATAATATTGTCTGCATGATTGTATGTAGCAGACAGTAGAAGCTAAGAGATCAGATTTTTTGTTAATACCATACAGCAATTTACCAAGTTAATGGAAAGTCATTGTTTGTGCCATTATTATTAAGTGAGCAAGTTAAAAATCTGCACTATTTATACACCAGATTAAGTATGTTACAAGTTTATACATGTGTCAAGAGAAATATGGAAAGATTACTAGATGTTAATGAAAGTCACAGTGAAGCCATTCACCACAGATACATTGGTCCAGACAATAATCAAGGGGAAAATGAAGCTACTAGCTGGAATATTGGAGAGACCAAAAATATAGGAAACAAAGACAAATATACAAGTAGAAAGAGATACAAGTTAATCAGGAAACACAAGACAAAATAAGTCTATTGCTAGGACTAGCTTATTAGGAAAGTAAACCTAACGCCAAAATCCTACAAATGTATCACAAACGAAAATAATTTTCTAAGTTAACATAGATCTAGATCTAGTTAATTTTCATTTTAATTAAAAATAAATTTATTTTTCTTAAGCTTTTCTTTTCAAGATTTTACATCAAAATTCATTTTAACTTTTACTGCTCTTAGACCACCCATCCACCCTCCCCTGTACTTTTCAAATACTGTACATCTAAATGAAATTTTTAAAAAAATAGAACAAAGCAAAATGCAATCTCTAGAGGCAGCTAAGAGCAAATAGAGACTAAAAGTGAACATTATGGTTTGCTCAAGCAATGAAAAAATGTACATCTCGACAGATACACAACAGGATGTAGAGCTCTACACTACAAAAATGAGAGGGGGAAGTAGCTGTGCTTGTATAGTGCTGAGCTTCCAGCAAAGAGACTTACTTGTATGAGGGTTGATAATGAGACTGCCCACTGGTATACTACTGTAGTCAGAGGAGACCAGGTAGGCGTAAGCTGTTGGGTACTGGTGAGCTAGGAAAACAAAACACAACAGGAGCGGGTAACACCTCAGCACTTCGCACACTACCAGCCAGACTTTGTTGGATACAAATACGTCTTTGTAAGCATTCATTGCCCTAGCTTTTGTTTTTATTTAAAGAAGAGTTGAAAGTTTCTCCTACATTCAATCATACTGGCCATCATCCGCTCACCTATTGGGTCAAATAGCAAGGTTTGCATAAACGCATTTGTTTTCCTTCTTTTATAACTAACTGCTGATCAAACCAGTTAGAAACTGAAATGAAGTTAGAACACTAAACTATCTCAAACAATTTCCCATCAGAACTTCTTAGAGGATTTGTTGATATTATTTCAGAGTGAATATCATAAATAAACTGTTCATCAGTTGGGGAATAAAACCAAAACTATTTGTATAACATTCCAGAAAGCTGTCTTTCTTTCAGTCTATTCATTAAAGAAAGTAATCAGAGGAATTGGAGGTCAAAGCAGCAATCAAAGACAGCTAATTTTAATTCAATCAAAATAATTGGTTACACTATGTCTATATAAATAATAAAGATTGACTATGGTAACATTTATATAATGATATTATTGCTGGAGAGAGGAGATAGAATATTTGGTTTAATACAACTTTACAACTTGTGTTCAAGAGACACCACACTAGAACAAACACAATCAATCCAGAAAAGAAAAAATAACTGATAAGGAGGTGATGATAATATACAGAAATATAACTTTAGAAATCATGAGCTCATGTGATTTCTCAGCAATGCTAACAACTGTGTCTCTAATATTGATTATCCCTTAAGTAAATAGTAGACAAAGTAGAAATTAGTTAATTCATGATTTTTATGGTGTGTAGCTTTCTAGCAATCGTCAACATTACCAGTAAGTATTCAATGGACACTATGCCAACAGTATAATGATCATAGAAAACAAAAATACAACAGCCCGATAAAATTTAACATAACCCCCAACTGAAAGGTATAAGCCCAAAATGACCATCTCCAAACAATTCCTGCCATAGTCTACAATCAACTGCATTAACATGTACTTACACTGAGTGTGTGGGGAGTCAGGAGTAGACCTGGGCATGTGAGACTGGTCCAAGGGCAGACCAGGCATCGGGCAGGTGTAAGGTAAACTGGGTGGGCCAACATAGTGAGCTGTCGGAGAATCCTTCATAGACTCTAAAGAGAGGACATGAATAAAAGTCAGGATAAATTGTCATCAACCATGTACAACAGAACAATGCAATACCTTGCCAACTAACTAATCTATTATATCAGGTAATAAACTGTGTTGATACACACTATTAGAACTGAGCCAGTTAGGACTTTTTATTCTCAAAGTTAAATTTCAATACCTCACCCACAAAAGGGCAATGGTACAAGGTCAATAAAATATCCTATGAAAAAAAAAAATTTCATCTGAAATGTCACGAGAGTTAAGGTGGTTAAAACAAAAAAATAATTTTTATGCCACACTATGCTATCCACAAATCTGAAATGTTCACACACACAAAAAACTATTTGCACACAAAAACAAAACATTAATAGCTCAATAGACAAAAAGTTGCTAATATCAATCTTCATGGAAAATTTCACCAAGTTTGAAAGAGATGATGGTCTGATGTATACTAAAAAAAACTTATTAAAGCTGTCATTTTTGGCATAGCTCTTCTTAAAATATATGAACAAGAAAATGTGTGCTTCTTTTAAGGAAGATATCTTGGTCACTTAAAAAAATATATATATAATAATGCATACTAATATATTTTGTCCAATGTAGTAAATTAAATATATGTTTACAGCTTGTTTATGTTTTTAAACTAGACTAGAACTAAAGCTGCTTAGAGTTTAAACAGGTAGAAATCAAGATTAAAATGAACAAGAAATGTAAAACTTTGTGTTTTCATATTCTACTGGCCAGGTTAGATCTAGATTAAACTCACTAAAACGTAACCACTCACAATTTGACTAAAACCATTACAAACTAAATCAAAATTAAAAAATATTTAAATGTAGAAAAAAAAATATTTTCGCAATTTCCTCTCCATGTTTACCACACTGCAACTTTCTTGCACCAGAAATTAATCAGTTATCAGATCAATTAGAGGATCAAATCAGTGGAATATTTTTCAGCAATGAAAGACTTAGCTACAGACTAAAATGACAATCTATTTGAATTTATATCTACATAGGCATGAAGTGTACTTTAATTGGACAGCACAAGACAACAAAGTTTGTGGGTTCATATTGAAAGCTTTCTACAACAAACAACACTGCTAAGGTTTCAGGACAAGGTGAATGACAAGCTATGGTAATGTGATTGGAGTTGGTCCACTGCACCTCTTGCTAACAGCATACAACTTCCTGGTACTAGTAGCACAACAGACTAACTGCCAAAAGACATGAAAATTATGTCTACTAATAGGTTTTGCTTGAGAATGTATAAATTTATGGCATGTAAAATTGTAATTCACTGCAATTTGAATTATATTCAAAGACTAATTATTCAGATCTTTTTTCAAATTAGTTTAAATATTTTTAACAAAGATACTCCATGATCATAAATGTACACATCAGTTATCCATGATCATCAATGTACACATCAGTTTCTAGTTCTATAAAAAGATACTTTTACTACAATCAGAATGTAGCCAAGTCTACTAGCTATTTCCTAATGTAAAAACTGATAAAACACATGTAAAGCCAGCTAGTTACACCACCAGACAACAACTAGATCTTTTTCTAGGACTCCTCACCAGCCTTGTGCAAGCTAACAGACTGTTGAGACAAATGTGGATTTGGAGAGTTGGACATCGGAATGGTGCCCCCATAACTGTGAGACTTTGTCATGTTGGCACGCAGCCTAGCACTACGCATTAAGTTGTTTTCCATACCGTAGCCACTGGACTCCTGGCTGGCCCACTTGGAAGTCAACCTCACAATATCTTGACTTCGTTGTTGATGGTTCATTTGTGGAATATAATCACTGTGTAGAAACAGTAACTTTAGGATTACAATTTTTTAGAATTTTTAGATAACAGAAAACAAGCTATGGAATATAATATATTAGTGTGTCCTTTACCACTTAACTGTAAAATGGTAATAATTCAATTAAAAAAAAGAAAGAGCTTTCTTTTCTTGGTAGTGATTTTTTTAAAAATAATCTATTTAAAAGATTATATTTAAATAAATACTTTACAATTTAGCCATTTACTTATAGTTCTTTAAAAGAATTTACTACCAGAAAATTTTATGATGTGAATTTTCTTTTCATTTACTGAGTGGCTTTTGTGGTAGAGCACTAGGCTGCTAAGTTATATGAATTTTCGCTCTGATACACAGGCTGCATTTAAATTCAACCAGCCCATCCCAGCTACCTGGGACTTGGGGAATGTAAATGTTTTCGCCTTTTGTGAAACTCTCAGTAACGGCCTCAGAAAGGAGTGAATATTCTATTACTTCATAAAACTATAAATCTTACAGGCTACAACTACTTAACATTGTTTTGCCAATACAAATAAAAAAAATAAAAAATAAAATACTGCGAGCTCTAGGTGGTCACTAAAAGTTTGAAGGTTATATGTGATCATAAATAACAAGCTCCAAAAAGTCCAGATTTAAATGTCACAGGTGACTGCATTTGGAGCTATTTAGCTTCAGAATTGTTTATTTGACAAACTTTACTGATGATTTGAAAATGAGCTTGGAAAAATATCTCACAAGGTACCCTTCAAAACATCACACAAGCTTGGATTTCTAGGTTTAGAGGCTGCTCTGAAGTGCACAGACATTTTGAGCACCTTTGAGTTTATGCCTTTATACAACTTTGTAGAAGTTATCCTTCGTAAAAAATAAATAGCTGTCTGACAAATTTTCTACTTTTCTTGCGACCACCCTGTATACTGTTAGCATTTTTTGTTACATTCAAGTCAAATATAATATGGAAACTAAGTGTAAGAATACATACGGTGACAAATGAGATGAGGTAGGATTTCTGATACCATCGGGAAGGTTCTGGAGAGACAAAGATATGAATCAGAGCTATAGAGAAGTCAAGTTGTGTAAGAGTTTTAGTCTACAATAAAATACCACCCCACTGTCCACCATGACCACAAAGCTATCCTATCTCCCTACAGAGTGTAATTATGTAATACCTCTTCACCCTTATTAAAGATGCGCTCCCTTACTTCTGTATAAAACTGCTGCCTTTCTTCTAGTGACTTGGCTCTGTGGGACCCAAAGGCATTTTTGCTGGTATGTCGACCCTGTGGAGATAGCAAGATGTTTGTCCAATACACAGAACAGACAAACCAAAAAAAAAAAAAAAAAAGGTAAAGTTTATAAACATAGACCAAGAAATTGTGCTATGCAATACCTCCCGTACTTACGTGTTTTTCATCTAGACTAGCAGGTTTTTTTAACAAGATTTTCTTCTTTGGTTCCTCACCAACATCTCCTAAGATTAGATCTGTTAGCTTGACACTGAGGGAGAGAGCAGAAACAGTCAATTTAGCATCAATAAGATTCTAATTGACTCTAGCTGCAAGGCAATTTTTTTTTTCTTCAGTGTGATGTTAACTTTGTACAATATAGATATATAGATAAGAGAAAGTTCAAAGAATTACTTTTGGTTCAACTATAACACAAAAATTGTTTTTACAAGTTAAAGTATGGTGTGTCTGATATGAGGTCAACTATAAAACTTTGGTTAAGAAGAAACACTCACGCTCTGGTCTTGTCTGTCTTGTTTACAACCACGCTCTTGCCTGTTGTATCCACATTGTGGTCTAGTCCAAGGTAAGCAGACAGGCGATGAACTATCATACGATCATAGGATGTCATTTCACTTGTCTTCAGGGGTACCTGACTGGAGGTTTCAAATCAAACTAAATATGTAAGAATGAACACATCACAGAAAGGTCCTATATGTTGGGCTGATAGTTTATATATCAAAATATGAAAAGCAAATGAGAGAGATGATCATCCACTCTTATAGTAATTAGTTGTAAAAATACAGAGAAAGCTGGCCAGACATACCACTCTATCAATAAGACTATGGAAAATAGCTTAATTTTAACTACTTAATCAGATCAAACGATATTTAAAGCCTCAAAATGTATACATTTTAAATAAAGCTACTGTATTAATTGTAAACCTCTCCCACTTGGAATGTGGGCACAACTTACCCGTCACTTTTGATAAAATCTAACAATTGAGCTTCTATTGTTAAAACAGTTTTTTTATCTTTTGGTCCCTTCAGTAGAGTCTCTCTAATAAACTTGGGTATATTAACACCAGAAGAATCTTTATAACAATCTAAAGAGGCATTTTCTAGACTAGAATCTGAAAGTTGATTGATATATCATTAGACAAGTGTATATACATAATCATAATACATGGTGATTACACCTAAACGCTAAAACGATCACTGTAAAGAATAGGTTTATGTAGAAGACAAAATAGAAGCCACACCTCTAGATAAAACTGAAGTATCACTGGAACCATCATTGTTGTCAAGTGTACCGAGACCAGAATCCTGAACAAAAAAAGTTAGAAGAAAATATAACAGCTGATTCAATAAATATTTACATATCTATAAGTGGGGAGGGAACTTACTGTTCAAATAGCAAAACAGTTTTGGCACTGAGCAAAAAAAAACAAAAAACTCATCAACTGATAATGATATTAGATAAGTCAAAAGGCGTTACTGCTTGATTAAAAAGCATTGCAGTTTGTAGAGTATTCAGGCCTTGAAATAACAGACTTTCAAAAATCCAAAGTAATGTTTAATACTTCTGAATAGTAAAGTAAGAATTATGTAAAGTTAAAAAAAAAAATGTGTAGCCCAATCAGTGGTCAAGCTTACACTGGAGACCTTGTGTGAAGTCAACAGATATTCTTTAGCCTCTTGAGATGAAGACTGGCATTTGTTTTTGGTGCCCTTGTTTCCCTCAGCTGTCCCGTTTGTTAAAAGGCTATCACTGGCTGGTCCATTGGATCTGATTTGGCTGAAGAATGACTCTGGTGGTGGCGAAGTGCCCTCTAGGGCTTGCGTTCGTATAAGTGTCTGCTTACGTGTAATCTGTGGCTGCAGGAATAAAAAATATTACGAAAGAGTATTATGAAAGCATATGCGAGGTGGAATTGTATCAATTAGTTTGGATTAGCCATGTAATTAAATTTGTAATAGATCTAGACCAACAGCAATAAATCTGTGCAATTATGAATATTATTGCCAATTGTTTTTTGTTTAGTGCTATTTCATGCTTTTAGATTTCTCAATATTATACGTTCTGTAGATGTCAATGTAGGTTTTTAAAAGCATTTACAAAACAAAAAAAAAAGGGTCGGGGGTTTTGACCTAAATTCAAACCCATGACTCGCGCCTCTTGCTGAAGTGCTAACCTCTCTGCTAGTGAGGTACTTATGACAAGAGAAGATTGTAGTTATATATTTTTTGTTTCAATTTAGAGTGGTGACCTATAAAGGGACTAATTCAGCTTACCATACAATTTCTTTCCCTTGTTCAAGATACCAAACAATATAAATAGTTACAATAGTTAATTAACTAATTGATTCTAATGTAGTCAGGTAAAAGAAATAATTGTGCAAAATTTCAGTTTGATCGAGCTAGGGTGTCGGAGAAATAATGTATACTTTTTATCAGACAGAGAGAGATGATATAAGCATTGTAAAAATTACAGCTTTATGATAAGATAATTTAACTAGAAAATGACATACAGGTACTGGGACTGGCTTGGAGACAGGGTCATCTGGAGATGTTTCTGATGAGCTACTAGCAGGCTGTACTGTTGGTGTGGGTACTCCTGGAGGTGAAAGAATAGAGATAAGTGTAACACACAAACATCTTCCCTTGTTTAGCAAACCTTACACACACAAAAATGCAGTGTCTACAATAAACACACAATTTATAATTACTAGTTAGCACTGTAAAGTTTCAGAACCATATAATTCAGATCATACTATCAAGGATACTGAATGCTTAATAGTGCAGTGTCAAATAAAAATATTAACCCCTACCCATAATGATGTAACTTTAAATCCAGTATTAGTTTAGCCAGTGGGATACATACCTGCACATAATGGAGATGCAGTTTTTGATAGACATTTTGAACTAGGGTCCTCATCATACACTTCTACTTCTGTTTGTTTATGGAGTTTGGCACAACGCTTTTCATTTTCTGACATTTTAGTCTGAGGAAGATTGAATGCTTAACTATTGAGCTGATGTAAAAAGTACTATATAGTTTTAGGGCTGCAACATTGACTTTAAGTGTTACAAATATCTGGGGAAGAAACAAATAGCCCGGTGACCCAGTCCAAATAAGTCTAAGCCATTCCTAGAAGGAGGCTGTCACTTGAGACTGGAATAATAGCCTCTGCACAGAACAGTTGTGGTTACAATAGTATAGGTCAATCCCCCATGGTTAGCGCTGCCCTCTGACAATTATAGTGAACAGGACTGGGGTATGGCGGTCTGTGTACACAATATGGTTTCCTTCTTGGTCCATGGCCATTACTGTTGGGAACCCTAAGACAAGGATGAAGGACTCCAGGTTTATGCCTGTTCGCTGGATAAAAGCCTTTCCAGCGATCAATGTGATAATGGCCAGATTCCCTACTGGACTTTTTTCAAGGTAAGAGTGCATCTGTACAGGACTACTAACTAGGTTTAAGCATGATTAAGAAAACAGCCTTATAAGCTAATACAGGCTCAAAACATTGTGAAGTTGAGAGATGACTAGCTTAGCAATCAATGGCTATGAAGTAGCCAGACTAAAAAAAAATGGATAAAGTAAATAGCTGACTAAACATTAAGCTTCAATGAAATAAAAAAATAACAAGCTGAAAAAGTTGAAAGCTGCCCATTTCTCACTTCTAGACAATACATTTAGTAGGAATTATGTAGCATAACTGCACATAGAAAGAGCTATTAAGAGTCCAACACAGTAATTCTTGGTGCTAGGACTGTAATGGACAAGTCTCTCAACACACAATCACATGGTCATGGACAATGGACCCTAATTTTTTTTTATCTGGTGCTAAATTACAGCAGTCTAGTAGAGATGTAACAGTGCTTATTCCAACTACCAGTGTTTCTCTAGTACTAGTAAGTGTAACTGCCATAGCCCATGATTTTAGAAGAAACTGTTGGGCCTAGACATACACAGTTGAGTTACTGTGTTAGTATTAAGTATTGATACTATTATAATAGTGTGCTACATATCTATATTTATATTGATTATTAATGGTGAAAATATGTGAAACACTGCGCCCAACTTTTATCTTCAGAATTGAAGACATTGACATTTACATCTATTATATTGGTTACAAATAAGGTACTTGTGTTATCGAAGTGAAATTTGGGGGGGGGGGGGGGGTGCTCTATGACTTAGACTTAACATGGACTATCCAATTCTTATTCTATATAATATTTATATATGACAATGACATGTATGCCATGCTAATCAATATATTTAGACTTAAGAAGACTTTTCATTTATAAAATTATCTAAACACTTTATTTTATAGATTTAGATCTGCATCTAAGAAAATCTATTAGCTCAAATTTACCAACGTTCATGTGAATGTGATAGACATTTAGAGCTAATAGAATAGATTGTCACTGAGTCACCAGCCTTCTAAAACTTCCCATTAATGGATTCAACAAAATAACGCTTGGGTTAAAACGTGTAGTCCATAGACATATTCAACTGTATCTGGTCTTTTTTTAATGTCATTTTATATATAATGTCGAGTTAATTCCCGTGGCAGTAGTTTAGTTTAGACAAATTTAGAGAGGATGACACGGCCTATAATGCCATTGGGAGGGGCGTATGTAATATTGATTGAGCCATTGAATCCCTTATGCCTATGCCAATAAGACGGAGGCAAACCAACCACCGAATGAGTTCAATGAGAGACAACAGTGTACTGTGACTACAAGTAGACTAGAAAAAAAGTCGACAGAGTATATGAGTCCAAATAGAGTATAGAGATTCTATTTATTTTTGGAGAAAAACAAACCTTGCTTTGTGACTGTGAAGAAATCCTAACCAGACACCATATAGATCTGTCTGCGGATGTGGTCATTTTGAGTGACCCACTTCAGACCACTTTCGTCTATCACTATTATTTTATTATCTATCTGCGGGACGGGCCAGCCTCTACAGCAACTAGTAACTACACATCAATGACCACCCAGCCCGCCGCACGCTCCCCTCCCACACGTGCTATCCCGTCGCTGCAAGAGAATCACGCGTGCTGCTGGTCAGCAGGCTAAGTAAAAGGGGTAACACATGTACACAGGCCTCGTGACCTAGTATGTTCAATAAGACTAGTCTTATCAGCAACCACTGGGTCAGTAGATCACCCCCACCAGCGGTGTATTGAACCAAGTCCAGGAGCATGTGGAGTAGGCAGAGACAAAACAACTCCACGCGCTGTGACGTGACCTCAATCCTATCTACTCCATACCTACTCCAACCCACAGCCTGGCTATGTCCAGTTGTGAAGCCGAGCACACTAAAGGCCTGGGCCAGATTCGCCTAATGCCCATACCCTGGGGCCCAAAACTAAGTTGTAAGCCTAAACTGCGGCGTGTGTAGTTGGTCCCCCTTTTTCTCTTACATTACAAGTAGGTCTCTTGTTTCTGATACCGTACCTTTTCTTTTGGGTTAGAGGCATCAAACAATAACTGTCTAGATGACCTAAGATTAGTTCAGTCAGTAGGAAGGAGGTCGGGAATAGCTTTAAAGGCTATCCTTTTGGACATTTTTATACATGGCGGAAAAACCTATAAATTGGTGTATCCGGTGAACAAAATAAAGAAAGTATTGACAAGCTATGTGTTTAATCAGTTACATTCGATTTTTTTTTTTTGCGCACATTTTAGCACAGCAGAATCTTTTTGTTTTAACTCTTCCTGTTGTGACTTTTATTTAGTTGGCAATATATACATATAGCGTCCTCGCTATTGTTAGGTTTAGAGTGAAAATCTCCACTACTATGATTATTTGTGTCCAGCTCTATCTTAAACACAATACTAAGAGAATACGAAGACAAGGAGAGTATCTCATCCATCCCTCTCTCACTATGTCTATTCAATGTTACTAGAAATTGGTATACTGTGTTCCTAGTTGACAGATGAACTACGTCTGTTGTATCAGTGTTGTCTAGACCATATTCTAGTTGGAATGGTTCCATATCACTTCACTTCAGAGACCAAGCCGTTATAGTCACAATACCTTTTCTGTTTTGTTTTGTTTTACATATGTTTCGGATGTTCTTTCAGAGTTGAAGATTGTTTACTTCCTAGTCCAAACCTCCCGCAGGACGACGGGGGATGGGAGCGGGCAGGGTTTGAACCCTCGACCGTCGATAAATCCGAACGACAGTCCAGCGCGCAAACCAGGCAGCCAGCCATGATAGTGAATTAAGCAATGAATTTTATTTGAAATGTGGCAAACATTGTGTCCAGGACAGACAACAATAACAAAAAAAGTGTCTTGACGAGATAATTGACAGTTTGGTGCAAAGCAAGAAATGTTAGTGATACTTATTTGTACTGCAGGGGATCTACAAGACACAGCACATACGTTACTTAACTTCATTTCATTTCTTATTCATTCTAATAAGTATACTTCGTAACTGTGTAATCATGTGTGTAGGGTGCATATTTCTTGGGATATTCTATATAGTAATTAACTATAGTTTAATGACCGACGGATGGTTGACTGGTCGTGTGGTAGGCGCTTCGGACTGTCGTCACGAGTCCAAACCCACCAGCTACCTTTGTCCTGCAGGTGGTTAGAACGTAATGATGTTCACATCTGAAGAAATGTATGAAACATGTACACCTAACAATTATACTTCAATGCGCACTTTCACCCGGAACAATACGGTATTTATATTTATTTGTGCACCTCTCCCAAGTAGACAAATAACTCTTGTTAGAGTATTAAGGGGAGATAAATACATGAATAATCGTCATGATACACATTTTATTTTACATGAGTTTGTTCCCTTTTACATTAGACTGAATAGATAGGTATATACGTTAGGTACGTAGAGACTGGAGACATTAAGACTGCATACGAACTAAGCTACAGCGAGAGAAAAAATGAGCCTTTAATAACCATGAAAAAGTCATGAACCTCATAAGCATTCATTCCCAAGGCGAAACTGTTAGTCTACTGTGTATTACACATTTCAGGTGCTACTTCAAGTGGTGAACATTTGTGACATAAGCCATAACATAGTTCCCCTGTGAGGCTGTAGGGTCATAGAGGCCTACCCTTCTTTCTACAGGCACAAGACAAAAACCTGAGTCATGGCTGAATAAATTATATGTATACATACATTTAATAAAAACTGGACACATTTTGTTAAACTGAACTCGTAAGCAGCCCTCGTTTTGGTTTTTATGTATTGCAAAAACGTCATTGATAGAATGACAAGACACTACGCTGAGGGAGTCAATGTAAGCGAGATATCAACATACTACGCCTACAACCTAGCCTGTGTCTTTGTACAAAGTGGTGGCTGGGACATGATGTTATTTGAATTTGAGACTACCCAGAAACCCAGCTAACTACAACCACTGCCAAACAGAGCTAGCAGTATTATCAGAGAAGCAAATAACAATGTGACTATGTTCAGTTAGGACTTTGAGCCAATGTCTTACAGTGACACTGTATGTAGAAACATGTGTGAGCATTCACACGACATTCTCATCGATCAAGCTGAAAAAACAATGTTTGATTCCGACTGTCTACAAAGCAAACAGATTCACAGTACGACTACACTCATTCAGACACATTTTGGAGTGTGTGTAGCCCTTAACTAAACTTTCAATCTGATTTAACAGCTATCAGCTAATGGTGGTTTTTCAGTTCTATAGAAACAATAGACCTAACTACGTCTAGTCGTGATTGATATAGACTATAGACCAAGTAAAGCTACCTCGTGATTGAAGATCTATATCTAGTCGTGATGAAGTAAAGATACTTCGTCATTAAGACGTACACATAGTCGTAATTTATATAGACCAAGTGAAACTATTTTGTGATTGAAGATCTATATCTGGTGGTAGATGATAAAGATTATCTAGACCTAGTGTTAATTGATAAAGATCTTTCTATACACAAAGTAACACAACAAAAGTACATTCAAAACGTAATCGCCCCACGCACACAAACACACATGCAGAGAAATCTAGAATCCAATTAAAAAATGTAAATTATTCGAAAAAAAAAGGGGGGGCGTAACGGAGCTATCGACGTGAACTCGCTGTCGTCTAAATATCTTGAAGTGTTAAGTCAGTAGTAAATCTAGTCGTGGCCAGACACCGAGCAAAAGACTGGGACACACCCAAAACTTGAGGCAGAATGGGAGTGAACCTATCTAGTAACTTGTATGTACCGGTACTCTCAATTGTGCATATTGGTTTACTATGCAGTCACTTCACGTGGAAATCTAGAACAGAAAGTCTCACTCTGGGTGTGTCACTGTCTTATCAACGACATGTCCCCAGACTCATTGCAATAATACTTTTCCCCCCTCGGTTAGGGGAGGGGGGGATACGAGAGGTAGAAATATTTTATAGCTTTACTTTCGAATAAAAAAAAGTCCTAAACTGATCCATCATACTAAACTAAGATCCAGCGACCTAGAAGATATTCAACAGCCACATGATGTTGACATTATGTTGATGGCTTGTCTGATCTGACTTATCAATGTAAAGCACAAACACACACACACACACAAGGTCCCCACATTCTTAAACAGCTAGACTAGTCAAATAGTTCAACGTTGTTCAGCTATGTAGAGGTGAACAGTTGCGGGTCAAAGAGTTGCAAGCGTTCCTGTCCGTTGAATGTGTCTGTAACTAAAGGTAGTGTTATAGTATAAACTACTTCCACAGTACGACTAAACAGTGAATTTTTTTAAACTGATATCTTCCATGTCTCTCTCTCTCTCTCTGTCTGTATGTCTTGTCTAGTTAAAAGTTTGTACACGTGTATTCAATGATGCAATGTGTATAGTCAATGATGTAACGCATATAGTCAATGATGTAATGTTTATAGTCAATGATGTAACGCATATATTCAATGATGTAACGCATATATTCAATGATGTAATTCGTGCATTCAATGATGCAATGTGTATAGTCAAGGAACTGCGTGTAGTATCGTGTGTATGCTACTGATCAAAGACAACAAATTTGGGGAGATAAAAATAAAAAAAGGTGAACACCATAATGAGAAGGGGGAAAAAGTGAAATCCGCATTGTTCAAAATATAAACAAATGGATCGATCCAACAAGAAGACATAAGCGAATAGAGTCTTTTGTTTGTATCACCGAGTACTTTCCCCTTATCATGGTCCAAACGTGAAACGTAACACTCATAATTTCACACACACACATAAATGAAACATCTACAAGTCATTCATACATGTTTGAATGCAACCATGATAGTCAAACGAAGTTTTGTAGCAACATTATCACACATTTGATACACAGTGAAAGTCTTTTCAAACTACTGTCATCAAAAAAAAACAAACACGTTTGTGTTGTTACCTACACTGCTATGTATCTACATACGAAAACACAGAGAAACAACAATCCAACCCTACGTAAACATACATACATATAGGCACTTTTGATATTTTTTTACTTTAACTATAAAGAATAATTAAAATGTTCGCCTGTGCCTCTGATACCAAACAATGAATGCTGTTTTATTTTATTTGTACATGTATATTATTTTTTGAAAGATGTGATTCTAATTCCCACCATAACGTACCTATAGAACTTTTTTAAAAGACATTTCTTGGTTTAATGAACAGGTATGCGAATATGAAAGTAATGATTGCACATTGATGAATACATTAATGATACATTATCAATGAATGAAATCTCTCATTCTCTATCGAATTCCTCATATTTTCTTTGATTACGAGTAAAATGAATTGCGCAAAAAAAAAACAACCACTGCGGACGTGGGGGAGGTATAGTCTAGAATTGAGCCATACACTAATCAATAAGTTTGTTTGAAAAATTGCGCAATCAACTTGTAGAGTGGCTGAGAGAGAGCTGCCGATGGCTCCAGCACATCTCCTCCAGGTCCGTCGTATTGATTCACTTAACCCGGGAACACCTTTTCTGTTCTTACCGACATACCTACACACATTTCTAGAACGATCTATGCAACTAATTAGTTATTTTTAGACAGCGGACCAAATAATGAGCTGTTATAATTGTTTTGACATCAATGAATTAGGTCACGGTGACATAATTTGAAAAAAAAAAAGTTGGGGGGGGGGGCATTCCCCTTAGCGGCGTGAGATAGCCTGAAAATGTCACCAGAAAATAGCACATTCCCTGTCTCTCTAAACTGGGAGCCTAAAGGCAACGCTGGACGTAAGTTGTCCATAAGTCGCGTGGTGATGACGTCATGGGCAGCCCAGGATGTTTTTTTGTCTTCTTCTTATTGAAGTTCTAGATTTTGTTTTTGCCAAACTCATTTTTGTGTTTCATCCACTTGGCCTCGTTACCAGCATGGCTTAGACATCCATGGTAAAACAGTCAAGCTTTACTTGATGATTTTCGATGAGCATTAGAGACGTGACTATTGTTTACACGTTATAGCGAGGACCCGGAGTAGCCAATAAAGTGAAGAAGCCAAACCAAACAATACATAGATTTAGTCATTAGTATTGCATTAGTTTTTCGCTTCGCTTAAAAACAAAAAAGCGAAGGAAAACGCTCGCAGGGTGGTCAAAGAGAGCACTTCAGGGACACCCTCAAAGCACAAAACCCCAGTGCAAAGCCCTCAGCCCCCCCCTGGATGACAAAGTGGTGGTCATCGAATCACGAACTATATATTTCATTAGTTACAATGTCGAGTATTTCAACAAGACAAACAAAAAAAAAAAAAGATGACGCGTGCGTGTCACCATGAGAAAGACTGCATTCCCTGAAGCCAGCTAACAAAACAGTTTCACAATAAACCAATAGCACTGTTGCAATGTCCTAGAGAGCAATATTTGCAGAGACAAGAGAGAAGAAAGGGGAAGAGGCGCTTAAAAAAAAGCATAAACGTCACGCCATGTCAAACGCTTAAATTATTGCGTAATTAGCATATATCATTCTACAGGTAGAGTTCTTATAAATGGACAAGACAGGTTGGACAAAAAAAGAAGGGGGGGGGGAGGGATAAGCTACGAGGTAGTTTGGCGATAGATAAAAAAAAAAAACGCAACTGACTAGTTGTCCTCTCTGTGCCGATGAACGAGCTACCCAAGGCGTCAGTTCAATTCACACCGTCAATGCTGCTACATGCTGTGCATCTACTACTCCACTCATCATTCTCGCCAAGACGTTGAAACGGCATTAATCTCAAAGAATGGTGTCTACATTTTCATTGTAGTTTCAAATTAAAAAAAAAAAAAAAAAAAGAAATATAAAAAAAAACATCTTTTAAAAAGAAGACTATTCCCATCTTTCTACAAGCTGTGACCAAACCTTTGCAAGAGCGTTTATTTTTTTTGCTTTCAATAATTAATGAATGATTGCGTTTTCAAAAGGGACAAAACAAACGATTTGCAAGCTAAATAGAGGAGTTGTAAAAAAAAAAAAAAAGAAGATCCAAGTTTTTCATATGCAAAAAAAAAAAAAAAAAAAAAAGCTCAAGGGTATAAAATACAAAATTAACTTTAAACATTCGACTTTAACTTTCTTTGTTTAGACTTGCTTATATTTGTGATTTATCTTGAACACTTGTACAAACATCATGAAACAAAAACATGACAATTACATCATGACATACAGAGAGAATAAAACATAATCAATATATATATATATATAATTTAATTTAAAAAAGGAGAGGGATATTTTCGTATAACATAAAATACAAACACACGACTCAACCAAGCCACATGGTCCACGGTTCACGAGGGTGTTATGTGGCCAGCACAACGACCAAACGCCTTTACTTTTCCCAAACTCAGAGGCGCCGTAAAGATCCCGAAATTAAAAACTCCAGTCTTCACCAGGATTCGACCTCAAGCCCCCTGTATGGAAAACAAGCGCTCTACTACTCAGCCATCACGCCCCATGCATTTGTCTTAAAGACGAGCATCTAGTGTTTTGCCTGGGGGAGATGAGATACGTGGAATCTCTTGTTATTTCAAAGAGGATTACAAAAGTACTTTTCTCCTCCCTCCTCCCTCCCAATTAAATATCACCATTTAAAAAAAAAAATAACATTTCTTCCCATAGTGTTCAAAGTGACAAAGACAAACTCGGTCAAAACAAGGGACGCAACCTTTTGACTTCTTCGGCCTAACCCCCCAACATATTGTGTCACTGTAACCTCGCGGTAGAAACTGGTGAATGGGCTGACGACTTCAATGGCGGACAAGAAGTGTGTTGGAATGTACCTACACTTCACCGGGTCTGTACTCTAGGCTATGTGCACTGCTTTCAACACCTTGATAAGCCATGGGGAAATCAGGAAAATCCGCTAACATACATCTACTAGTACGTTTTGATCTATCGTTCATTTGGTGGAAGGATTATTTATTGAATGCTAAACAATCAAGAGACCTTGCCCCAGGACTCCACAAGTGAGGATCCCCCACAACCGAGATTTAAAAAAAAAAATCCCCATTTCGCCAAGTGATAAACTTTTACTTTTTTTGTTAATTTCATTTTTTGTTTCTCATTTTTTACGGACAATGCCTTGAATGTTACGGTCGGTTACACTGTCGTGGATAAGAAATGTCAACTTCTAGCGTGCTTGTAATATATAAATGAAGCTCCGGATTTACGGCAGTCCGTCAACCCAGAACTTTACCCTCCACAACTTATTCTTTAACTAAAAAAAAAAAAGCCAACTGTTTAAAAAACAAAGAAGGAAAATGAGCGTCTATGTACAAGTACACTAGTTCTTTCTTCTCAACTATGTCATGGTGTAAGATTACTATTAATTTTGATGAAAGTTTTGTACAAAGTGTAGGGGTCTCCACATACTTCAATGTGGCCCTGCAGGCCATTTGTGTAGGCTCTGGTTCATGAGAATGTTATAGGATAAAAAATAACGATCCCAACCCATTTACTTTATGAGATTGGAACCATAGCGCTCTTGAGCATGCATGAAAGCAAACACTGTGATTTCACATTAAATTAGTTCAAACACAAAATTGTTGTAATTTGGATGCTTGGCTTTTGAGGATGACAAAAAATCCGGCCAGCCTTTTATAGACCGTAATGATTTGCAAAACACTGTTCTTCACTGCAACTGTTTCATTTCCATACATTCATACATACATGTTTCTAATATTTAGATTTGGTTAAAATCAATGTACCGGTAATTATCGATAACGTCTCCGGGGGAGGGGGGGGGAGAGATGGTAATGAAAAAACGTTGATTTATACTAAATGTGTACCTAAGCATTTCCACTAAACGCAGCTATACACATCATGACACGTCATAACACAGCTATATCACAAAGGTGCACACATCACATCAACACAAAAGTACACATTCAGTCATAACACAGCTGTCCATATCACGTCATAACACAGCTGTACATATCACGTCAAAACACAGCTGTCCATATCGTCATAACACAACTGTCCATATCACGTCATAACTGAACGTATCACGTCAAAACACAGTTGTAAGCATTACGTCATAACACAGTTGTAAGCATTACGTCATGACACAGCTATACACAACACGTCCTAACACAGCTGTACACAACACGTCATAACAATTGTACACTAGACTTAACGTCAGGTGAAAAAAAACAAAAAATTTGACAAGGTAAGGGCGTGTGTCTCACACACACACACACAGACTACAAGTGAAAGTACTAGACTAGGTAGAGAACAGAAAAAATGTGTGTCTTACCTCCTGGAACAAACAACATGCTTCCTAGACTGCTGGTAAACATCTATATATATAATTCTCTTCGTGGCCAAACCATGCGGAACACCACGATGAAAAAGTCATGGAAATATAACGCTTTCATTTCTGCAAGTCGGACTAGAGTTACACCACGTAACTTTCGCGGTGACAGAGCGAGTCTGATTTATAACAAAGGAAGGAACCATCGTGATATGAAGTTGTTCCATTGTGACACACACAAGGGGAAGAGGGCATTTCACCAAGTCTTTTTAAACTTTTTTTTTGTATCTTTCATCAAAAAAAAAAGTGCACGTCAAAGCGTAACATTACTATATAGACGACCAAGCACAACACATCAATGTCATTCAGATCTACAAGAAAGGGCATTTTTATGAACTTTTCTGTACTGACATGCGACGTCGCAACCTGTGGGCAGTGGAGACCAAAAGGGGCCCCCAGTGCTGACGCAATACGTACGGATATTTACCCCTGGAGCTCTGACACTGAAAAAAAAAATTCTTCGGTATAGAAGTAATACATGCGTAACCAGCTCAAGGAGTTCTTCAACAACCATCAACGAGACTTTCGAGACTTGTGTAGCCCCAAGCAGCCACGCCTGACATACGCTCTCATAAGAGCACAGAACTGAAAGTCTGATTGCGACTGCACAATAATATTCTACAAGATTCGTATGTAAATAAATACCCTCTTTTCTTTAACAATTTTAACTTGAAAATGAGGAAAACATACAAGAATCTGATCAAAACAAATGTGAGCCAATACTATACTGGCTACGCCCACAGACACACAAATACATAAAGCCACATGCACACATCATAGCAGTAGACTAAAATTCAGCAAACTCACGCGACGATTTCAAAAGGTCGTGATCATAAAAAAAAAGGTTTAAGTGTTCCCCCCTCCTGTTTCCCCATCTCTCAGTTTCTCAAAGATTGCCAGTGATTGCTTAATATCCCCTCCCCAGCCAGCCTCGACTATAGTCCTGACATTTCAAGAAATGGAAAACGTCCCCTTTATGTTTCAATTTGTCATCGCTTAGTGCAAGTCTGTTTACATTTCCGAATCTCGTTCAACTGCAGACGACACAGAGTAGAAGAATCAATCGTTTGGTAGAAAACAAGGAAATATAAACAAATTACCTCCCCTCCGTGAGATAAGAAGTTCTGATGCACCTTGGGTGTGGGGAATGTAGTAGAGAGTCTTCTCTCACCCCCCACACACACATTTTTCACCTTTACAAAGCTCATCTCACTGATATAGAACGAACTGGAATATTCCCTTCATAAACTCTTGATTGGGGACGGCAGTTAAAACAATTTTGTGGGAACACATTTGATGTAATGGAAATCCTTTATGAACCATCTTTTGGGATGTAATTATGACATTCGTAAGGGTCTAATACCTTCTCAATATTAGAAATAGTGGCTTTAAACCGGTGACGGAAACCTGAAAACCATTTTTTCTCTTTCATGAAAGTTTGGAAATGACATATATTTCTCCTTAAAGTATAAGTAAAGATATACCAGCAAATAAAGGGAATAGTCGACCATTGGTAGGGTACACAAAGACTTTGTGACATTTCCTCAGTTAATGAGTGTCAAACTTTCATTCATCAATTAAACAAGACATCGTTTCATGCACAGAGACTGCCGATGTCTACTTGTCTGATATTTACATAACTTAGTAGTGTAAGTAGATCTGGATAAAATAATTATATATGAAAAAGTCTGGCTCAGAATTCAATGTCTGAGGTTGACAAGTAAGGCTGTCCAGTCATAAGATTTAAGTTTGAGACTACAGAAATGTACTTTTTCAAGTTTCTTTTACATATAAAAAAATTTTACCAGCCTTTATGCTACCACTACTGTCCAATGTGGGTACTCTGTCGCTACCGTCTACTGTAGGCACAATATCTCTACCATCTATTGTGGATACTCTGTCGCTACCGTCTACTGTAGGCACAATATCTCTACCGTCTAATGTGGGTACTCTGTCGCTACCGACTATTGTAGGCACAATATCTCTACCGTCTAATGTGGATACTCTGTCGCTACAGTCCAATGTGGATACTCTATCACTACCGTCTCGTGTGGGCACTTTATCGATACAGTTTATTGTGGGTAACACAAACCAAAAATACCAAGTTAAAAAAGCGAAGCTGACATGCAACCACAAAACCTCAATGAAAAAAGTGTAGACTTGTCTTTAAATGTCAGAGACAACCAACATCCTGGGGGGAAATCGAGCCACCCCCCTCCCCTAGTCCAAATATTTAAGTAGCGGACAGACTAGACTAACGAAGACGGAATGATCGATCGCGAACATTGGAATAATGCGGTATTAAAACACGGGCTGACAAACGAGGTGATTCCCGGAAGCCTCAAATGAATGGATTCGATTCCACCCAGTGTGACCAGCAATCTTTAAGCCGTTTGTGTGAGCAATATTTCTATTTTCAGTAAGTGAAGAGAAAGGGGAGATTATCTTAAAGCCTACAGCACATCCTCTGGACAGAGTTTATTGACTTGTGCCCTAATCTACTGATAAATCCAGCCACCACCACCACGCCCAACCTTTTTTTCCTTCCGTTTTGCTAACAGAATTCGGCTGACGCTTATTGGTCATATTTGCACATTAGGGTCAATGATAGTTCTGTTTCGATTACGTCCGACGAACTATGTATCAAGCGTAAGGCAGCCAGTGACAGCGATCTCCATTTCAAAAGAGGGGACAGAGCTTACCGAGAAGATTCTCCAATAAAAAAAAAAAAAAAAAAGGAGCTAGAGGCGTATTGCTAGGTTAGTGACACTGCATATGAATGAAAGGGGTGGTAAGATGACCATCCTTCGTATAAATTCCAAAATGGTTGTTGACTACTATGCACCACAGACACGCAAGTCATAGTCTACATGACCCTAACATGATGAAAAGGGAGATAAATCATGAGTGGTATATACGAATGAAAGATAAGGTTCAGTTTGTGAAGACATTACATAGACAGAGACAAATCTGTAAACAAATACACCTTGTCTGTTGATAATATAACCAAAAGTTGTTTTTTTTCTTATTACATACTTTTATTGAACCTGTCTGTCCGTCTGTCTGTGCAGTTGTTCCGTCAATACAGTCTCTCGCGCGTTTAGAAGTTTAAAATAAGTGTGTAAAAAATGTAGGCAGAAGTAGGATTCAAACGCACACCATACAACTAACAAGAAAGAGGCTGGGGCATACAAACAACAAAAAAAAAGAGACTTGAGCATACAACTAACAAGAAAGAGGCTGTGGCATACAACCAACAAGAAAGAGACTGGGGCATACAACTAACAAGAAAGAGGCTGGGGCATACAACCAACAAGAAAGAGGCTGGGGCATACAAACAACAAAAAAAAGAGACTTGAGCATACAACTAACAAGAAAGAGGCTGTGGCATACAAACAACAAGAGACTTGAGCATACAACTAACAAGAAAGAGACTGGGGCATACAACCAACAAGAAAGAGACTGGGGCATACAAAAAACAAGAAAGAGACTGGGGCATACAACTAACAAGAAAGAAGCTGTGGCATAAAACTAACAAGAAATAGGCTGGGGCATACAACCAACAAGAAATAGGCTGGGGCATACAACCAACAAGAGACTCGAGCATACAACTAACAAGAAAGAGGCTGTAGCATACAACCAACAAAAAAAAAAAGACTTGAGCATACAACCAACAAGAAAGAGGCTGGGGCATACAACCAACAAAAAGAGACTTGAGCATACAACTAACAAGAAAGAGACTGGGGCATACAAACAAAAAGAAAGAGACTGTGGCATACAACCAACAAGAAATAGGCTGGGGCATACAACCAACAAGAAAGAGGCTTTGGCATACAACCAACAAGAGACTTGAGCATACAACTAACAAGAAAGAGGCTGTAGCATACAACCAACAAAAAAAAAAGAGACTTGAGCATACAACCTACAAGAAATAGGCTGGGGCATACAAACAACAACAAAAAAGAGACTTGAGCATACAACTAACAAGAAAGAGGCTGTGGCATACAAACAACAAGAGACTTGAGCATACAACTAACAAGAAAGAGACTGGGGCATACAAACAAAAAGAAAGAGACTGGGGCATACAACTAACAAGAAAGAGAATGGGGCATACAACTAACAAAAAAGAGGCTGGGGCATACAACCAACAAGAAAGAGGCTGGGGCATACAAACAACAAAAAAAAAGAGACTTGAGCATACAACTAACAAGAAAGAGGCTGTGGCATACAAACAACAAGAGACTTGAGCATACAACTAACAAGAAAGAGACTGGGGCATACAACCAACAAGAAAGAGACTTGAGCATACAACCAACAAGAAAGAGGCTGGGGCATACAACCAACAAGAAAGAGGCTGGGGCATACAACTAACAAGAAAGAGGCTGTGGCATACAACCAACATAAAAAGAGACTTGAGCATACAACCATAAGAAAGAGGCTGGGGCATACAACTAACAAGAAAGAGACTTGAGCATACAACCAATAACATTGATCACTTGGCCATGCTTCTATTGCAAAACTTCAAAAAACAATCATATTTAAATGACTGTAATTTTCAAAATATTGAATATATAATATATATTATAATATTTATTTATAATATAATATATTTTTCCAAGTTCTTTTTTAAATAGGTAAATGACTGATTGCTATTGCAAGTATTGTATTGTATATAGTAATAAGAGCTGCTTCAAACAAAGAAATAGATTGTTATGGATTTGGTTATTAGGCACAAATTTAGGCCACTCTGTACTCACATGGTACTGTTTAGTTAGTAAGTATTTGTATTGTACTATTATTGTACTATTTATTAAGTTATAAAAATTAACAATCCTTTTCGAATTCTGATAAATTTTAGTCACTTTAAACTATTTATAAAATTTCTTTTCGTACAAGGAAAAATCATTAACGAAAATAAAAATTAAGACAACTTGTGACAACCCAAATATTGAACTTATGTGTGTCAAGCTTGCCCTACCATTCGCCAAGAGAAATCACACAGGTGTATAGTGTTATTAATAATATATTAACCATGACTTATCTCCCCTAAGCTTAGTAGATTTTTCTATATAAAATTTAATTAATTAATAACAACTAATTGGTTAATTTTTTTTATTCATTCCTGTGTTGTCATAACGCATGAGATTGTATGGAAAATTTGTTGACAATTGGATGAATAGAAGTGGCAGAAAACCCATAGCAAAAATCCAAGTGTACAAGAAAAAATACACAGTGAATTAATACAAACTTTGTAAAAAAAAAAAAAAAAAAAAAAAGGCAGCCAAAGAGGCATTGAAAAGGGTATAAAGTGAATATGATATGAAATGAAATAACAAGAGATAGCTTAGGACATTATGACCCTAAAGTAGATATAGAAAAGTAACAGAGTACTACTAAAGTAATCTTTGAGAATAGAGTCTCAATAAATTCGTGTTAGGAAGATGTTACCTAGAAGAATTAGTGTTCCTCAACATTTATGATCTAAGGAGAGATGGATAATTTGAGAACTTTCTTTTCACCTCCACACATTTTGACAACCATGAAAAGAACATTTCCCATCTCTGAAACTTAAGCCCATGTATTACAAAACTTATTTCTAAGAGTTTTCCTACACACACACACACACGTACGCCAAAGTCACTTTCAACAAATTACGCAGATTGAATGTTTTCTGGTCAAAAGAAGAAAACGACACAAGACAAAAACATGTATAAGAAGAATGGACCTACCTGATTGAGTTCCAAGCCTCCCTTCAAGAGGGAATGGTTGTTAGTATCAGGGTCCTGCCAAGAATTAGACCTCCCTGTGATAAAACATCTACAGTGATGGAGCTGTGGAGTTCTTTCCACAGCCTCAAGAAGTAGTGCTCAAGCCTGATTGAACAAAAAAAAAAAAAAAAAAGAAGGTTACTAAACCAATCCATCTTTGTGGCTCACCCCCCCCCCCCTTCCTTCTTCTTTATTCTCATTTTACATGTCAAAGATTTCAGATCAGTAATCATATTTCCTTGGGGGTTCCAGGTTAGGGCTTGCCTTGTTATGTTGGATGCAGGCTTGCTAAGGGTGTGACCTATCCATCTCCAGCGTCTCTGAAGAATATCTACTTCAATGGGCTGCTGCTTTGTTCTTTGCCACTGTTCCTCATTCGAGATACATGGCTTTGCGATTTGGAAGCAGATGGGCAAGACATGGGGACAGTTGGACTCACCCAGAACCGAGATGACTGGAGGAAGCTGGTTGGTGGCCTATGCCCCAGAAGGGACCACAGGCAGAGATGATGAGATGAATCCTACGTCAGAGATAAACCATGCAGTGGTTTCCTCATCAGGCAGTTCTCCGTATAGTTTTTGCTCTATAAGAAAAATTTGTTCTTTTAAGTCTGCAGCAAGAACAGTCGTAAGTCTATCTCTGCATCTGAGACTTGATCTACTTATTTGTTATAACCTTATATGTGCTCTATATCCAAATGACCTTACAGAATCTCAAATCTGCTATTACCTTAGTTCATTTCAATGATCATGCTGTGTTGATCCATACATTTCTGCAAACTTTAACCTCTTAGCTTTTTAAAAAGCTCTCTGTGACTTCATTGACCAAGTTTTATTGGCAAAACATAACACTGATCCTATTTATGTTTTTTTGATTATACAACAAGAAAGAGATAAAATAAAAAGAGATTAAACATTAAAACAACTAGAAAAAAATGAACCCCCCCCCCCCCCCCCCCTTGGCAAAACAATCAATCTCTGACTTAATGCTTCTAATTATTTAATGAAAATAGATAGTTCTTGGGATTACGAAATTCAAGGACACTCTGGTAAAATGTAAATATTTAAGATCTCCAGGACTTTTGTTTTTAATTCCACAAGATTTTCTATGCATTGATTTATCATTTTAAGTTGATGTTGACAGCCACTTCAATAATCTACATTTGAAAATTTCTAATAAACAACAACAAAATTCTAGGCTTAGAGCAATCAAAATAAAATGAAAAGAAAACTGGAATTTTTTAAATTTATAATTTAAAGCTTAAAAGAACATGATGAAACCTTCGAATTACTGAGCAATTTATAAATTACAATTAATATTTCCCTGAATAGGTAGATTGACTCAAAGGTTACATTGAAACATCCTTTTTCTCATACAGGGCTGATTTCACAAACTGAAGGGAATATTTTCAAACTTCCCCTATTTTCTTTTCTTTTTTAAATAAATAAATAAATGCTTATCAAGGTTAAATAACTAGAATGATTCAAAGAATCTCAAAATTCAATCAGACCACAATATCAAATTTTCTAAATAAGAGAGTTAATAATGAATTTATTGAAAAATCTGAGGTGATTCTATTACGTGATACACTGCAAGGCATCAAGCCTGCGCTAGGTATTTTTATAGTGGAATGTGAAGACCATAACTACTCATTAATAGGCTAGAAGCCAACCACAGTGCCTCAGTAGTCTGAGACAGATGTAGATAGCAGATGGTTTTATGTTTGAGTTTCCATCCGACCAAGGCTGTGGAGCCCAGTCCACCATTCTGAAGCAACTGCATGAGGATCAAAAGGGTCTAATCAGATTCAACGGTGACCTGTCAGCTCAATTTTCTACAGAAAATGGTGTGAATCAGGGTTGTGTGCTTGCTCTTTGCAAAATTATTTGTAGCAAAGCTAAATAAATTAAGGCGATGTCTGCATGAGGGCATCTTCATTAGGTCCCACACCAACAGCAGCATATTTAACATACAGCACCTGCTCTACCGTTCTCACCAAACTTTTGTATGGCTCTGAGACCTGGATGCCCTATTGAAGGCACTTAATGCTCCTAGAGCGCTTCTATCCAAGATGCCATCGCTTTATGATGGACATAGGCTGGCAAGAATACATTACAAATAACCATGTTCTGCTGGAGGCCACTAATTACCATTAGACAGCTGTGCTGGGTCAGGCATATATAATGCATGCCAAAGGCGATCTTAAAGTAGGACGACGTAACAGAGGTGCCCCCATCAGTGCTATAAAGATCAACTCAGGCACTATTTCATCCTTACTGGCATAGAGGAAAGTAGCTGGCAGCAGATAGACTCTCAAAGAGACGGAGAGCTCTCACAAAGGCTGCAGGACAAACTTTTCAACTCCAAGAAAAGCCATTATTGTAGACAGACGCAGAAGATGGAAAGAAAACTTACAATGGCTTTGTCTGCTTGAAATGCTGGAAAACATGCAGATCACAACTGGGTTGGCATTGTTATGTGATGCACACTGCACTCATTCTTAATCTTCATAATCGAAGACATTGCCATTATTGAAAGACAAAAATAGTAAACTAGCTACCAGCTTACAAAAATTTTTATTGAGTTTATACAACCACTACACAATTTCTGAAAAAAGTTCCAAATGGTGAATTTTGTTTCTAGCAACTGAATTATATGGTCATATGCATAATAAATGTCAGTTACTTATCTGTCTCATCACAGACATGTATTTCCCAGAAGTTTTAACAATTTACTTTCTAAATGAGCTCTTTGTAAAAATGTAGTACGTCCAGATATTTCAGTGATATTAAATATCTTGTACTTCACTTAAATACAACTTGAAAAGCAATATTGATTAGTAATGATATTCTCAAAACTCGGAATACCCTCCTTCTCCTAACATACTTGTCGCCCCCACTCTATTTGCCTTACTTCTGAGCCCTCCTAGCACCATCTTTTTCCTTTTGGTCTCTGTCTCTCTCACTTTCTCTGTCTCCTACACACAGTAATGTATCTTACACAAGCAACAACATTTTATTCAAATCATTAAATCTCACTTTTTTAAATATGTTCACACAGATTGGTTCTTTAACTATTCAAATATTGAATTTAAAAATATCATGCAAAGGAACATTTACAAATGCATACATATACAAATATATATACATATGAGTGTGGTCTAAAACATTTCTAACTAATGATAATATGTATAGTTTTAGAAGAGTATTAGCATCTTTCTCCATAATATATATATATTATATATATATATATTGTTACATATTTCTGAATCTTCTGGCTAAATGTACTAGTAGGCACACAAATAAAAACACTGTAAAGAACTTGACGACTAAACTTTCAGTTTCATAAAACTTTAATGACTATTAACTCTAACAATTCGTTACTGTAACATGTAGCGTAGAAGACTGTACAATATCTGTCAGTTTACAGTTAGCTATACTTCGTTGCAATTCATCTTTCACTTCGTTGCAATTCCTCTCTTCTCAACTTGCATCGAGCCGTATTCCACAGAACAGACCAACGACACACTTCCCAGTGTCGCTCCAGGTCTCCCAAAGCTGAACCAAGTCGTACTCAAGTCTACCGAATCAGAGCCGCACACGTCTTATATCAACTGTAACGGCTCAAGTCCACTGTAGTTCGCTGTATAGACTTTAACGACAGTAGTCCACTCTAGTTAACTTGCATCGAGTCGTACACATTTCTCTTCCACTAGAGCCGCACACGTCTTACATCGTTTGTATCGACTGTAATGGCTCACTCACGACTGACTTTCACATTAACTCTCTGACTTATATAGAGTCCCTAATCGCTCCTCTAAAGTTGCACAAACACTGCTAGTATCGTTTGGAACAACGCGTGAGGAAATGTCACATCCTGTCTTTGTTTTTCCATGTACATTCCAGAGAACACCCGCTGCTGTGTTATCTCGCCGGGGTCATACGTTGACCTGTACCTATCACTGTTCATTTGTAACAATATGTTTCATTGCTGTTTACACTTACAAAATGAGATCTCGATCATCTAGACTTTAACTTGATCTAGAAACTAAGTAAAGAGATCTACTGTCTAATCTAGAATTAAGAGAAGATAAATTTAGTCTAGAATAAAGTCAAATCTGTATCTAGAGAGCATGGACTAAGAGATTTATTATCTAAAATTAGGAGTATAATCTAGATCTATGACTTTTAAATTAAGTATAAATTTAGAATCTAGATCTAAATCTTTCAGGATGATGTCTAGACAGATTTAGATCTAGATTTATTCATCTTATTGGATGGCTGTCTAGTAATGTGATATGCTCTGAACTGAACTTAGTTGTTCCATCATCTATACTAGACCTATACTATATAGTTTTTCTTAAATACAAATTCTAGTTCTAGTAGTCTATAGATAAATAGAATCTCTCTATTCTTATATGACTTTTGTAACAATGCTGTCTACTAGACTATATATCAAATAATATCTAGATCTCTATATTGTTCTAACTCCAGTGGCAGACTGATAGGGTTAATGTGTGTGCAACCTACTGACACATCTGACTCAGGAAAATCACATAGGTCAACGGCTGTCAATGGACAAGGGGCATTACTGCTAGTACACACAAATATAACCTGTGTTATGGTTATGTGATTGAAAGCTTTCACAGATGAGAGACAGTGTATAAGAAAGGCAGTTGAGTTCAGGACAGCAAGGCAGTAGAATGTGAGTCCTTGAAAATGTAGCTGTACGAGTCCAGGAGTAGAGAGAGAGACGTGTAGTGTTTAGTAGGCAGTTCTGTTAAGTGCAAGAAAGCATTTGAAGTTAATGTGACCAATGAGTTGTATTGGCTGTTGATGTATTTGTGATTAAACTCTTGTCGTCAAGTTCTTGTATTAGATGTGTTATGTTAAGCAGTGTTTACAGAAGGCCTGGTAGAGAAGATCGTAACAATATATAGATTATAGATTTAGGACTAGGAAATATCTCTAGATTATTCTAGAATAGATGTAGATCTCTACTTAGATACATTTATATATATAGACTCTCACTCTACATGATTCTAAGACTACAGCGACTACAGACTACTGTCAACATGATCTAGACTCTAGACCAGTGTTTCCCAAACTGTGTTCACAGAACCCTAGTGTTCCATGAGTTCCGAATAGGATTACAGATCTAGGTGTTCCACAAACTACTGGAATAATTAACTTGTAGGCCACCACCTGAATTAATCTCTCTAAAAAATAATCAAAGTGTACCATTAATTTAAATACTCTGAATAGTCTGAATGTGCGAAGTGTTCTGTTAAGGTACTTAAGGAAAAGTGAAAAGGCATGGGAAACACCAGTCACTACTCTAGAATCTAGACTTGGAATTCTAGATCAAGATCTACTTATCTACTAATCTAGAATCTACTACTGAGTAGACTAGATTCTAGAATCATGTAATCATGCTAATGTTTGTTTATTAATATTAATAATATCTATAGATAATATTTATACTTAGTCTATAGATCTATGTAGAGTATTGTAGAGTCTATATAGTAGATATATATGTAATAATAAAAGACAGCCTGCCCTAAGAATTAAGAATCTAGACTCAGATTTACTATAAGTATTAGTCTCTATAACTACAACTTAATATATAGATCTATGATTTATAAAATAATAGGTCTATAACTTAGTCTTAGTTAGTATAACTATAAACTCTATTAATACTGTGAAAGTATAATAAAAATTAAAAATCAATCTAATCTCTGAAATTTTCAATTTAGACTCTAGATCTAGTTAGTTAGAGTAGACTCTACCGTCTACTCAGGATTACATTATACTCAGAAAAAATAAACTCCGAATACGGAATAGTCCTAAAGGACGGAGACTGACTGAGGTCTGAGTGAGGAGTCTCGAAACGAGTCAGTCAGACTCAAGAGAACGAAAAAAACGAGTCTCAAGTTTAATTTTTTATGATTTATGGAGATCGAGTAGCTATAAAACAAAAACAACATGGAACCAAGAGTTTAAATTATATAAATAATCTAAGTAAATATAGACTAGAGCCTTACCAAAACCGAAAAATCCTTAACAACTCGTAGATTGTTCACTTTTCATATGATAAAGGCATCATATAAAATTAACAAGAGATAGAGAGAGGAAGAAAATGGCAGCCTATTGACTAATGACGTCAGAGGATTTAGGAAGCAGAACTCTTTTTTCATGACATCACTATTAAACTTGCGCTTAGTTGTTCCATCATCGATCGGTAGCCTACTTTATAACGAATAAAAAGAAAGGGGGTGAGAAAGGGAAAGAAAGTAGTAAAAAAAAATGCAAGCTGATGGAGTCCTTACTCCAATGCTCGAAATGAGTAGGTTATCTCAATGATTGTTTCCTTCAGAATTGTCAAAAGTTTACATATCCATTGACCCTTTCAACTAAGATCCCAGTACAAGTTATAAATTAGTAGCATTCCAGACTGAAAGTTATTTTTAGTATAGATTTATGCAAATAAAGCTTCAAAGAGCATCATTATTGCTCCTAACATTAATATTTAATGCGTCTCTGTGGTGAAATGCATATTAAGAATAAAATCAGCACCAGAACTGTTAAAATCTATCAAAGAAAGAAGAATGAAATATGCTATAAATATATATGCTAGGACAAATTTGTACAAATGCTCCTTCTTCCCTAGCGCAATTAGATAGAGCATGGAATGGGTTGCCTGAGCCAGCCAGGAAAACCAGTGACTTCGCGCAGAATTTAGGTTATTGGTTAAAATGCTTGACGCGGAGAACGTAATAATCTTTTTTTTTTTTTTGAAGTAACGTCTAATAAGATTATATAAATGTACTGAAGGTTGCTTACAACTATCACTATTGACGACATAAGGGCCTATTCTACTTTATGATCCAATATCAAGTTGAACTATTGTATATTTTGTATAGTCCTGTAGAAGTTATAATACATTAGTGTGAGGCATATGCTAGGACAAATTTGTACAAATACTCCTTCTTCCCTAGTGCTATTAGAGCATGAAATGAGTTGCCTGAGCTCGCCAGGAAAACCAGTGACTTGGCAGAATTTAAGTCATTGGTTGAATGCATGACGTGTAGGACAAAATCATCTTCTTTTTTTTTGAAGTAACGTCTGTATTATATAAGATTAGATAAGAACATACTCGGGTGAATTTATATAACGAGACTCTGAGCTTATAAATTAATAACGAATTTACCGTTATAATGGGGTAGAGTTGTAGACAGTAGGCCTAATCTAAGCTGCAATAGTTCCACTTTTACCAACATTGACTCAGAGCGTGCGTCCAGTCAAATGTGCATTATATTATTGGGTTGGTTCGTTCAAAGATCCAAGGATTTCAACGGTTCGAATTTTAGCACTTTGGGAAAGAGAAAGGTGTGGAGACAGATCGAGGGTTACAGCTCGGGGACTCCACAATAAAGGGGTCTCCACACACACAAATAATAATAATATATCAGAATCGGGGGAGGGGGTGGGCGGACGCATTTTAGTATAGAATTCACACAATTTGTATACGAATGTATTACTTAAGTCTATCTAGAGATACAATACGTTTAATTAGCCAATCTGAATCTACGTCCAGGAAAAACAAGGCAGACAGAGGAAGCGATGGGAAGACAACATCAAATAAAGGACATGCTAGCTGTGACTGAATGAAAGTCTAAGGCAAAAGACAGAGAGGAATGGAGAAAGACGGCCGAACAGATCTTATGTGTTGCCCCAACGGTTCAACAGACTAAGGGATAGGTGAATGAGAACCTACGTTTGCATGCTTGCGTTCCGTTTTCGATGCATTATCAAAACTTATTAGGGCTAAACTATGAGGGCAGGAAACAATAGATGTGCATCATATGGTAATTAATTTGTGGGCCGGATAGTATGGTAATGGCAGGGCCGATTTTGACACCTAGTCCGCCTCTGGTGATATTGGCCCTACTATGACAAATGCTAGACAGTAGATGATAGATTTATAGGCCTTACCTTATCCGGATATCGTTTAGGAGATGAGCCTAGAACCAGATCCAGCGTAGGTAGAAGTAATCAATGACATAGCAGCTCCTCAAACTAAGGTGGAATCAGATTTCTAGGTTTAATACATTTACTTTCGAAATGATTTCCAAATCATAGATGATAAAATTCCAATTGTGCAAGTACTCCAGTATTATGGTGTCTACAAGAACGAAGAGGTTGAAAGAAAGAAACCCTGGTAGATCTACTGACATTTAAAAAACGCAAGAGGCGTGCATATAGCGCCTTCAAGTTTGTCATAATAGATCATCCTCACGGATAATAAAGATTATTAGGCCTATTATTCTATTAGTTGGCCGCCTTCAGTCATAAAACGACTATGGCTCATGTCGTGATGCATTTCTTTTAATCATGCGTTTGTAATAGAGCTTTATTTTAGAAAGGTATTTTCACATCATGTATGAAAGTAGCATCTGACTGTCAGTTTGAGGAGCCATTAATTCTTGACCAGTTTTAATTAGATTGCTACAATACCTTGTCCTGTTAGAGGAGCCAGCTTTAATTTGTTACAATTACTTACTACCACTTCTTTCAAGGACTGTCTCCCCAAACCTTAAGCTTCAAGTAGTCAATATTTCAATCGGCTACTTGTTTAAAAAGAAAATGATAAAAAAAAAAAAATTACGATATTTTTTTTTCAAGATTAACAATTCAGAATATTGGAAATGATCACAAAACAAAAGGCACTCCCCGCTAATAGAAATTAAAGACACGGGTATTACGCAATGGACTGTAAAAACTCAAAGATGATCCAAATGTCACAGAACAGCGCCCTATTACTGTTAGATCTACCAGGTTTAAATAAATAGATGTAACATTTATGAAAGTATACATGACCTTTGTGTCTGTGTCATTAAAAGCCTGTTTGAAACGAGACATAGTTATTTGTTTGGAATGTTCTTTTCATCACAGAGAAGATTTGATTTTATTTCTCCAAAGACAATGAAATATTGAAATTATACTTTTGATTATCATTTCAACATGTAGCCAATGAACAGGTTGGCAATACTCCAATAACAAACATCTAACCTTTCAACAAAATAAAACTAGTTAGCAAGATATATTTAATAAAAAAAACAACAATTTATTTATGTATTTACAAAGTATAAAATAAAACATTCGTAGCCTATAGAAAACAATCAGACAGTTACATCATTTCATCAAGCCAGATCAAAAACACAGTAGTCATGACTACAACAGGAACAGAGTTTTGTATTAGTTTGATGATACAAGAAACTAGTTGCAAAACAAAATATTGATGGCTTAACAAGTACAGTTACCACACTCTTGGAAAAGTGTTATTGACCAGGTTTATTTAAGAATGGGGTTTTAGCAGATTTTAAGAACCTTTTTTTTTATTTTAAAGCTCAAAGAAAAAGTGTATGTTGTGACTGGCTGGTTTATAGATTTGAGTTCCTTATAACTTAAAACTAATTCAACATTTGGCTAATTTTACAAATTAAAGCTTATGACTAATTTCAGCATCAAATTAAAAGCAATCAATTTGTTAAGTAAACTACACAAGAGCATCATTTAAAAATGTTCCAGCACATTGTAAATAGTTTCTTGGCTTAGGCTTAAAAGTAAACAAATATTTCTATAATTATATTACACAGAAACTTTAGTCGACGACACACCGACACAATTGATAATGCTAACAACAACAAAATGATGACAGATAAAGTCATAGATTAAAAAAAAATCCTGTACACAAAATAAATATCAGAAATGTGAACTCATTAGATTAGACAAGCTTGCAGAATAAATAACACTTGGTATTTCTATCTTGAAAAAAAAATAGTTTTGTCTTTGATAACATTATAATACAAATGATGTAAGGGACATTATTAGTCTACATGTCTAGAATGTCAGAACTGAAAGGGGGCATTACTCAAAGTAGCTAGATACATTAAAACTCTTAAACAAATAAAAAATTTGATCAACTATGATAGCCTAGAGGAAAATATTACCGTAGACACTAAAATGAGAATCATGAATATGTTATATTAAAACTGTTTTACAAACATTGGTTAGCAATAACAATGCAGCGTTAATCCCACATAGTTATGAAAGTGGTTTAGGGTTGATTTATTACTATCCTTAAAATAATGACAAAGCAAACTTCCCAACAGCTGAACACCAAATGCTGATTTAAAAAAAAAAAATGAATCTTTTGTTACTTACAAGACATGCAAGACAATGAAAGCAACACATATAGTATATACTCTATATACACAAGGTCAAATGATTGTGCTTTAAAACTATAGTATAATCATACAAAAGTTTATCATCATCAGAAGATAATCATGTTTAAAAAAAGGTATGTGAAAACCTCAAGTCCTTTACTTCATAAACTATTTTTTTTTGTGAAGAAACACAATCCAAGTCTGAGAAAGTAAATTGTAGACATGGCTCATTAAAAATGTGGTAAGCTCTCAGGTTATAATTGACATATTTAGTGTGTCATATTAATAAATAGTACAAACGAGGTAACATATAATGACCAGAGGGAACAAATATTGTTTGTGTTCAAATGACTATCACTCATTTTGACATTACAAATTTAAAAATTAATACTTTGCAATGTTAATTACAAGTGTATGTTCATTGCCTTGCAGTAAAAAAAAAAGTTTCAAAATTTACCACAGGAACTTAGTAGAGGTAATACTCCTATTTATTTTTTATAGCTTATTTTTTTTTAATAAAAAAAATAAACATTTTTAATGGATAGTATTGTTTCAATAAACTAACTTCATTAATATGAACATTGATTAGTTGCCATTACTATTAAATGACTAATACTAGTAGCAATTCTCATTACAATATAGTCCTAAAAGTATACTAACACTAGTGAAGAGATGATGATGCCTATTGAGACTTAGTTTTCTTGCCATTCTGTTGAGTCTTTTTACTATTTTGTTGAGTCTTATTGCTATTTGGAGCACTCTTTAAACTTTCTTGCTTTGCATAGTATTCTTTAAACTGCCTGTCAGTGCCGAATATTTTATCCCACCATGTGAATGTTGAGGAGTAGTTGCCAGTGAAGTTTAAGTGGTGAAAGTCATGAAATCTAGAGCCTAGAAAAAAAGAAACATCATGTGAGCTTGAAAACAATACAAGAAAATGTCAGAAATAAAACAAATTTTTTTTCCACAAAAAAATGGAAAAGTGCTTGTTTGGTATTATTACTGCCAACATATTTTAATAAAGTGTTGCTTAAAAAAAATTGGACAATACTATTGTAAAACATGTACACTGAAACAAATATACATTGAATCTAAATGTTGTATTAGTCCAATAGATACTATTTATGAAAAAGCTGCGTCTAACCGAGACCAAACGCTGTAATAGGCCTAAACTGACAGCAATGATGGGAAATTTATACCATTAACTCATTGCCATGTCACAGGTCAGGTTTCAGGCCTTCTATAATGATTTATCTCTTTCTAGGTCCTAAATGAAGAGAGGTAACCCTAAATTTTTTTTTTATACATTGTGGTATCTAGACTTAAAAAAAAATAAATAATGCATACTAATCAGATTTTCACAATAACAAAAAGAAAATTACAAAAATGCAATTATCTTACAATGGTGTCATTTTTTCCCATCCATAAGATATATTAAAATATTCAGTAAAAAACATATATGCATGTTATCTTCTAATTCTAAACCAGACACAAAGAGCTTTTTTAACATGAAAGTTTATAAAGCTATTAGTAACTTCCTATTGCATTGCATCTTCCATAAACACTGCATTGTATTGTACCAGTAGTTTTTGTGTTAATAGGTATAGTCACCAAAACACATTTCATTTACAAATGTAACTAACTGTTGGATTCTCTTCAATGTTTCAGTTGAGAAATTAGACTATGTCTATTATTAAATATACAAATCTAAGAAGACACTACAACTCACCTCCATAGAAAGGGATAAGATGAAACGGGTTCAGATAAGGTATGTCGTATCCACTGTGCACGTCTATTGTTTCAAACAAACGCACACACACCCAAGCCCACAGTAAGACCATGTGGTTAGCCAGCAACAGGATGCCCCAGAAAAATCCCATACCTAAAACTAAAACAAAATAATGTTTACAACTCAACTGACAGAATGCATAATTCAGTTGTAGATTTTTTTACTCCCTATATGTAAACACCATACAATATTTACTTGTCTAAAATACACCATTACTAACCTCAAATACCTTATGTCAAGATAAAATCAGTAAGCACAGTAATTCTTACATTACTTATCTATTACAGTTATTATTAACCCATTAGCTCCTTCTGCAGTTGGAAACGTTTTCCTGTTTTAGTCCTAAACCATTGTAGAATGTTTCCAAAATCCCCTATTCATTATTGTTGCTAAACTTTAAAAAAAAAAAAGATTTCTTCTAGTCTCGTTGCAAGAGTGATTACAAATCATTTTGGAGATTACGAATTCTATTTTTAATAAAATCAGAAAGATTTTTATTACTTAAATAATCTTTTAGATGAACAGGCCCATAGCCCCACTGTATAAACCACCATGTGGGAAAATGGGTATTAAAAGTATATATTTTTTTAAACTAGACATATTGTTTTATTTTTTAAAGTTGTTTGTTTGTTTATATGTATTAGATCTTAAAATTGATTATTTAAAAAAAAAAAAAATGTTTTCTAGGATTTTTTAAATTCAGAGGTATCCCTCTTTGTTTAGGGCCTGGGAAGGTTTTTTTTTAAAATCGGAAATAGGAGCTATAGGGTTAAGTAAGGGAACAATTAGTTCTAATTACTTTACCATTACAATTGAAATTTAAAAGAATCAAAAATCAATGGTACATTATCACTAAAAATCCTTTTACATTATATGAACCAACCATATCTCAAGCAATATTAATGAATCACTTACTAAGAGTCTCTGCAGGATGAGCATATTCAGCAGTCATACCAAAAGGTGACTGAAAAAAAAAAATTGCATGATAATTAATTTAGTCATAATTATTTTCATCAGAAAAAATGAGATGGTTAGATGTCAAACATTTGATTATGTTAGGTACAAGATAAATCTTCCTAATATCTTTTGAGTTGTTCTTCTTTTGAAGAAATTGTTTTTGATTGATTGTTTCACTAGATCATTAGGTGAACTTACACAAAGCCTACAGAACACAACAAACTATGCACCACCCTATGTATTTATTGTACTTGACATATTTACAACCACATATAAATGCAAGTATCACACCAGCACTGGTAGATCAAGGCTAAGCTATGTTTTACCCTCACCAACTGACTAGCTCTGAAAGTATCTAAAGTTTAAATCAGCAAAATGCACATGAAATATTATTAATATATAATATTAATTTGAGAAAGTAAAGATAAGTTGATCTTGATTAGATGTCCTCAATAATAATTACCCAAACATCATCTGTCCCATGTTTAAAAGGGAAATTGTACTTTTTTTATGCAAAGTATATCAGGTGATTGATTGGTTGGTACTTTGCTGCAAGCAACATTTTTAAATTTGAAAGGTGGCACACATGTAAATGTTCCTGATTTCATGCAGCTCTTAATGTTGTGCCTGGCATAAGTTATAATAAGTAAAACTTGTGCCTGGCAAAAGTTATACAAAGTCAAGCTTTTTGTGCCTGCCACATGACAACCTAGATCATAACATCATTTAGCACATGGACAGCTAATGGATTTTCCTTACGAATGGACAGCAATAAAAGTACCTGAAAGTTATGATGTACTTTGTGAATATATTTGTATATTCTCTTGTCATGCAATGCACCATGAAGAAAGTAATGCCATGTGTCTTCAATTACTGCACAGCCAAACACTCTCAGAGCTAGATCATACCTAGGGACAACATTGTAAACAATTCCTCACATCTATTTATACATTTTTGTTTAAACAAAACATAATGATTCTGTTTATATTCTATTCAATATTAGTAATAAATAATGACAAATTAGTTAATTTTCTAATGGGAAGACATCCATGATGACATCCCCTTAATTACTATTCAAATTGTATAGTAGCTTTTATTTGTATAGAAATTGCATATTGAATTGAAAAGAATTGAAAATAATTTGTAAATATAACATTTTTGTATTAAGTTAAAAACTGAATTTAAATCTTGATTATAAATGTATTTTGAAATTCAAAGATATTGAATCTAGGTAACACAATCGTAAATCAATCTAAATTTTTCTTACTTCTAAAATAATGATCTAGAAAATATTTATTTTACATGTATGTATATATTATACAATAATCTTAATATGTCAAAAAATGCAATTATCTTACCAATGAGGCATTTCTTCCCATCCATAAGGTATATTAAAATATTCAGTAAAAACATAAGTGCCTGCTATCAAGGGAAGCTGTGGAAAAAGGGTACACATTTTGGTTCAGCATTTATATCTGCTATAGCATTCTAGTCCTAACTACATACATGTTCAATATCAATCTAATCCTAACTACATACATGTTCAATATCAATCTAGTCCTAACTACATACTATTCAATATCAATCTAGTCCTAACTACATACATGTTCAATATCAATCTAATCCTAACTACATACATGTTCAATATCAATCTAGTCCTAACTACATACTATTCAATATCAATCTAGTCCTAACTACATACATGTTCAATATCAATCTAGTCCTAACTACATAACTGTTCAATATCAATCTAGTCCTAACTACATACATGTTCAATATCAATCTAGTCCTAACTACATAACTGTTCAATATCAATCTAGTCCTAATTATGTAACTGTTCAATATCAATCTAGTCCTAACTACATACATGTTCAATATCAATCTAGTCCTAACTACATAACTGTTCAATATCAATCTAGTCCTAATTATGTAACTGTTCAATATCAATCTAGTCCTAACTACATACATGTTCAATATCAATCTAGTCCAAACTACATTACTGTTCAATATCAATGAACTTTTACCTGTATAAAGAAATGATTGAACATAATTAGCTTAAAACATTTCCACTGGCCTTCAAAAGTTTCTGGTCGATTCTAAAAGAAAGAAAATATGTTTTTGAGGTCATTACTTGATTACAAATTAAGTGAGACAAAAAATTAATTTGTGATATATATATATATATATATGACATTTTAGAATTTAAATTTAAAAAAAAAAAAATAGAGGGAATTATACACTTGAAGACTGAGCTTCCATGTATTATGTTTATGACAAGGATTTACATCACCAACTAGGTATAATATATAGTTTTTTAAAAAAAGCCACTATAATCAGTTATTATAACAACTTCATACTTAGATATAAATTGCCAAAGAATAATGAGGGCAGAAAGCATGGATTCTAATGTTGTGCAGGGGATCAGAAATTTGTTTCTCAGTTTTTAAGTTTAAGAAATTGTTTTTATGACTCTTCTAGTTCCACTGAAGACTAGAGTTATTTTTTTCCCGGGACAAAAAGTTCTGATCACAAAATCTAACTTCACATTATTATATATAAAATTAAAAAATTATACTAGATTCTAGAATGTGTATTTTACTTACTGCCTGAATCTTAAATCTTCTCATGAAAGGAATGAACTGGAAAATAATACCTGGCATACATGCTGCAAAATAAATAAGCTGGGGAATACAAATATGATGTGATATTATGAGTTAGGACTTAAGATGTTAGACCAGTTAAGACTTAAGAAGTTAGACCCTTCTTTAAAATGAATCATTTAAGAGCAATCTATCTTCTTTAGGCACTTTAGCAATGATTATCATGTTTTGCATTAAGATTTTATGTACATGTATATATATATAAGATAATTAGAGATTTTTTACTTAGTGGTCACCAGTGGCAGTGGTGATTATTATGATAATAGCAACACTGACACTGCTATATAATATATATATATAATACATGTATTCATGTAACAGTAACATTATTCAAATTATTGTCATTATAATTAAATATAATTATTATAATAATATTAATATACACTATACTTAAGTTATACAGTCAACACTCATTATAAATAGCATACTACTGAAATACTATACTCAACTATAGTGTCCAATAGACAGAGACTGTAGATTTTATTAGTCAAAACATGTAGCTACTAGATCTAGAATAATTCAACATAGATCCTGTCCTAGATCTAGAAATAGTAGAATTTCATATTTAAAAAAAAAAAAGCACTTACCTCGTGAACAATGAGAGATCCCCATGTAGCTATTTGAAATTTTGTATAATTGTTTGTCATATAAATCCATGCATTTGCAAAAGGTTCTTTAATTGGATTTTCGGGTAAAAAGTCCAAAACTTGTTGTGGGTGAAACAAATGATCTGTTAAATTATCCATTTGAGAAACTGTGGTACTTTCCAATCAACAAAATATAATGTGATAATCGAATCTAATAGAGTTATAGTTATAGTCTATGGAATTATATAATGTCAAGAATTAGAATAATACTTTAGTCATACCGGCTTACTTGGCAGATTTACGGAAAATGTTAGGCTAACCGGATCTAGACCTATATCAATAGTTCTAATACTTTTTTAGTTTTTGCCTCTTTGGCTAATATTGTTTCTATCTAATAAATTAAAAATACAATAGTTTTTTTTTCAAAATTTTAAAACTATAAACATATGTATCGATTATTCAACATAGATCTTACAGATAGAACTGCTTATACTATTTTCATTATTATGAATTGAGATTTAACACTAAAATGGCAAACAGGCACAGCACAAATAAATGTAACAGCTGATGTACAGCCTCACTGGGCAACCCCCAGTTGAGCAATAAATCTAGTATTTTGATTGGCTGGTGTTTTGTGGTCTGATTCTCCCTGTCCTAGATTAAAATGGGTGCTGATATTTATCACGTAAAAAAAAAAAGAAAGACTAGCATAGTCGGCACTACAGAGTCTAGAACTCTAAATGCCTGTGGCTGTATTTGTAGACAAGACCTTTATCTGCATAAAAAAAAAAAAAATTTTGTTTATGGTTATTCATTCTTTAATATATTCTAATTCAAGTAATTGTGACAGAAAAATGTTATAAAGTTTCTAACGAATATGCTAAATTGTTGATGATTTTGGTTATTATGTAGTCGGTGTATCCGACGAATAGTTTTGTCGACAAAGATATGGTAATTCACTAGACCTAGATTTTTTCTAAATGTTTCGAATGTTCATTCAGAATTGAAGATTATTATTAGGCCAGCATGATAATCTAAACCCGGCTCCAGGACGGAGGACCGGCTGGGGTTGGCGGCAGGGGCCATTGAGACAATAGTCCAGAGCGCATACCACACGACAGGCAGCTATATGCATCTCAGGACGGAAAAGTTAAAGATTTAAAGTTTAAAACAGTCAAATTTGATACAACGTACAGCGTTTTTTTTTCTGCATGATATAATAGGCAACGCTGATCGCATCTAGGTTTGCGTGGTCATGTGAAATATGCTACTGCACCCGTTCTTAATCTTCGAAATCGAGGACTTTGCCTTATTTGGCTGTCTATAAAATTTTGCTCTAGACTTTAATATCTTATTTTTAAATAGCGACAAAGATTTTGTAATTAGGCCTATTTATTTTTACTACAAATCAGCATTAAAACAAAATTACAACGAGTTTTTGTTTTCAGACTAAATCCAACGCGTTTCAAGTAGATTTAATATATAGATCTATGCTTCAATATTTTGCGAGCGATTATCAAAAGCTGTGAAGTACAAACTATCTATAGCCACAATCTTACCAAACTGCATACAAAATAAACGCTTGTAGGAACGAAAGTGTTGCCGCCGTGATTGTATTGTTGTGTCGGCAGACGTTGTTATTGTTATTATTACATTGTTAATATCCATAACTGTACAAAGAACTGATTAATATCAATACATGGATTCGTCCCATTGTACTCCATGGCGTGAACAGAATTGAATGACAGATTTGGACTTCGCTGGCGACGTTGCACTACTCGGGTCTACAAATAGATGCAAACAAGAAATGACGCCTCTGCATAAACTTGAATAAAACTAAAATTGTGCGAGTCGGATATAAGATAAAGGGTGCTCGCGTCAGACTTGGAGAGTCAGAGATTAAATGGTTAGATACGTTCTCATACGTAGTCAGCATCCGATGTGGATAACTACCATGTCCTAGCGTGCTGAATAGGAAAGGCAAAGAGCATTTTTCATAGTCTGCGGCCTATATGGACAAACAAGCTATTGGACTTAAGACAAACAAATCCACCTACTTAACACAATCGTTATTCCAACAGCAACGTATGCATGCGATACGTGGAAGGCGTCTGCCAAACTTGATAAAAGACTAAACAAAAATGACTAAGACGGATTTCAGGAGTGAGTCAGTTACAGAGATCGGGTTTCTAACAAAGAAATATGTTGAACTGGGACTCGACCACTTAATGATGTTGTGACCGAGCGTCGCATGAGGTTTGCGGGACATGTCCTCCTACAGGATGAATTATGTATACCAAGAGTTGCAATGACATGGAAGCCAAAGCGCAAACAGGGACGTCCTCGTATAATTTGGCACCACACAGGTGGGAAGAAGCTTCAGGCACTGCCAGTGACAGATCTTTGTGGAGACAGCTTGCTGCCCAATGCGCCGAACTGCACGGGAGGATGTAGGTCTAAGTTCAGTTCAATTGACGTCTTACGTGCAAAGTATTACTAATTGGCAGAAAAAAAATTACCAAGATACTACAAAGATCTGAGCTGCTTTCTTTGCTGGCAAAATTGAAATCTATTTTTTCCCAACAATTGCCAAATTAGTGTGTTGCAATTTTTTTTTCAGCATTGATTGCCATTAAGTGATGATCAGCTTAAGTCTGAAAAAACTTTGCTAGCACAGAACCTCACTTACCACAATTGTCATAAATATGAAAATATAGGGGGAGGGGGGAGAGAGACAATATTTACAACTGAATCATCTATCCAACATTTTTTAAAATTAAAACGTAATATCTCAATCATTGTCCTCGTTTCAGAAGTTGAAATGCTTCTGAAGAAACTGCGACAAACATCGAAGTCTCTTTCACTCCAGATGAAATTCGTTTTTGTCAATGTCTTCATGAGCACTATTGACATTGAATTCAATCTGAGGATCCACTAGTTGGGATGGTGACACAAATTCATATTTACCTACCACATCATGATATTGCTCATATCAGGTTATTATTTTTTTCAACTATCCAGTCCAAAAAAGAATAGGCCTACATTTCCATTCTTAGCTCTCGTGTGTTAATACAGAATCACTTTTTTTTTTTTTTTTTTTTTTTTGCCTTGCATCTTGCGGCTAACACGTCTTTGAGGTTCCACGCTAATCACCAAATCTGAGCACAAACATTCTATAAACGTAACACTGGCTTCAGTGATGTTCTCCCGACGAGTAGTTATGAATGTTTTAAATCTTTTCCGTTTAAGTGCGCAGTCTCTTGTTTTTGAAGGTAGACTTACGCGTCCTTAATTCAGTTAATACAGGGGCCAAAAACCCAAGGTAGGTGAAAAAATGAAGACTACATAGTAACTAACAATCCGCCTGCTTCAGACCTAGTAGAAAATTTTTTATCTGTTCTATAATGTTTGAAAATGAATCCGTAACTATTTATTAATGACGTCTCCTCTTGCGCTCCAGCGGGTTTTATCAAAGCGTTGAAGGCTAGTTTCAGTTATTTTGTTGAGAACGTCCTAGCAGTGTGCTGAAGTCTTTAAAAAGGTGTGTAAACGGTCCAGTGTACCGAAAAAATGTTACTGAATAGATTTCAGCTTCAGCCCGAATTCCAGCCAAACTCAGAGAATGGTTCGAGCAGATAATGAATTAAGATGATGTCAATGAAATACTACAGAATTTGAACCCCATCAATATCCATGACAACGTAATATCAACATTTGGAAAAATTGATCCAATTTTGTGAGGGCAGATTAACCGTTTAAAAAATCGAAAAAATATTTGGCTCATTTCACCTAATATTACAATAAGCTCGTTTTGTAGTTGTAGATGTACGTGTTTGTAGAGACATGTACGTGTTTGTAGAGACATGTACGTGTTTGTAGAGACATGTACGTGTTTGTAGAGACATGTACGTGTTTGTAGAGACATGTACGTGTTTGTGGAGACATGTACGTGTTTGTGGAGACATGTACGTGTTTGTGGAGACATGTACGTGTTTGTGGAGACATGTACGTGTTTGTGGAGACATGTACGTGTTTGTAGAGACATGTACGTGTTTGTAGAGACATGTACGTGTTTGGCCTGGAACTAAGTTTAGTTCGAAGCAAATGTGCTCTCAAGAGTGGATCGTACTTCAATAGTAATTTCACAACCCCCTAGAAATGACCTAGATTTTATTTTTGTCATTCTTCTTCCACTTGTTCGCGATGGCCATTAAGTGCCAGATTATCTATTTTAGAGTCTAAGGCATTTATTTATAAGCTCTAGATCTAGATGAAACCAGCGCACTGAACAATGGAGTAACAAAATGTGAGTGAGCGTGTAAAAGTGCGTTGCCTTTAGAGATTTCAAACAAATCTAGTCAACTTGATTCAACAGCTGACGTTTAATTTAAGAAAGAACGTAGGAGATTAACAAAAAGTCACAAGTAAAAAGTTGAGAAACACTAAAATTGATGTTCAAGCTCTTGGCAATCGTTCTGGACATGTAAACATCACGGCGGGGGGGGGGGGGGGGATCTTAAGGATTATTTCTAGCTGTGATTTTACCCTTTAGTGCAGATGTACTGAATGATATTGATAATACACAAGAATACTTGAAGACAAGAGGTTTAATTACATATTGACAAAGCAGTAGTGATTAAATGTTGTTTGTTTACCATTGGTGAATGAGGTTCATTGTCAACTTCTTCAATGTGATCTTTGTTTACATCATCCACCGTTCTCAGTCTTTCATGTTGCCTGTATGTTTGGCTAGCTTGTTGATGAAGTTATGTCATTACTAGGCTCTTTTTTAATTCGGTTGGAAAACAAACAACATTGATTTTGTCTCAGGGTATAAACACGAGACCATTCGAAAGACAGTCCAGTGCACACAAATTACGACAAGGCAGCCATTCAAGTGATAGACATTATTCCATGATAAATTAATCATCGCTCTATCTTGAACAATTTGTATTAACCTTCTCCCCAATTCATTCACTGGTAGGTAGTTCAAAAATTCAACATCTTTAAAGATTCTCTATGTAACAGAATATGATGTTACTTTTGCCATGGATACTACGCCATTTGTATAGTACTACATATTGTTTAGTCTAAATTTATGGTTGGCCTAATAGAAAAATGAAAAAAAATGTTGCATAGGGGTAAATCTGACCCTAGCGCAATGGTTGTTGCGCCATCGGGAGTGGGCCCCTAAATGGTTGTGGGCCCGGTTCAGTGAGCCCCTTCGCGCCACTGATTCAAACGTATTATAAAATATGCTGTGAAAAAAAAACGTACATCTGTGTTATAATTTTATGACTGTAATTTTTTTTTTTCATATAGGGCCAAAACATTTTAAAAACAGCCTACAGCGCACTCTCAAAAACCCCCTGTTGCTTAGGGAGTGGGGCGCATTTTTTTTTCATCTCTGGGTGCCACTGGTTAAAATTTTCACAAATACTGACGTAGGCCAATGTTCACTATTGGAAGTTTTCATGCGGGCCCCCCAGACCTTACTGACCTGGACTCTTGGCACCCTCGCTACGCATCTGCTAAGGTGTAGGCCTACTGTCCCATGTTTGTTTTGTCACGGAGACCCTTCAATTACGCTATCGTCATGTCTAAAATTACTCATTATTTGAGACTTGAAATAAATGTCTAGGCTGTAGTAGCCGTGCCGAGGACTTGATCTATCCCAGCTTGCAAGCTTCCAGGTAGGGAAAGCCCATTTGATTAACTTCATATTGATCCTTTGCGTTTGATGGTGAGCACAATCTCATTTCCTATGAACTTGAAGACGACTGTGACGTCGACGTGTGATCTTTAAAAAGCAGGTTATACTCGAAGCTCTATTGAAGTAATGTCCTTTTCTACTAGCTTGTGGTTATCTTATAAAATATAGACGTTACTTATTAAGTCTCACGCGTCATGCATGTTTTGAAACCTTTTTGATATATACATTAAAAAAAACACATTTGATCTTGTTACTATGGGCATATATGGAATCGCAAGGTTGTCATTGCGGAATCGGGCTTCCTAATGGCATGCGTCTCAAATAGCCTCTGACAACCAGTCCAACTACTGGCCTTCAAGGGTGGCTGAGATATTGAGTCTGGCGGAACCGTTCTCACTAACAGAAGAAGGGGCAAAGGCGAGTAACTGGCGCCTTAGCCAGTAAGCTTCGGGCAGAAGGGGCTCGTTAGCAATGGCTGGCTACCCATCTAGGAGAAGAAAAACTCTGAATTCAAACCTCACTTGCCTTGCAGCTATACAATATCAAGGGAAAAGCTTCGGGAGTCAACCTTGAGGAAAAAAGAGTTGGCGACCCTAAGGCAGTTTGCAGCACCTAGCGCTACACCCTGGCAGAACCTGCGACGCCGCTGACCCCAAACTGTATCGGCACTGCCGTTCCTTTGGATACATCAGCTGCGTGAATGGGGGGGGGGGGGGGGATAACTGATGTGTGGGCGACATCTTTACGACCACATCTAATGCACAGGCCTTCATCTCATTTCCATGAGATTATCCATAGTCGCTTCGCGACTGAAGGAGACCATGAATGAATTAATATGGAACCATCATTTGATCATGTTACTATGGGCATATATGGAACTGTGCTAGTTCTTGCCTTTCTGTCCGATTAGTCAAGTTTTGTGACGTTACGCACTGGCCGCCAAGTCCAGACTTCACATGCTAGGTTTGACATAACCTCAGTGTACTGAGTGCCATGGACACGTCAGATACCCTCTACCTGGTTTAGCCGGCCAGTCAAAGCCGTTTCCGGGGTGTGGCCGCTGCGCATGCTACAGCTTCTGGGAGCCACAGGTGAGAGTTGGGTACCGAGTGGGGACCAAGAGTGAGCCAGGCTACCCTCAAAAAGAAAGTACGACTGCCTGTCCACTAGAGGTGCTACCCCTCCTAGATACCCCATACACCCCTAGCGCTACACCCTGGAAGAACATGCGACGCCGCTGACCCCAAACTCTTCTTCGAAGAGCGTGTCTGCAAAGCATCCACACAATCCTGATGCAGTCCCAGCTGCGATGGGCAGATCACGTCTACAGAATGGAAGACCACCGCATCCCTAAACGACTCTTGTATTGCCAACTAAGCGAAGGAAAGCGCTCGCAAGGTGGTCAAAGAAAGCGCTTCAGGGACACCCTCAAAGCTTCTCTGAAGGCGTTCAGCATAGACCCAGGCACCTGAGAGACAGAGGCACATGACAGAGCATCATGGTGTCGCGCTGTGAAAACTGGCGCACAGGTTGCTGAGGAAAAAAGAACAACGCTGGCAGAAGAAAAACGCCAGAAAAGAAAAGCAAGGCAAACGACACTAGCTCCAGCTGGAATAATCTGCCCAGTGTGCGGCCGAACATTCCGGGCTCACATAGGTCTCACCAGCCACATGAGGAGGCATAAAACCCCAATGCAAAGCCCTCAGCCCCCTGGATGGCAAAGTGGTCATCATCGAACCACGATGGACGAACTATATATATATATGGAACTATCATTTGATCATGTTACTGTGAGCATAGCCTATATGAAAATATCATATGATGATGTTACTATGGGCTTATAAGGAACTATCAAGACAAACTCACACAATAAACCTTATTTAAAACGCAGACCGCATTATAGACCCCCATCCGCCCCATCACAACTGGCGCCGACTTTGCAATGTAGCCGACACTCTGAGATATTATAAAATCAGTGCGAGATAAGAATTAAAAAAAAAACAATCGATAGTTTCATGTATTAGCCTACGATTATGCCAGGACAGAAGACTGTCAGCTGAGCCAATCAGTAAAAGAGAATTTTAATCAGGCCATATATATAAATACCAGATTAGTTGTTTAGTTGGCTGTTCTCGGTGATGGGAGTCTTTTCAAATAGCACAATTCTTAAAGTTCAATAACATCCGCCACCCACGAGAGTTTTGAATGGTGCCTTTCATAAACCATGTTCCTGTTGATCCAATTTTGTGCTCTCGTGGTTGAGGATTAAAAGCAAACAAGGATCCTGTTTAAATGTGTGTGTGTGTGTGCGTGTGTTTACAAGTGGCAGACGTTCCTTCAGAATAAAATTGTCGTCTGGTACGCGTTCTGAAATGCCGTCGCGATGGTCCCGGGTTCAAACACTACGAGGCGCCCCTCGCCCCGAAACATCGAAACCAAAAACATAATGATGATTAAGTCCTTACTCTAACTTGCAGGACGAAGAGATTCAAACTCAGGACCATCCTGACGACAAGCCAAACTACCAGTCATTTTCAAACAATTTCGCTCAGTGCTTAGTAGGCCTACTCACCAATCTGACTTCCCATTCCAATGACTTTTCCCTGAAATTTATAACGGGGTACAAAAAAATGAAAATAAAAAAAAAAGGATTTGGACCAAATCTCTTTTTGTTCAATTGAAATGCGGAGGCAGTCTGTAAGAAACAATGTATTCAAAGCATTGAAAAGTTGCGTGTGTTTTAAAGAAGAATACAATGAAATATATTGTAATAGATTTCCTACAAGTTAGATAATGCAAAGCTGTATGAGTTTTCTAGCTAAAAATAAAAGAACAATTATTGTAAGTGGACACAAATATATATTGTAATAACTTGAGTGAGGCAACTCAACGAGACATAGACGTTTATTTACACGACATCACAGGTACACAAACAACATCTATCTTAGGGACAATCTCTCCATATTGGCTCTTTACTTGTGCGGAAATCGTTCTCTTTCTAATATTGACATCCTTTTAGGTCTAGTCTATCACACTGCGCACCCTCTAGCACTAGTCTGGATGGCGGTGCGCATTGCAGAGTTATAATATTGCCCCCTTCTTATTTTCGTCCCGAAAAGAAACAGTGCAGTGTAAGTTTGACAGTTGAGGTGGAGGTCGATCGGTGGGAGCCACAGACGGTAGGGTGCCTGTTGCCCACGAAGACTTCTGCACAGTTTTCTGTGGTCGTCACTTTCTCTTCTTCCAGTTGGCCAGTCTATGCTTGAGACGATATCGTGGTCGCTGTTTCGACCTCATGAAGATAGTCGCTGATGCCAGCCAGCTGACAAAGGGGAAGTAAGTAGAGATCAGGGTTGCCAGCCACTTAACACAAATGGAGGTTGTGGCGATCACTGTAGATTCCAGGGTTGTTGTTCTAAGACGCTGAGTCAGTGGACCTTTTCGATGGACGTCTCGTGACACAGTTGTAGACCCACTGGTAGCCATGGTTTCAAGCACATAGGCTTTCTCAGCCTCATCTGTAAGGTATGCCTATGAAGCATCCTTGTAATGTTCATCCACCACTACATCAGGCTTCGCTGGAAATAATTCACAACCGTTCAAGTCACTCTCACTGATGTGGTCAGAAGTACTAATTTCTGTTAAGTTCAGATCTTGTAGCTGGGTTTCTTGGCATGGGCACTGTCCCCGTAATACGCCGCATATACAGTTCAAGTCAATCGCCTGAATGCAGTTGCCAAGCATCGAGTTCTCTCTTATGCCGCTGCCAAAGTCAAATTCGTTGTTTCTGTCTCGGCCATTGTTGGGGCCCGTATTCGCAATTTCACCCGACGACATCCAAGGCAAGGAATCAGAAACCGTCTTAAGGCTTTCAAGGTTCGAGTTCCCGTCAAAGGTACTGACAGATAAACAGACGTCTTTAAGGTCCACGGCAGCAAGCTTGGACGCAGACCCAACGTTGTCTTGATTTGTCCGGCTCGTTGCAGGTATACCAGGAACAAAAGTTTCAGGCACATAACAGACTTCTCTAGTTTCTTCATTTGTTTCTTTTCTTCCAAATCTGTATATCCCATTGAGACCGTCGCAGCAATCGTTGTCCCGTTTCTCGCCATGAAAGTCATCCCCGCCAGACTTGACCACAACACAGTCACAGACAGCATTCCAATCTCCAGCGCCTCCATCACCACTGTTTGTGCAGCCACAGTCCTGACCAGGCAACTGCCCTTTCACTAACGAGTTTATTTCTTCTTTCGCTTGCGACACAATTTTATCACTTTGGTCTATTTGGCCTTCAACTTGCAATACACTTTCATCTACTTTGCTCAACATTATGTTCGTACACATGTTCCCCATCATGATCCTAATCGTGTTCATTTGTTTCTTAAATGCATCCCCACAGTCCTGAATCTTAATAATAATAATAATAATAATCATCTTTATTTTCCGTATGGAAATTTGTCTTACAATTTGTGCATTACACCAAACAAAAAACATTATAACTATAAGAAACCAAAGTGTACATTCACACCAGACTCACTCATAATTTACATGTGACAAAGTTTATACCAGATTGTTTTTATTTAATGATTTGATTGCCAAGGGAACAAGAGGGTGTTTGTGTCTGTTGGTCTTTGCTATCTGTGTCTTGTATCTTTTTTGTGATGGTAAAATCACAAAATCCTGACACAAAGGGTGATGCTTTATTTCGAGGATCTTGTTAGCTTTTTTTTATAGATGTTTGTCTCAAACAACTGCCCAAATGGGGTTTGTTTTTTGCCAATGATTTTACCAGCAGCATTTAGGATTCTATAAAGTTTATTCTTATTTTTAATGCTCAGATTGCCCTACCAGGCACTGATATTGAAACTTAAAATATTGCGTTATAAAACATAGCCAAGGCCTTTTCACTAACATTAATCAAGGACAGTTTTCTTAGTAATCGTAATCTTTGCTGCCCTTTTTAGCTGATATATCAGTATTTGCAGTAAAATTTAGTTTATTGTCTAGGATAGTACGAAGGTATTTAAAGGTTTGCACAATTTCAATAGTCTCTCCAGCTACAGAAACAATATCATGTTCCTTCTTTTCCCTACGAAAATCGATTATCATTTCTTTTTTTTTTTTTTTTAAATTCAATAATAAAAAATATCTTTACAGTATTTTTCAATGTGTTCTATTTCTTTGAAATACTCTGAGCTCTCTGAGAGCAGGGCAAGAACAATCTTACATAAGTGTTCGGTAAGTCCAGATGTTTGTAGACACAATTTAAAATATTTAGGATGGCATCGTCTACAACTTTACCCTTTTGGTAAGCAAATTGTAAAGGGTCTAACTTATTACAAAGATCATTCAGAAGAAACATTTTAACCAATTTTTCTAAACATTTAGACACAATGGAAGTAAGTGAAACAGGTCTATAGTCATTCATCTCCTTCGGTTTGGAAACCTTTGGCACAGGTACAATTATAGATGACTACCACACAGGTAGTCTCATGGTTTAGTAATGAAGTAGAAAAAATCTCTTGGAAAGGTTCAGCTAGTTGTTCAGCACATTCTTTTAAGATTCGCCCTTTTATTCCATCAGGCCCACCAGCTTTCATTGGGTTGACGTTTTTGAAAATGTTACAAACTTGCTCTTTAGTAATCGCTAATTCTAAACAATTGTTAACATTGACATCCTCAAGGGCTTTGAGTCTTAGATAATTAAAATCTTTCGTGTCGAAGCGACAATAGAAATCATTTAACTCGTTGGCTAATGTTTTTTCGTCTCTTGTAGCAAGATTATTTTTAATTTTGGCTTGTGATCCTGCCATTTTGTTCATGATGCCCCACGCCTATCTCATGTCACTTGTCTTAATTGAGTCTTCCAGCTTGGTGCTATAGTTTCTCCTCCCTTCCTCAAGAACGACGTTGAGATTTCGTTGAGCTATTTTCCTTGTCTGTCCATCGCCACTCATATATGCTCTTTTCTTTTTGATTATTTCCCGTTTTATTTTTGCAGTGACCCATGGTTTATTGTTGGGGTATATCTTGATGTTCTTAGTACTGATACACATGTTTTGGCAGAATTTGATGTAATTTGTCACTGCGTCGATCCATTCTTCCAGATTTGAAGTGGTCTCTTTAAACAAATTCCAGCCAGTGCAGTCTAGACATCCCTGTAGTTTGAGAATAGTGTCTTGAGTCCATTTTTGTACGTTTTTTTTTTTCCTTCTTTAAGTTTCGTGCGGTAAGTAGAGGCAGCAGTTGTATTGTTTTGTGGGCCGATGATCCAAGTGGTGGCTTTTCACGAGATGTGAATGCTCCTTTGATGTTACAGTAACATAAGTCCAGAGTTCTGTTCTCTCTTGTCGGACATGAGATGTGTTGACAGAAGGTGGGTAGGTTAACCTTCAAGGTGCTTTTATTAAAATCACCCAGTATAACTACTGGTGCGTCCGGTGACCTTGTCTGAAACTCATGCACTACGTCAGCGATGATTGCAGCTGCAACTTCCGTCTTGGCTGTAGGCGGAACATAAACCAGGACTATGTAAATAACACCAAAGTCTCGTGGCAAATAAAAAGGTCTCAATGAGAGCGCCAGTAGTTCTAGATCCGGAAAGCACATTCTCTTTTTAACTGTGTAGTTGGTACAGTATTTGAGGTTGATGTACACATGCCTTTCTTCTTCTTAGACCCAGTCGTTCTGTCAGATCTCACGCAAGAGAAACCATCGATAGCAATCAGGTTGTCGTTGTCATCCTCCTCTAACCATGTCTCAGTAAAAGCCAATAGACAACTTTCCATAAAAACGTGCTCGTAGCGTACATGGGCACATATCTCATCCACTTTGTTTCTAATTGATCTTGCCAACGACATCAACAATCCCAGGTTCAATTTCAAATTGATAGGTCTCCGGATCTTCTTCTTCATCTATCAGAGCTTGCCGCAGACGAGTCGTGAGCGTTTCCCTGCTACCGACGGGTTTTAAACCTCGGTCCCGAAGCTCTTTAATTAAGAGCTGATGTAATAGCGTCAACGATGCCATGGAGATTGAATCCTACCTCCTCTCGTTGAGTTGCCTATAATCCCACTTCTTACACCAATTGTAATAACTTAAGTGAGGCAACTCAACGACATAGACGTTTATTTACACGACATCACAGGTACACAAACAACATCTATCTTAGGCACAATCTCTCCATATTGGCTCTTTACTTGTGCGGAAATCGTTCTCTTTCTAATATTGACATCCTTTTAGGTCTAGTCTATCACACTGCGCACCCTCTAGCACTAGTCTGGATGGCGGTGCGCATTGCAGAGTTATAACAATATGTACAAATTCGACACAACCTTAGCAGAATAAAGTGATCATTGGACAAAACATTTCATATGCAGGGGAAAGGTTAGTTCTTACTGGTTACAATTCAATAACAATTGAATTTGAATCCTTTACCAAAAGGAAAGGCAATGAAGCCAACTCTCTACATCTAAAGATAAAATTTGTTACTGTTAACTGAAAAAAAAAAACAGAAAAAAAACAAAACGTTGCACACCTTCTGTTTAAAACAAAAGAAGAGACCAAATATTTTTCCCAAACATTTTTTGGGGGTATTTTATTAAAACTCCATTATTCTTCAAAGTCATTCATTGTATCAACACATGGCAGTAGGCTAAAAATTTGTGTGACATAGTTACAAAATGCAGTCAAATATATTTTGTCCAAACAATAATTGCAGAATAAATTGATGTAAAATCTTCAACTATTATTGACTCCTATCAGTTTTAGTACTGTAATATACTAGACATAGCAACTCACCATAGGAGTCGGGTTTCATCACATTATAACAGAGATTTTAGATAGCATAGTTACAGAGTAGGACCTTCACTGAGTAAACATATTATTTAGGGACAGAGACTAGACTGTTCCTGTTTTGCAGTAAAAGTTAAGGTCTTCATCTTTAGATGACTTTTACTTCATTTACGTCATTTTACTTTAAATCTTGCAAATCTATAGATGACTTTTGTCATTTTACTTTAAATCTTGCAAATCTATAGATGACTTTGTCATTTTACTTTAAATCTTGCAAATCTATGGATGACTTTGTTATTTTACTTTAAATCTTGTGTGTGTATTTAGTGGACTTAAGTCATTTTACTTTAAATCTTGTGTGTCTTTAGTGGACTTTGTCATTTTACTTTAAATCTTGCAAATCTATAGATGACTTTGTCATTTTACTTTAAATCTTGTGTATGTATTTAGTGGACTTGGTCATTTTACTTTTAAAAGAACAGAGACTAGAGTTTTTTCATTTTGTATTAAAAGTTAAGGTCTTCATCTTTGGAGGACTTAGTTTTCTTATTTTAAATCCTAAATCTTGTGTGTGTCTTCATTGCAGTTGAGTTAGTGAGTTATAATGGACTTCAACCTCTTGCACCTAAATACATCCCTACATGTACATATAAGCATCTACTGATAATTCATGAATCACAATATACTCTACAATAACAAGAAGATAGTATTACAGTAAAACATTCATATTTTTAGATTTAACTAAAATATAACAATCTTGGTCTTACATCAAACAATGTACATTATATTAAAAAGTCTGCATAAAAACTTATTAGCAGCTTTCTGAAACAATTAACATTTTATTTCAGGCTCTGACATATGAAGGGATTTTGTGACATACACTAGACTTGACATTTCAAAGTTAAAACCAAATGCTGTATGGCTTGTGAGCTATTTGCTGACATTCTACAAGTTGAAGTCAGAGATTCTCATCTTATTAAAAGAAAAATCCCATAAATATAAAAAAGTCAATGCATATTAAAACCTATTAAGATGATTTATTTTTTTTTACACATTTTAAAAGGTCAAAAGACAATAACGAACTTTGTACCTGCATTTGTCCACCACTGCCCATGGAATCATTATAAGTATACAGCTTTCTAAATTAGAATACAGGATGTAAAAAGTAAGAGACGTCATCATCCCTATTTAAGGGACTAAGCTCTTGATAACAACTAGAAATCTTCAGTTAAAATTTTAATTTGGTACCATATAAATGAGCAGCCTGGGACTCTTTCAAATATGAAGAAAATCTTTCTCATCTCCAGAATATCCCAATTCAGGACATTATACCAAAAAATAATCTACAAAATTTCATATTTTAACTATAATGTGTCCTGAAATCCATTCCACTATGGCACACAATTCAAATAGCAATACATAATTATATCTAGCATTTGAAGGTAAAAAAAAAAACAAGTTAATGTAAACAAGTATAAAACTCATACAAATTTAATTCACCTATCTTTCACACCATGGTCTCTACATCAAAGCAATCATTAATACTAATAAAACATTCAAATATATTCCGTAAGTCTCTGCAAGGACTTAATAACAACAAGACTGTGTTGAATAAAATCCGCAGATAAACTCATATATCTATATACAATGCTGGCAAGTGTCATGATAAACAAAATGCACTATTGGTTTCAAGATTTAGACAACAAAAAATGAGTGGGCACATTTCACTCTGCACAGACCCAATCTTGTTGGTTTCAAAAGACATGAGGATCATTATTTTTCAATAGAAACTTTTATTGCTGCAAATATTACACAATGAATAATGAAAATAAAAAAGTTTTTATTTTAATTTTATTTGTTCAAATTTACAGATAAAAAAGGAAAATACTATTGTTTGTAATGAACCAAATCTAGAATTTAGAACAAGCTAATGATCTTTAAAATTGTAAATTAAGAAAAGAGCAGCAAAATTTTTCCCTTTTTTTTTTTTTTTTCAAAATAAAAGTAGTGCAGTGCAGATTTTTACAAAGATATAAAAGAAAACCAAATGGAAATTTCCTTTTAGAAAAAAATATATGAATAATCTCTATGCAATTTGACATATTAAAGAACTGCGAGTTTGACTTGCTCCTTTCAAGAATTTATAGATTGATAGAATGTGGTGGGAGCTCCCATTGGTAACATTATATAAAATAAAAATCTTCCTGTCAGAGTCAAATAAAGACAAGATACTTTTCAAACCTTTTAGTTTTACTCAATGAAAATACATTCTTATAGCTCTTTGACATTTCTTTACTCTTTAAACAAGAATGAAAAGATTTTATAACTCAGTGTAAATGTCATTAAGTGTTTAGGGTCTCATAGATTAAAACAAGGGCAAAATAATCTAAGGGATTTTTAGAAAGAGTTCTCTCCCTTCATTCAGGAGCTTAAAGGTAAAATTGAAACTTTAGGTTTAATAGAAAAATTAATTGGCTCTGTTAAAAATAATGAAATATGGCCATACACATTTAATGAGTCATGATAAAACAAACAAGTTAAAATAAAATGTGTTATTATTTACAGCTCTATTTACAAAGATCAGTAAAAATAATTTATTGATTATTGATAGTGGCATTCACTTGGCGAAGTATTCCTAAAACAAGTTCTCTCAGTGTCTGAAATAAAAATTTTAAAAAATTAAACAAAATAAAACAAATCAACAAACATGATTTGATGTACACATCTGTTATTGACTGTGTGTCTATGAGTTTCTGTAACCATGAGTAAAGGTGGATTTGGTTGTGTAGGCTGAAAAGATTCTGATGAAATCACGAGATGGTCTGTCAAGTTAATAAATAATGTTGTCAAAGTCAAAGATGGAAGAATAAGAGACGTTTGACAAGAAGACATAGGTGTGACAAAAAGATATAAGTGACAAGAAGACATAGGTAGTGAGACGTTTGACAAGAAGACATAGATGTGACAAGACGTACATGTGACAATGAGACATACTGTATATTGTTAGTGAGTGATATTTAAAAAAATTAAAAAGATTATTTTTAATCTGTGTTTCTACAGTGAAATTGGCAGCTGTATATGCTTGCAAAAAAAAAAAAAAAGTTCAATTCAGTTTAGTTTAAAAAGAAATTGTCACAGTCTATTTAAAGTTTTACATTACGCATAGAATACCCTGATATCAGTTGCTGAACTAGCTGTTGGGAGCTACAACCCAATGACCAAGTTTCAACAATGTCATTCTGTGATGTTAGATTTAAATGGAGCCAACACAAGACACAAAGTTCAATAACCATTTAAACATTTGATATGCTATAAATAACATCTTGAGTTATGTTCCTTTAACATAGCAAGTAATATTCAAATCACTAAGTACCTGAGGTTTGCAATACTCTTCCAGCCAACTAAAAACACAAGCAGAGAGTTCAGCAAAGTTGGCTACAGATATTGATGCATTGAAAGACTGAAATAAGGAATCCATCATGTTGCGGAACTGAAACCATATACAAGAAAAAAAAAGATGAAATATTAAAAGAAACAATATTTCTGATGAATATGTATGTTTGCATCACACTTAGTCAAAAACATTTTTAAGAACCACCCAAGATTGATCAAAAGTTCAGTATTATGCAGGTAGCAAGTTCGTAAATTAAAAATTCTATTAATCAACATATTTTCCATACAAATTAGCTGCTATAAAGTTTAACATTCTTGTATTGATCAGCAATACTCACCACTTGAAACTTGATTTCATCAGAGACCTGGTTCTGTCCAAGAGAAGGAGAACTCTGATGTGTTTTCACAATGTGTTCATAATTCCTGCATAAAAAAAAATAAAAACTCTCACATTGAACATGGGTATACAATGTTTTAATGAATAGAACTTGAATGAAATAAATATTAGTGTTAATGTAATGGCTATCGTACCAGTACTAATTCAAACATCTCAGGTTCATATCTTGATGGAGATTATAAACATTAGATTCAGGATTGAACTGAAACTAAGTGAGAATGGAAACCTCTCAGAGAAATGTCTATAAATGCAATGTGAACCCAAGCACCCATATTTAGAATTGTGTCAACCATTTAGAACCTAAATACAATTATTTCCACAGCACAAAATACCCAACCACTTAAACCCAATAAAACTAACTCACATCAAACTAGCTAGTGAGAAAGACCTAAGGACATAGCTAACATTCAATTGAGTCAATAAAGTAATATAAAAATGTGTATGTACTGGAAAGTACTTACGCTTTCATGATTTTCAGGGCCATAACTTCCTTTCTCAATGACTCAAGTTCCTCTTCCTGTTTCTTCTTCTGACTGCTTAGAAACTGCATGTAGTCAATGGCTGGAAGGAGAGAACAGAAATGTGAACAACTTGTAAATTCCAATTATGTACAATATATTTACTGGCAATGTGAAGCAATTGGTTGTCAAATGGTAAAACAAACAGTATCCAAGACGACGTTATGAAGTGTATGTATGTTTCCATTAGCTGAACAGATTCTGATGTAACCATGAGTAATCCTATTACATTTGATGTTATAAAGAGGTGTGAGACACAAAATATAATAGGTGCAATCGCTTAAGGTGGTAGAAGAAATGGCACAGGAATACATGATGCCACCATTTGGAAGCACATGCCAAGCATATGGGCAAAACACTGGGATAGTTGGAGAGACGCACTCAGAATGAGGCGCCTAGAGAAAGCTAGTTGGTGGCCTATGCCCAAGATGGGACCAAAGGCAGAGATGAGATGAGAAGGTGTTATTGGGTTAAGACTTGGCATACATTAGCAGTTAGGTTCAGGATGCAAATCTCAGAAAGCATTGAGACTTTAAAAAATCTTCTCCATTTCTAACAGGTACAAGCATGGAGAATTGAAAGTGGTTGGTCAGTGTGTGGACTGCACTGAACACACATATAATAATGCACACAAAATGGTGACATCTATGTGAAAAAATTATCAGAATTCCAAATTTTATTCACTAAAATTCTGACAAAGAACTACCGAGTGACTCACATCTTTGTAACACTGTGGCTTTGCTGATTTTCTGTGAGCCCAGAGTATCTTGCTGCTGACATGTAGGGACAATGCACTGAAGTTCATCATAACCTTTCTGTCAAAATGGAAGCACATGATGTTATATACAATAATCCAAGGAAACATTTAGACTTTCTAATAACTAGATCATTCTTCCCAAAAAATGTGTTTCCCCCTCTTTTTATTCAACTGCAATAACCAAGGTAATTCTCAATACGTTGCTGGTGATACATTCAGAAATGATTAACCTTAGTTTTGGGAGGATTCAACTTCCTCTTACCTAATTTTAATCAATTTTCTACCTTAATAGCATCTCTCCGTTTCTGTTCAGCAACTGTGTGAGCCTCTCGCCGCCTGTCCTTGTATGTGGGAACTTTACTTGACTCACTGTCCTCATCATCTAGAAAGAAAATGTCAAAAAGGTCTAAACACACAAACATATGAAACATTATCAGACACACATACAATTTCAAGCAAGACCTCATTATATTGATCTCATTTAAGTCAAAGTTGATTTTTTTTTTTCAAAGGACTTATTCAACTGAGTCTTGTGATTTGCAATATTTATGCAATTTGTTCAACACATAGAGGTCTGACTAGATTAAAAAAATAATTGTCAAAGACTACATTAAACACTATTCATATTTTAACTCTTTACAAGAAACTAGATTATATCTAAAAAAATAATTTTTTACAATCATTTTCCTCCATTTTGAATGGCATAACAAAAAAGGGAAAGGACAAATATAAAAATATTGCACAGACTATAGTTAAAAGCAGTCCACAGTTTCACAATAATCTGGGTCAACTGATAATCAATTTGCTCTACCAGGACATGAGAACTAAAATTTTCACAGTTATTTGACCTTATAGAACTAGATACCTCATTTCTAACACTAGACAATGAAACTAGTAAAAAAATATAATCAATGGGGTTATTATAAAAAGTTTTTTTTTAAAATTAAAGAAATGTTTACATAAAAATGGAATGTTGGGCTTTTCTGACCTTTACAAGATGTGAATTACTAGGGGAGGGAAGAAGATGGTGATTTTTTTTTTAAACTGTAAGACTAGCACTTGAATGTGCTCAAGATTTACATCCCTAACTAATCAATCATGCGCAAACAACTGTTAAAAAATTAAAAAAGAAATGCCTATGATGTTTTATCAGCCAATACAAACTGCCCCGACCCCAATCAATCTGTTACAGCATGGAGCATACACTAAAACCATCACAATATATTGATTCATCCTCACAATCAGCAGGCAGGAGGATGCAGAGAATCATGCCCAGAGCAGGCAGGGGATGGGTGATCAGCAATAGGTTCACTAATGCCAGACATTTTTAGATGAACTTATTTTTATTTCAGAAGGTGAACTCTGCAAGGGACGTTGAATACTAACTGAAGTTAAACAAGAAAATTACAGAAAGAATGAGTGAGCTTAAATGAGCTAGACTATCTTACAGAAAGAATGAATGAGTTTAAATGTACTGAACTTACAAAAAGAAAGTGAGTACAAAATGATAATGAGCTAGACTAGACTTACAGAAAGAAAGTGATTTTTAACTTGACTATTTTACAGAGACAATGAGATTAAAGTAAGACTAATGACATAGAGTAGAGGGCATGGTGGCTGGTAAAGTGCTTGGCTTCTGAACTGAGGGGTCTGAAATTCAATTCCTGGTGAAGACTGGGAATTTTGAATTTCTGAATTTTTAGAGAGCCACTGAGTCTAATTGATTCTGACAATAGTTGGGGAAAATAAACGTAGCTGGTCGATTTGCAAGCCACATGACCATTGGACACAGAAACAGATAGCCTTTACACCATTTGCAGTTTATAGAGGTAAAGAGTGTGTTATTCCAAACAACTGCCCAAGAGTTTTGTTTTCAAACTCATTGTTACAACCTTAACATTGAGCCAATGATCTTCTTTATCGTGTTTATAATACATGTATAAACCCCAGTGTGTTACAATCCACAAAAAATATCATGTTTTAAGTGATTGAGAACCTTGTAAGACTAAATCAGCTGACCTGTGTTCTGGGCAGAAGAAGCTGAGGATGTACAGCCAGCAGTGGGGATGGAGCCAGTGCTGCTTGTTCTTGAAAATGAAAACTTCTGACTTGCTGTAGGGCTGGACATGGAGTCACCTTTGATACCATTCATCTTTGTAACTGTTTTCAAAGAAAAAAGCATGGATGTTTAACCCTTTTGGATCTCTATGAAGAGAAAAACTACTGTTAAAATAAAGTTAATTCATTGAAGGTAGAACGCTAGGGTGTCAGAAGAGTTAAAATTAGAATACGCTTAAGCGGTTGTGGAAAATATATGAAATGGATTACCACACTGCAGAATGATTGAAGTTTTATCAATTTTGATGTATGAACTGGTTTGTGCCAAGTATACATAATGTATCATAATATATAACTAGACCAAATTATACTTGACTGAAGCTCTTGGGGATATTGAGAAACAATGTTTCTTTTAAATGAGGTGTTCAAAGCATTACAGCTGTAATTTGGTCTGAAATGTGGTGGATCATGCACACAGCTAACAAACACTGATCTTATCTAGGCAGATGTGTTTTAACACATAAGTGTTCAACAACTGGTTCTCATTATGACTTTTCTAATTATTGTTAGAGCAGTTTATTCTCAATTAAAAAGAAATCATTATCTCTTAGCCTTAGCTGAAGATGTTATGATTGGGGGGGAGGGGGTGTTGAGAAATGATCCCTTCGAAAAATACTATCTGTATTTTGGGTCCACTCACCTCTGATAGTTACTCTATTAGGGAAGGTAACGTCAGCCATTGTGCTGGCGATGCATGTGACGCCCTTATTAACAAATGACTTATAAAACAGGGAAGCTTCACAATGCTTACCCCAAAAAGACAACTAAGTCTCAAAAGGTAGATTTTACTTATTAATTATTTGAAGCAAGTAAGCAACATTTATATTTCTAGCAGGCTGTTAAAGGTCAATATTTCTTATAAACACTACAGATTTGAAGTTGTTTTTGTCCAGTTTGGGTCTCAGGGTAATGGCCAACTGAGAGCTAGATCAACTGACTACTCTCTATGACATGTATACACAAGTAATGTATATAGAGTCTTTTGCCTTAGCTGCCTTTTTGGTGGTGACCAAGATATTAATGATTTGGTATCAATTTCAGTTTTTCAAGGACTTCATCTTAATAATATTTGTATGTTACAAAAAAAAATAAAAAAATAGGTATCTATATATATAATTCTCTTCATGGCTCAACAGTTTGGATGCCAAGAAGTAATGGAAAGATTACTCTTTTAGATCACCCGTCACTAAATATCAGGGCTGGACTTAACCATTGTGGGGCCCTATGCAAAATGGATTTTGCAGGCCCAGTTTGGGTAGAGATACGGATAATAAGTGAAAATTAAGAGTTTGTATTAGAGAATAAATTTGTCTTTGCATTTTATTCATTCTTTACTACTTACAGAATTACTTTATTAGTTTGAGGCGTGAGAAGCTGCTTTCACCAGGTATTGCATAATGCTATTTTGTTTTGCCATTTTCCATATTGAATAACACCCCAAAATGACAATTTTGGTCTATATATTTCAGGAGATTTTTATGAGTTTTCAAAAGATTTTAATAATTCCCAGAGGACTTTTTGGAATATTTTGCAATTTCAGGAGATTTCCAGGAGCTCCTGGTAAACCAGGAGGAAGCAGGAAAATCTGTTATAAGTTATAACATGGTTTAATTTAATAATTTACACTTAGAATTAGCGCGGGTCCTATGAAAGTGCGGTTGAATAGGTTGCATTGGCCTAAGGCCGTCCCTGCAAAATAGCGGCGTATGCTACGCCATGGGCCAACTAGTAAACATAAAAAGGGACACCAATTCACATTAGACATGAACAGACAAACCTACCAATAGGAAATAGCCCTAAATGTTGTTTCTTATGGTTTCTGCAAGATTCACTATATGATATTTGCTCTCTTGAAGGCTCACTATCAAGATGTGGCTAATAGTGAAAAAAAAAAGCTTTTTAAAAATGTATCTTTTTCGTTTCTCTTCTTAAATTTTAGAATATTAGAACTTTAACATAAAGTATTTTAATCTCAGAACAGGATGGGGGAAGGAGAGGTGTCAAAGAAGGAAATGTTATTTTAAAACACATCCTGTCTTTCCTAAAGGCTTAATTAGAACAAAATGAATTTTGTTTCTCTTTAGCTCATTTGGGGCACAGAAAAAAATTGCATGTAATTGCAAGATAAGCAATGATTTAATTTATTTAAATCTCTCATTAGAATAATCCTTTTAATTAATGAATATTTTAAGAACAAGATTATTATTATAAAACAAAAACCTAATAAATTATACGTTTTTTAAACACTTGGGAAGGTCAAGAAATTTCCAAACAATCAAGACACTATTAAATCAAAAGTTCACTTGTGACAATAGATATTACCATTTGTAGCCCATGAGAATCAAAGAGATCTTCAAACCAAGTAGGAATATTAAAATCAACACCATGCATTTTGGAAAACTTCAGCTCTGAATTCCCACTCAAGTTATTATTCCCCAAAACCGTTTTCTCATCAGTAACATAGTCAGGTCTACTGGAGACACTAACTCTGTCAACATCCGACTGAACAGATTTGGACAGCATTGTCACACTCATTTAAATAAGGTGAATCTTGTACTAGTGAAAACACTTGTTTAGATTTATCATACAAAATAAAAAAAAAACAGCTTAGTTTACACTTTAGCTTCAAATGTAAAATCTGAACAAATTCAAACTGCTCTGTTTTGTTAATTTAACAAACACAAATATAAGTATCAATAAATCCATCAAAGACTTTTTTTTCTGTTAAACTGGAAAATTTGTCTGTCATAACAACTTTAAGTTGTTTGTATCAATTGCAACTAGTTTCATTGAAGGGGAGAAACTGACACTGTTTATAAAGGTTTTAGAACTGACTACAACAGCAAAAAAAAAAAAATCTTTAAAATTGAAAAAAAAAAGAAAGAAGACAAGAAACATGTAAAAACAATCTTGTGTATCTCTCTAGTTTAAGAAACAAAAATCAATAGATAGTTGACCCAGCCTTCTCTATAACCCAATTACCCAGAAAACTATTTTTGAGATGCAGACCAAAGTATGAGAGTTGTAGCTGTATAGCTGAATGCAGACAGCATTGATTGAACAAGATGCAACTTACTATTTAAAAACACTTTTGTTTGCATTTGGAATGTTTCATTTACTGAAACTGACATTTTTTTACATTTTTTTTTTACAGTTTTCATAAATTTATTGATCAAATTAAAAATAACCAAAAAAATGTTAACTTGTACAAAATTATATAAAATACTTTTTTTAATGGAATAATTTAACTACCAGTATTTAAAAAAATATAAATTGTATTTTTAACTCATTGCTTAGTAGATTTATTTACAATTATTATTATTATTAATAAGTATGACTAAGAGGGTTAAAAAGAAGGATTATGTTAATTGGAATTAATGATTGCTGAATAGCACTAATAATGAAGAAAACAGTATCACAGATTTATCTGCACTTTATTGTCTTATTGGTTCTTTCTGGTACCTTAAGCCACGAATGTGTCTAGAAATTGACACTGCTAAATGGCATGACCCAATCCCAAAAAGGTCTTAACCATGAAGGAGCCTGCAGACAAGAAGGGAAGATGGGGGTTGGACCACTAATTCACATCCATCTGCTAGTGGTCTCAGGGTTTCTCAGGGATAGTCAGCAGCTTCAACTCTAAACTGACTGCAATGAAGGTACACATTGTTTGATTCAATCAATATTTATATTTTGTATTTTATTCAGGCTGAAAAATGTTTCATATAAATTATTATTATTTTTTTTATTTTTCAAGAATTAACACTACAATGTTCACTAATCAATCAGATGAACTTGTTAATGATTAAAATGATGCCAAAAAGGTAAGAGATTTAAAAACCTAGCTACATATATATATGGATTCACTAATTCAAATATCTGTTAAATTTCTCACAAAAGATAATACCTTAATAGGAGAACAAATTGATAACTGGAATAGCAATTTTCAATAGTTCATCTGCTCTGATGTTATAAGGTAAAAGAAATAAACATTTTGTAAAGAAGAACTTCATTATGTTGTAAAGAATGCATCTCAAACTCAGTGTTGACTCAAGCCATGCAAGTGAAATTTTGAAATAAAAGTAATGTAACTATAGATATTGTTTTTATGCATCCTAGCTTCTGTTAAACATGAATTATTCCTCAACTCATCGTTTTATTAAGCAGATAGCTAAATTGGGAAAGGGGGGGAGGGGGTGGTGTTAAATTGTTTAATGAGTTTTAAGCAACTATTGACTATGTATCAGAAAACTTAAGGTTTATGTAAAAAAAAAATGTTTTTGGGGGAAGCCTGATACCACTTCATAAACTCCTTGTCCATAATGCAGACAGAAAATATCAACAAGTAACAAAAAGAAGAAAATAAAATGCAATAAGCTTCAACTGCTATTTCATGGTCTCTAGAGGACTGAAAGCTCAAGGATTGAATATTCTCAAGTTGCAGAAATCAAAGGGAATTCAGTTGCAGTTGTTCCAATGTAGTTTTTACCCAGGGGTAATATTGACTCAATACCACCTCTTTGGACAGGACCAGCCTTATGAACTGCAGGGCGCCTGTTCTAATTTTTTTTACTACAACTATTAATTAGATCATTTATTAAGCAACATGTATAGAAAGCAACTCTAAACATAACTTCACAAGCAAATTGTTGTATATCTAAGCTACAATAACAAAGTTTTAAAATGGATTTAAAAAAAAACAACAGTTAACTATAATATATAATGACACAGAATAATTTAAAAGCGGACCTTTCTTGCTTTCTTCTTAGCTAAGACTGTTACAAAAATGTTCATAGTTAATGTCTTTGCTTATAGCAGATTCAATAGATATAAGTGCTAAATTGTTCTATTGTTCTGGTGAATGACTGACCTATGGTTTTGATCAATTTGAGTTTGGGAAAGCTTCTTTCACTGGAATCATCATCAATATTCTCTGGACAATGAACAAATTAAGGAATGAAGTAGACCCATTAGTGAATATTATTGAAACAGTTAATTGGGCTTTTGTTGCTGAGCAGGCAGTATTGGCTTTATTGTCTCCATTTCTTGAGAAAGCATAAATCCATCTATGTGTTTGAAATGTATGTCAGAGTAATTTCCAGGTTGGCAGAACATTTTTTGATATTGTCCTTTGTTATATTCAGAAAATTATATATTTATACAGAAATCCAAAGGGTTTGTGATGTTCCTTCCTTCAGCTGCATAAACCAAGGTTGAAGAGATTGCAATGCCATGACAACTCTAATTTCTGTCTTGAGGTCTGAAAAGGGTTCATTAGAAGATTCATAAACATTTTCTTTTTTCTCGCTTCTGTTGAAACACAAGGTTCAACTTCTACCTCATTAGCAAGTCGATTGGCATCAATCAAAGCAGCATCAAAACCTATCTCTTTATAACCAATCACACAATTTTTCAAATGAAGCCAGCTCTGTGGCAATTATTAATGGTGTTACTTTGAAGTTTCTAGCTAGTAAAATTTACTTCAAACAGTAAAGAGTGACAGGAAAAAAATGCAACCAAAAATCTATAAATTCTCATTTGGCTTACTAAGAATTTAGCCTCATTTTTCCTTGAGCATCATCTGTACTTCCTACTAGTTCTAAATATTAAGCACTAGCCGGACATTACCCTGGCCTTAGTTTATGTATTGCAAATCAAGTGGATTGGATTTATATCTATGTCAAACTTAGCTAATGTTCCTTTCAAGTTTTCTCCTTGACACAAAAGTAAAAGTAGATTTGCAAAATTGGGTTTACATCCATATCAAATATAAAATACTATTGAAACAGGTCTACCGACCCAATGTGATAAAAGCTTCTTTAATAGAGATAAATTTAGCTATCAAAATGAAAGAAGCGCAAGATGAATGGGATATAAAGTACAATTAAAAAGTGTTTATCCAATTTGTTAAATGAATGGGATCATAAAGTACGCAAGGACGTCTAAATTCACAGAGATGTAAGAAATGAAGCTATGTAAAATGCTTTTGAAACACAAATTTGAAGGTTAATTTTATTATATAATGAAATCAATAGACTATATTTTGTATTTTCATGTGTTAAAGTGTAAATTAGATCTAGATCCTTTCAATATTTTTTCATGTAAACATGGCATAGATCCATGAAATAGTAATACTTTCAATTTGATAGAGTTGGGCAATGTTTTCTTTTTGAGGATCTTAAGCTTGTTTTAGGGCTACTTTACATATGCTACGGTTCCAGTTTGTACCCAAGGAACATTTATGCCAAGTTTAATCAAGATTGGTCAAACGGTTTTGATTTCTATGAGGGACATACATACATACATTCATACACCTTACTTTCTGCTTTATAGTATAGATCACACACTTCTGCAGTTTGGAGTCTTACAGCTTCAAAACACTTTCCATTCTACATTCCCATTGTGTTTCTGATAATTGTTTAACAGACAGATCTTTCACAGGCTTTTTAAAAACAGTCTATCTTTTTGTTAAATGAAGCAAAAACTGTATATATGCTGAAGATCAACTGATTCAATAACTATTTATCTAAGTAATGTATCGTTCTCATTTTTTTTGGCTTAAGTTTCTATATGCCTCAACTAATGTCCTCTTCTTGTTACTATTTAGATCTTTTCTACTAATGTCCCTTTGTCTTTAGGGCCTGTGTACGTCAAAGTTAAAACTATTACTGACCAATATGTACTGTTATATTGCACCTTAATGAAAAGTAAACGGCTACTATAAAATATAAATGAATATGACAATGGTGCAAAATAGACTTAAACAGTGATAATGTTAAAATTTAAATTTTTCTGGTTGTAAACAAACCAGTTCGCTATGAAGGAACTACAGAAATCTGAAATTTCATAGTTTTGAAAGAAGTGAACGAAGTTAACACTACATTATTTAAATCTATTCGTAAGAAAAATATGTATGGCGTCAGTTAATTAAAGTTACCTCAATCTTGTGATACACTAAATACTGGTACGTTAACCCTTTAAATCCTACATCTTTAAAAGCCTATGACAAGAGCCTTAAATAACTGATAGTGATATGCTAAATGTAAATTGCAGAGCCCCTGCCAGGTGCATGGCCCAATTTGGAACAATTAGCCAAATAAGCCTAAGGCAATGCAAGAACTAACAGAGCATTGGGTTACAACCTCTGATCAGTCCGACTACACCCCTCACTCTTCTTAGGGACAAGGCACCAGAAGGCACAAGGCTTTCAGAACCTTCAGGGTTTTGGGGATACTCCCCAAAAGAGAAACTAATTTTCTACTTCTATCTTATGAATGGTGGCAAGATCATGATGAAGGTTTACAGGCAATGTTAATAGCCCTGTTTAACAAGTGTACATATTGTTATGATTCTCTCCTAATCAGGCCTTCTGTAAACACTGCTAAACACAACACAATACATCAACACATCAAGAACTTGACAACAAGAGCTCCACAATATCTGGTACTTTAATAATGAGTGAACAAGTAGATAACAGCCAATACTAGACAATTGGCATCAAACACATCAACAACTAAAGTGTCACTCTGTACATCACTGTACAAAACTCTACTGTCTCTCTTCCTGGACTCGTACATCAACACCTGAGGACTCAACCAGGACCGACTTCATCGCCGACTAACAGTCCCGGTCTCGACGCTCTTGAACTCCGCTTTCCAACACACTGTCTCACTCGTACACGCAGGCTTTCAATCACATGACCATAACATTGGTCATATTTGCGTATAATCGTGCAATCATAGTACTGTCCCTTGTCAATGGCCCCGCTGACCTGAGTGATTCACGTGTGTGTCAGCTGAGCCTATAGTTAACCCTTTTGCGCCGCCAATAGGGTCATAACAATATTATAATTTATATCTAACTAATCTAAGACAAACAAACAAAACTAAAAAAAAATAAAAAGGCATGAGGATACACATTATTAGATCTACAATGTACCTTATTTTATTATTCTTATATTTTCTAGAATCTAGATTAGATCTCGATAGATCTATGATTCAATACAAGATTTTCATTTAGTCAATTGAGAGTCTAGATCTAGAGATCTAAAATCTATACTAGATCTAGATAAAAAAAGATCTAGACATAGTGAAAAGGTAATGACTATGGACTATGGCTGTATGACATGAATAAAATTAATAAATTATTATCTTAGTATCTAATCTACTATTATCTACTAACTAGATATAGAATAGATGTAGAGTCTATACTCTATATATTATATATTAGTATAGACTCTATAAAATATATAATTAAATAGCTAAGCTAGTTGTAAGTAAGTACTAATAGATAATCTAGATTCTAGATCTAGTAGATCTGAGACTGGGCTAGGCAGGGGCGGCCTTAGCAGTGCATGGGCCCTGGATGAATGTTAAATGTGGAGCCTTAAGCAATAAAGGTAGACTATTATATATATCGTGTGATGTCAAGCTAACAGGATCATCCGCCTCTAACGCTAAAGTACTGTTCTATTGGCCTTGTAACTACATAAACTCGAAGTGTTCTCCACCTTAACTTCTGGATCTAATGCGTCCACAAAACGCAATGTAAAAGACATCTGCTCTTTGTGGCTAACATAAACGTGTAGTTAAGGATGACAGGAAAATATGCCATAAAAAGCTTGTTTTGAATCCTATATCCGTGAGCCTATGCGTTCTTAATTCATTGAAGAAAGAAAACTTTTTGGGTCGAATTTGTCAAGCATCTCAACCAAGCCTAAAAACTGACAGTTGTTTGGCCGTTGTAAAGTTTCTCTGTTCTCCCACGAAATGCGCTTTTTTCTTTGCAATGTACTGAACAATCGCTATCATTTTTGCTAAGACTGCGCGCCAACGTAGTTTTTCTTCTCTAATTTGTTCTATCATCAAGACATTCATTGCGCTACCATTGGACGTTCTCAGTGCTTAATCCAACCACACTGACACATACTTAGATGGATGGCTGAATGGCAGTGCGGTATGTGTGTTTGACTGTTGTTAGGTCGTCACGATGGTTCCGAGTTCATTCCCTGCTCGCTGCCATTCCCCGTCGCCATGCGAAAGATTTAAACTAGGAAGTAGATATCTTCAACTCTGAAGGAACATCCAAAACATTTAATACATTTTACAGAAACCTTGTGCAGCTGAATTTTATTACCAAGTTTCCAGTCGCAGCAGCTTTCATTTGCTAATTGATATCCAGTCGCTATCGTGTCAAACAACTTTAGTCTTTGGTATAAGAACATAGTGTACTAAAGGAGCTAGAGTCATCAATTGACTTTCGCAGATTCGACTTTCTAATGAAAAAATACTTCAGTATTGTTGTTTTTTCAACTGTAACACAGGTTTTCACACGGCCACCCAATGTATATGCACAGTAGCCTATTGGAGAAAAAAATTAATGTTGATTGGCAGAAATAACTATACGAGCTAGGCCACAGTTTAAAACAATAAATCCTTCTCACACACCTTCGTCTCCTTTTCTCTATGGCGGACCTAAGTAACAGTATACGTACCAATTCTTTTTATACTGTGTTACGTATCTAGGCATTGTTACCTAGATACTATTTTTTTTTCTCTTGACCTGTAGGTTGTCTGCCCCTTGTGTAATAAGTTTTTTTTTTTATTTTATTTTTCACGGTGAGTCAAGCCACACAGACAGTGACCGGTCCTTGACCTATGTGTGTACCTCTGGTTGAAAGGAGGGTGTTTTTTTTTTCTTTTCTTCTGTCTCTTTGAAGAGCGTTCTAGATCTGGGTGTTGATGACTTTCTGTTCTAGAAATTACTAGATATCGACGCGCGGTAGATTATATAAAGACCGCTCGCGTAACGTTGACGGACAGACATACGGAGACAGCCGTGAGACAGAATAGCGGAGACATTGCGTGACCCGTGCGTGGTATACCAATTGATCGTGTAAGTTAAGATTTTTTTTTTTTCAAGGCCTTGCTTGTATTTGTAATTATATTTTCAAACTCTTGTATTGTAATATTTTTACATGCCATTTTTGTCAAAGGGTTTTGGTCAACCCTTCCATTTTGTATTGAGTTATATTATGATTAAACATTAAGTTGATATTTTACCTTCCGATTTCTTGTGTCATTTTTTGTTTGTTATTCATTGTAAGTCTTTGATTAAATTCAGACTTAAGATAAGTGACACAACTACCTATTTCTATTGTCACGTTCCCCTAGGCAAGCCATTTAAAAGTAGAATTCAATTTGTAATACGTGACAACTGTAATGTGACATAACAGTATTGTAATACTCTTTATTTACGAAATAAATGATTTGGATTGGTTGCTTCCAGCTACATGTTTTTTTATGCCATGGAAAACTGTTAAACAGTGATAGCCGCTTAGAATGTACAGGTCATAAGATGCTGTCTTTGTCGCAACTGAACAGTATTTTGAAAACAAAAATGCTGTGTTAAGAGCTTATTAAATCAAATGGTAATGGGTATCATATATAGACTGCCCCAGACTTGCTAATCTCCGTCTCGACAGGTCTGGGAAACCCAAAATTCTTGACCTGTATGGCGACATTTATGCACTATGCAAGACAGCAGGGTTTCTGTCAAGGGCTTTTGCAAGAGAGGATTTGAGCATCTCAAGCCCTCACTCTAATGGAGTTAGTTAGATGATGATGATCATATATAGATCTATATACAGATCTAGATTCCAGGAAATATTGACTCATTATTGAGTAACAAGTCCTAGTGTATGAGAACTGGTCTGGTTTTTGGAATCTGATGGTGTCAAGGGAATCTCCTATCCCGGGGCCCCTCTCAGGCGCAGGGTCTGAGGCGGTTGCCCCACTTGCCACCCCCTAACTCTAAGGCAGCTACTGTTACTGGGGCTAGGTATAGACTATAGATTACTATAGTTATAGTATCTATAGATTACTATAGACAGATTGTGACAAATATAAAATAGATTTATTATTACAATAATTATAGATCTATTATTTAAAATATTATATATAATACTAGACATATGTTAACTGCGACCCGCGGGTCTTTATTTGCGCATTACTGTCAATATAGTCACTGAGAGTGTTCTGTAAACAATTAAACGAAATAATAATGTAATAAGTAAAGCGAATGTCAATGTAAAAATAGTGTGAATGAAGCTATCAAATCAAAATAGCTAATAGGCTTAAATCCATTTTTTCAAATTAAAACATTTGCTTGTAGGCCTACATATATTTGATTAAAATTTGAGATGAATAGACTTAATTTTGTATGTTCATGTGTTAAAGTATAAAGTAGATCTTGAGGTAGACATAGATCTAAATCTACACTAATCTAAGTTAAAAATTGGCTTTTATAGAGTTCATTCTGTGTTGCGCATGCGTGACCTTTTTTCATGAATGAATATAGGCCTATCTCAACACGGCTATGCAGAATTAGCAAACAGCGAACGAATGTATTAAAAATGCTTTAGAAAAACAAATTTGAATGTTAATTTGATTAAAATATGAAATGAATGGACAATTATTAGTATGTTTATGTGTTAAAGCATAAAACTTATCTTTGCGAAAAGAAGTTTTATCATCTTTGAGTTCAATAAGAGTTTTATACCTAGTCCTAGGAATAGACTCAGTAGAGATATGTGTTAATGTGTAACCATTTGGTAATGTCTAATGAAAGAATGTTCGCCAGGAAATCTGTAGTCACAGATATCAGGACTTAATTTATGTAAAAAATGCTTTTGAAACGCCAAATTGAAGGTTAATTTTATTATATAATGAAATCAATGGATCTTCTTTTGTATTTTCATGTGTCAAAGTAAAAAACTATGTGCACAAAGTGTATTTCTTAAAATTAGATCTAGGTCTAAATCCTTTCGATCTTTTCTCATGTCAACATTGTTAACCATGGCCTAGATCCATAAAATACTATAGCTGTAATAGAGTCGGACAACTTTATTTTTTTTGAGGGTCTTAAGTTTGTTTTAGGGCTACAATACATACACTACGGTCTAAGTTAGTACCCAAGGAACATTCCTGCCTAGTTTTATCAAGATTGGTCAAGCGGTTTTGATGTCCATAAGTAACATACATACGCCTCACATTCTACTTTATAATATATGATATATAGTCTTATAGACGTCTATCTTAGTATCTAGGATTCTAGGTAGGTAGTGTCTAGAGTGACTAAGAGTCTAGTCTAGTGAATCTAGACTCTAGTACTAATTATTCTAATAATCTAGTTTTCTACTTAAGTTCTAGATCTAGTGAGACTAGTGACTTTTAGATCTCATCATCATCTAGAATCTGTCTAGTCACTCTAGACTAGCGAGTTATTAAGTGAGCTACTCAGCTACTGATCTAGTCTTCACTGTCTAAGAGAGTTTAGAGAGTCTTCTCTCTCTTCTCGATTTTTAGTTGTCTAGTTATTCACTGTTAAAGTTAATGTTATTGTAGTAGGTAGCTGCTCTCTATATTATATATACTATCTAGATATTGATCTAAATATTAATATACATTCTAAAATAGTTTTATGTAGATGTAATAATAATAATCTAAAATCTAAATTTAGAATTGATCAATTAGATTTTGAGAAATACCTCAGTTCAGTTCTTGATTTGCTTGTTGTTGATATCTGGCGATGTTTTTTTTTTAGAACGTCATTTCCTGTGTGCCAGGTATAAGTTTTAAAGAGAAAATTGCCAATTGTATATGTTTTCGCTACGCTTGAAAAATTTACACTCTACCGGGGTGCTGCTGATGTCCTTTTGACTTTGACCTCACTTTGAGACCTCTTCACTTATGATCTTTCAAGGCTCTGACGTTCAGTCACTTGTTGCCACACTATACTGTGTCTATAGCCCATTCAACTGGGTTACGCATTTGGAGAAATGTTAAATATAAAAAATGTAAACACTTTTTTTTTGTAGTTGTGTGAACTAGAGCCATCGTTGTGCTTTCTTGTCACGTGTCATCGTCCTACATTGTCCCCTTCCTTCACAGGGCTTTCTTTTCCTATGTACTGTATGTACGTACTGTATATAATAAGACTAAGAATATTAGCACCTAATATAGCAAGTTTGGTGCGGATTAAAAAAAAAGGAGGGGGGGGGTATAAAACAAAACTAAATCAGACCTAGATAAACATCATGAAAGCCGGCAACGTTACAAGCATATTCTGAGCAAAAAACAAACAATATATATATATATATATATATATATATATATATATATATATACTTAATTACATTATACATGAGACGTAGAATGGCTGTCTTGTCTTGCGGTATGCGCGCTGGACTGTCATTCGGTTGTCTCGATGGTTCCGGGTTCATACCCTGCCCGCTGACATCCCCAGTTACACAAGTAGCCTAGATGATCTTTGAACGAGCATCCGAAATCTGTCATTGTACAAACTTGTCATTGTAATCGTATTTCGGGACACTGTTAGATCATCGATATACTATAGATACTTCGCGACTTTTTCTTTGTTTGCTTTGAACTAATATGTTGAGGATTCGTTTGGTCGACACTTTGCGAATTACGATTGGTTGTATCCTTTTCTTGACCGTTTGTGAGCTGAAAGGTGGTCGACGTAGCAGAGGGGCCTCATGGAATAACGCTTTGAAGACCATCCTAGTCGCCATCTTGCTTTAACTGAGCGCCTGGTTGCTGACGGCTTCAGAACAAGACAGCTGGAGGTCACTTGCAAAGGCCGCGGGATACACATTTGAGACCAAAAGAAAATCCGCTGCCGAGGACAGGCGTAGACGGCGAAAAGAAAATCTAAATCGATCACCGGCGGACAACGGTTATGCCTGCACTAGATGTGGCAAAATCAGGGGCGTAGCATCCATGGAACGAAAGGGTTCAATGAAACCGGGCCCACGACCATTAGGGGCCCACAGCCTGTGGCGAAGCAACAATAGCGCAAAGGAGTTGATTGCACTTGGGTTGGGGCCCACGTGAGAGCTTATTATAGGGATGGCCCTAAAGGAAAAAAAAGTAATTGCACTTTTATAAAAAGTTATATAACATAGAATCTGGAAAGCTCCCTCAAAATATCCTAAACGTTATATTAGTTTTAAAATATTAACCCGTGTCTTAAGTTTTGAGTTTATATAATATATCAGCGGCTTGGATTACTGTAATGTAGGCCTAATGTAAGGAACTGTTCTCCATCAGGTTTATTGTAACGGTGGCTATGTTTAAAGAGACTATGGTTGCCAGATAGTCCCATTCTCTTTATCCATGTATGTTCATAAACCATTGATAGTAGGCCTATTAGTATAATGGGAAGGGAGAGAGAGAAGGGGGGGGGGAGGTTGGTTTAGAAAATATCTATGTGTTGTAAACCAATGTGTTGTACAAAAAAATAAGGAAAGGGGCAGGGGTAACAATTACATTTAGGTCTATTAATCATCTTCTTTTTTGAAACAACGTCTGTAGGCCTATTATATAAGATAAAGAGTCTATAAGGATGGTCACGAATTTATATTTCGACACATCTGCTAATTATTCAATTGTTTCAAAGCTTAATCTGTTTCTTTTATTTTTTTTTGTATTTAAAATGTTTAAATATGAATTTCACTTTTCATAATTCAGGAAATTGAAATTTCTATATAAGTCTGAGACTTTAACTTACTAAAAAATGTCTTATAACTGTGACAATACAAGTGTTCATCACATTGTTCTGTAGTGTGTAGGCCTACAAAATGTTTAAAAAAAAAAAAAGGAGATGAAATCTTAACAAATAAAAAAAAATTATCATTAAATTTTAAGCGAACAAGAGAAACGCCAGAGTATGTTTCATATGTATCGTGCTTGTGCTATTAGGCCTACAATGAATGTCGAAACCGAATTGGAGAGCAGGTTTATAACAAAGATTTACAAGATAGAAAAATGTCTAAACTGATAATTAAATATTGTCTTTCTTTGAGCAATGCTTAGTTTGGTTCATAGTTCTTAAAGGAACTTTCAACTATTACATTTATCAAAAACCTCAAATTAGGCTATGAAGATTGAAATCTGACATGAAAACAAAAGCCCCACAGATTCAAAACGAACTAATGCACATTGAGCGATGCAGTTCGGACACAAATACTTATTATAGAAAGTCCAATATGTGCCATTTTTCTCTTTCATTAAGAAAAGAGCACTCAAGACATGTCAAAAAATCAAATTAGCATGATTTTTATTTGGTGATCTTCGATGTGGGAATACCACAAACAAATAGAAATTAAAGAGTATTTGTGAGACCAGACGTCTGCAGGTTTGGCTGAACAAATGCTCCAAGTAATGAATAATCTCCATTTATCCTTAAATAAACTGCGAGGCTAAAGCTATACTGGTGCTTCCAATATGAGTGGATAGTACAATGGCCTTCGGGTAGTGCTTCATCCAAAGAAGCCGCTCCGCATTATGTTCACTGTGCTGTGTTAGCCACGACTTAAACTTGGTCTTAAATGATTCCGTCAACTGTTTTCTTTGACTTAGTTTGTGTTTTTTGCTCACATAATCTCAATATGGGCGCTTCTTGAGCCCAATAGGGTGAGTATAAATTATAGGAAACTTAAAAAAGGTTGCCCACAAGATGATCATCAAGGAATCATTTTCTAACAGTTATGAGATACCTTGATGCCCTAAAGCTGTTAACGCAAATTACTTTGTGCTCATCAAAAAAAAAAAAAAACGCCTGGAAACTACAGCAGAGGTAAATTAAAAACATTCGATAATATTGTTCTGCTTATTGTTGAGTACACAATTGTAAGCGAAGTCAAGAGTTATGTCAAAAATGTCTGAAAGTGAGCAACAAGCCTACGTTACACAGAAAGTCAATTGAAGAAGAACTAGATTGAAGTTAATCATTTAAGAAATTACTTTAATGAGTAATAAATGCGGCTGCTGAATTGATGTAGTTCGATCTTGGGCTGTCGATAGTCTTTTCACACTACACCATTGCTGAAAGTTATTAGAGAATTTGATAAGCCTACCACTTATTAGGTCTACTGGGAAGAAAAGAAATCAAATTCAAGATTTAAGACAAGACTTTCAAAATCAACGTATATAACGGGACTATCATTGTCATTGTTTCCCAATTACTTGACAGATTGTATGAACTTAAAATATTGTCATCATGTTTGAGGAGTTAATTCCCAGTTTCATTTCAAGTGCAAAAGACAAAGAGTTGTATGATGCTACCATTCTTCCAGACACATTAGACCCAGATGATATTGCCATAGGACATTGTTCATGAATGCAATCCTTGAAAGAAACCTTTCATAACGACATAAAAAGTCTGTGTGCGAGATTTAGATGTTTCTTTTCTTTTAAACAGCTACATGAGATTTGGCTGTTTTTATCATAGACAGAGACATGAGATTTGGCTGTTTTTATCATAGACAGCCACATGAGATTTGGCTGTTTTTATCATAGACAGCCACATGAGATTTGGCTGTTTTTATCATAGACAGCCATATGAGATTTGGCTGTTTTTATCATAGACAGCTACTTGAGATTTGGCTGTTTTTATCATAGACAGCCACATGAGATTTGGCTGTTTTTATCATAGACAGCCACATGAGATTTGGCTGTTTTTATCATAGATACATGAGATTTGGCTGTTTTTATCATAGACAGATACATGAGATTTGGCTGTTTTTATCATAGACAGCCACATGAGATTTGGCTGTTTTTATCATAGACAGCTACATGAGATTTGGCTGTTTTTATCATAGACAGCCACATGAGATTTGGCTGTTTTTATCATAGACAGCTACATAAGATTTGGCTGTTTTTATCATAGACAGATACATGAGATTTGGCTGTTTTTATCATAGATACATGAGATTTGGCTGTTTTTATCATAGACAGATACATGAGATTTGGCTGTTTTTATCATAGACAGATACATGAAATTTGGCTGTTTTTATCATAAACAGCTACATGAGATTTGGCTGTTTTTATCATAGACAGCTACATAAGATTTGGCTGTTTTTATCATAGACAGATACATGAGATTTGGCTGTTTTTATCATAGATACATGAGATTTGGCTGTTTTTATCATAGACAGAGACATGAGATTTGGCTGTTTTTATCGTAGACAGAGACATGAAATTAGGCTGTTTTGATCATAGACAGAGACATGAAATTAGGCTGTTTTGATCATAGACAGCCACATGAGATTTGGCTGTTTTTATCATAGACAGCTACATGAGATTTGGCTGTTTTTATCATAGATACATGAGATTTGGCTGTTTTTATCATAGACAGATACATGAGATTTGGCTGTTTTTATCATAGACAGATACATGAAATTTGGCTGTTTTTATCATAAACAGCTACATGAGATTTGGCTGTTTTTATCATAGACAGCTACATAAGATTTGGCTGTTTTTATCATAGACAGATACATGAGATTTGGCTGTTTTTATCATAGATACATGAGATTTGGCTGTTTTTATCATAGACAGAGACATGAGATTTGGCTGTTTTTATCGTAGACAGAGACATGAAATTAGGCTGTTTTGATCATAGACAGCCACATGAGATTTGGCTGTTTTTATCATAGACAGCCACATGAGATTTGGCTGTTTTTATCATAGACAGCCACATGAGATTTGGCTGTTTTTATCATAGATACATGAGATTTGGCTGTTTTTATCATAGACAGATACATGAGATTTGGCTGTTTTTATCATAGACAGCCACATGAGATTTGGCTGTTTTTATCATAGACAGCTACATGAGATTTGGCTGTTTTTATCATAAACAGCTACATGAGATTTGGCTGTTTTTATCATAGACAGATACATTTTATCATCATGTTTTCCTAACAGAGTCACAGCATTCATCTTATTTCTCCCTTTGTATCAGTTTGTTCAGCATAGCAGTCAGTTTCAGAATTTTGATTGTTCAAAATTATGTAAGAATTTCTATAACACAGAGAGAGCAGGTTGGCTTCACTTTGTGTTCTTAGTTGAGCGAGAAACAGCCAAAAGTTAAGAACTAGATAGACTGGTTACTGACTTTTCTACTTAGAAGGCCAGAAAAATTTTCGATCTATTTTCTGTTAAATAATGGAAGTAGAATTAGATTATAGTTTGTATCAATATTTAAAAGTTTTCCCCTAGAAGTGTTTTAGGCATGTAAATGTGTTGAATTTAGTACTCACAAAACATTTCTTTATTCATTTGAATCATCTTTAAGTCTTTTTATTCTGTTATGAAATTGTACAAACATTGACTTTTAAGACACTATAACTTGTCTGAGTTCTAACTAAATCAAACGTATCGATATTGTTACGAATTACTTATTAAAAACTTGCATTGGAATGTCATTTAGTAAATGTACCGATACATTCAAATTACTTCTTTTGTCTCACTTTACATTCATCTTATTGGGGGAGGGGGGGGCCAACCAACATATTCTTGAACCCGAGCCCACGGGTACCTTGCTACGCCACTGGGCATAATATGTAGGTCGCAGCTGGGGGCTGCGTAGCCACAGGAAATGCTGCATTCCTCATTAATCTTCGGACTTGAAGACAAGCCTTATTAACCCAACAATGACAGAGACCTTCTATGAAGATGAACATACATATGTAGAAGATAGAGATATTCTATAAAGATTTGCTTACACAGGTCCAGTGGCGGCTCAGGTTCTAAATTTGATGTCGGCGCATCTTACTTTGCGAAGCCTTCGTTTGTACTATAAAGACACTAAACTGTCAGATTTTAATTTTGTAAAAAATGACACGTAAAAGCCTATCCTATTTGCAACATTATTGTTCATTGAACATAATAGTTTTTAATATGAAACCATTTTTTTAAAACCTCATCTAGCATTGTGTTGATCAAATATTCTCCGTCAAAATTTTTATAATGCATGTTGATGTATCACAAAATCCGAGATGTGACATTTGTTGAACATTACCACAGTGCATTTGAGATAAAACAAGGTTACAATGACAGTTTTTGTGGAAACACAAACTCAGAATCGGCCCCCAAAGTGGTCCACCTAGGCATGTAAATAGGCAGGTTTCAATATTTTCAGAAAGAATATCAGAATGAAATTCTATCAAAGGCTAATGACACAGGAGAATGGATAAAAAAGAATGTTGACAGATCTTATGTGGTGTCCCAACGGTCCAGCAGACCAATGGATAGGTGAAAGTGAACAAATTCGATGTGAACCTGGCCTAATGTCAAAAAATGATTTTATAATTGATCTAATGGTTCTGTAAAGGTTCAGTCTCTTATTCAAAGACTCAGAAAAAAACACATTTCCATTTTTAAAAAAAGTGCTCCATTTATGTTCTAGGATGCTGCTGCTCACGCAATAATATGAAAAACTACTTATTATTTAAAATTATGTTCCCTTATATTCATACTAAATAGATTTTTTCTCTTTGAAAAAGTGAATATTTTTTTTTGTAAATGTAGTAGTTAGTAGGATAGAACTTACTTAACAATAAAATTGTAAAAATAATTTTTTTGACAAAAATCTAAAACCATTTGCATAAATGTGTTAAAAATATGGTAAATATTTGTCCCCCTTACTAAAAAGCCTTCCGTGTTTGTTTCTTTCAATAGTGAATAGTTCTAAAAATGGTGTATTTTTATGAAAAACTGCTTTCATAGTTGATTTAAAAATTAATTTTTCACTTTCAAAAAAGAAAAAAAGTAGCTGTTGCATCAGAACTTTGAATGGTCTAAAATATCATGATGTCGAATTTTAAATATCTTTTCTAGTTTACTAGATCTAGACGAGACGGACGGACAGACTACATAAAACGAATAGCGTCTATTCCCCTTTCATGGGCTGCTAAAAAAGAATAATATTTTGCCTCTTTTACTCAATGAATATCACATCAGTAGGCCTACTTGTCTTAGACATCTGTGTGGTCAATTATTCTGAGTAGAAAGTGAGTAATGGATTCACTAAATTAAAATTTAAGTTCGCACTCAAAACAATATTATAAAAGTAGCGAGGACAGATTCACTATTCATCACAAACTGCTCATTTGGTTCATAATCTGAGAATGACAATGGCTGTTTGATCAAATGAAAATATTGAATTCTATTTATAAAACAAACAAGAATTTGTAATAAGACAAGAACCTCAACCCATATATCTTACTCTCTATTAACCTGTACATATTGTTTTGATGTGACCATTGTTTGATGTGAACATAACAATTAAACAAAAGGCATTACAAATAATGACTTTACTTCATAATAAATGCACAATGACAAAAACAATTTTTGGTTTTCAGTTAAATTCATACTCTTTAACATATTTTTTATTAACACATTCAGATATTTTGCATTGTCCTGAAAGTATTGAAATATTTGACAAATAATGTCATAAGAATGTTTCAATTTTAAAATGAAGAATTTGCATAAAATACTATGTTACAATTAACTCAATCAGACTAAATCTTACAATGCAAGGGAATCTCATGAACAAAATCCTAGCATCCAAATATCTTTCTAGAAATGTGTATAATAACAATGATTTAAAAAAAATTCAATCCTTAAATCAAATCTTGTGGTTACCTATTAGGTTTGTATGTAATCATTGTGTTACTGGAGGGTGTGTAATGTGTCACAATAAAGTTTTCAAACCATTCATTCAATTAGGAAAACTAAAAATTCAAATAATTCAAAATGATTTTTTTATTAAAAAAATATGTTTGTATAACATCTTTTCCAGTGTATCATGTAAAAGTACATTAATACTTAAAATAACAAACATTAACTTGATAACAATGAATATTAAAAATGAGAGAAATTGGTTGTATACTAAAAGATTTGTATTGCTTGTCTATAACTATCTAAGAGAAATTGTATAATAAAAGATTTGTATTGCTTGTCTATAATTAAGTTATGGGAAAAGTTTTTCTCTATCATTTCTCAGATTGACCCTTGTTGCAGGAGGTGCACTTGAATACATATCTTGATATGACAAAAATCCTTGGTGGTGAATGTTAAAACTTCTTTCACTGCTGTTAGCATCATCTCTAAATAGAGTCATAAAGAGTAACATTTACTGAAATAATCTTGACTAATATGACTACATAAAGTACAAATGTATATATATATATTTACCAATGTACCTTTTCAATTTGCTAAATCGTCTCCTATATCTGATACAACATGCAAGGGAAATAAATAAGGCCATGCCTAAAGTTAATCCCATGGTGAGTCCAAGTATTAGAGACGTTTTACCTGCACAAATTGAAAGCAAAATTTCATAATGTGATTAGTTTTGATTCTTATTTTAACATGAACTTAAACTCAAATAACAATTAATTATGTGACTAAAATATGAAATGGTCTAAATGCAATGATATATTGCTTTATTTTTAATATCTTAATTTTGTGAAAATCTCTTCAATTAAACACTGTAAATAGCCATTTTATTACCTTCAATTTCTGCCACATTTCTGAAAAAGAAACACAAATAGATTTTTTATATAACCATACTAATTTTTTTATGACATAATCATGCATTTTATTATTTTTTTTTACATAAACACTATAGTGTAAGAGTGTCAATTTTACAATACATACAGCTTAAAAAATGTAAGCATTTTCAGCTATCATTTTTAACAAATTGTTTCTGTTTAGCAAAATTTCATCCTATTAGCATGCACAATGGTCCAGTGGTTTCTCTGGGCCAGTTTGACTGAGGGGGGGGGGGGGAGTATCTCAGAGAAGCAATTTAAAGGTTGCTTTTTTTTTTTTTTACACAGAAAATACTCTTACTTGCAATTAGCTATTCCTCCTGAATCTATCTGACAAAATTCATCTGAGCTGCACTGTTCTATCAGACCAAGAATATAACATTTATCTGCTGCTGGTGTCACTGTTAGAAGAATTGAAATAAAGAATCAAATAAACTGGACTCTTCATTCTTTAGACCAGAACTATTCAATAAGGATTACATATACATAACCGAGAAGTGATAAAAAAAATATTTGATGAAGTTATTAAACATTATCAGTGTTAAGTACCTTCACATAATTATTTTACATATGCATCTACAACATAGCATTGCACCTTTCTCAAGCTATGGTAATATATGTTTTTTTTTTTTTTAAATACATGAGGGTCATGAACCTATACTTAGAAATTTAGTTATTGGTATTTAATCCAAGAGTTGAAAAAAAAGGATAGGCCTACATATATAGAATTACAGCATTTCTAAAGGTTTCGTATATTAATACAATAACTAGTTAATTTGATATGAATACCATGATTATGTAAAAATCCTTACAACTTTCAGATCAACTCATACCTGTCATATTTCCCACTGTAATAAAGGCTTCTAGTTTTGATCCATTTAACATTAAGCCAGATTTCTCAATCTGTACAAATGATTCTATCATTTTGCCAACTACACTGGTTTCATTAGTATCCATCAATATCAAGAGGAAGTCTACGATTAAACTTCCTGGCCTGAAATACGTTTAAACATTAATTTTTTTTTGCCTATTTCAATAATAAAATAATAGATTCATTTATCTAGAAAACATAAAATTTTAGTTTATTTGTTTAGGGTAAACTATCTTTAGTGTTTCTTGTGGAACTAACCTCAAGTTTAGAACACTGATTTTGGCTAAACTTTTAAGTGAAGCACTGATTGTCTCTTTCAGCTGTCAAAACAAAATAAAACTGTTTAACACAGTGATTATCACACACCAATGTAATTACAAGCTAGATGTATTAAAAAACAAACAAACACATGTTACATTCTAGAAACATAACTTATGCTTAAATTTATCATCAAAACCTTTTCCTAAATGATGCAAGACTTACTGCAATAAGAGGGATAAATATTAAGCTCATTTTTAAAGCTATTTCTATTTTTCTTTTCAAGTTTGTGGTCAGTTGAATCAGACCATTATTTCAGTCTTATCTGCAATACTGTATAAATCCTTGAATTCAAGCTCATAATGTTAATTAGTGCAGTCTGGGTTTTTGGGGTATAGGGAGTCTGTAGTAATTCTCTATTTGTGCCACACTTACAAAGCTGCCAGTCAAGTAGGTTGGCCACGGCTAGACTAGAGGATGGATGCTATTAACATGAGTCTATGGTCTAATTGAATGACATCATTGTATGTCATCAAAACCAAGATTTGTTCATTGTGAAAAAAATATTTGTACCTTGAACATTTGATCAAAATATCATAAGATCTGACATTTTGAATTCCATGAATTAACTCTCTAAAAGAGCACTTTTGGGGAATGACTTTCAGGAGCTGTTACACTTATTCTGATCTTAATGAATCTTACATAAACATTTAATTTTCAAAAACATTTTTATCTTTTTTTAAATAAGAACATGACAGAAAACACAATAGCTGCTCTCAGCATGACCACAGTAAAAAAAAGTAGCTGCCATTAAATGCTAACTTACTATTGTTTCTATTAAATATTTCAACTCAATGTAGTATTTGGACATTTTTTCTTTTAGGTTTTTACCATCAGCATTATACATTATCTTAAGTTGAAACTGGAACTCTTTAGCTTCTGTTAAAGAAACAAAAAAATATTTAGATCTAAAAACAAGTATCATGATACCTCAAACTTTTAGGCTAAATCTGATTGAAAGAAACAAATAGAAAACTACTTGTCTCAGTTCAGGTTTGACAATATATTCATGCTATTTTGATTTGCTAAAGACAAAGTGAAAAAAAACTACATCTCTCTATCAAAGTGGTGACAAATTCAATCCTAGTGACTACTTACTGTAACATGTTCTCTTATCAGTATCATTCAGTTGATAGCCAACTTGGCATGAACAAAAGAAATCCCCATCTACATTGTTACATACTTGTTGACAGGTTGTAGAGCCAGAGGAACATTCATTGATATCTGTTTCAAAGGAAGATCAACTATGATAAAAGTAGTCATATTTTCTCTCTATTACACACAACAGGCTGCCATTCAGTGAAGGAAAGTAGAAATGTTTCAAACTCTAAACCTTTGTCTCAAGAGTTGAAGCAATATAGCTGAACAGCAATCCAACATATTTTAACAACATTGCAGCACATAAAATATATGATTTAATAATACAACTACTATGTCTAACAATAAAGAATTATGCATTAAAAGAAAAAGATATATCTTAGTTACACAAAGTTTGTTTTGGTAAGGCACATATAATACTATATAACAATTTATTTAAAAAAAAAAAATGTACCATAGCATGTTCTTTTATCAGTCTGATTTAAATAGTAGCCAGAGTTACACAGACAAGCGTAGCTTCCAACTTTATTTTGACACACTTGTTGGCAGTCATTTATGGCTAGTGTACACTCATTGATATCTAGAGAGAAAAAGATGCAACAATTAAATGCTAAAGTTTGCTTATATAGAACTTGCTTACAGCATTCCTTAATTTCAGCTATCTGCATCCATTGGAGGAAGTGGCCATTGGAGGGGGGTGGGGGGTGGATCAAGATATAGAAAATAATTAAATAAATTAAATACAAATCTGGACAACTATTTCAAAGAAAAAAATTCCTTAGTGTGTGTAAATATTGGTAAACAAAAAAATGAGGTATGATGGTCCTTTTAATTCAAATTCTATTTGTGAGTTACTTAGAAGGAAATAAAAAGACTATAAAAAATATATTATTGCGATGCTAGCAAATTTTGATATTGAAAAATATTACATAATTGATTAGACCATAACAAGCTGGTTTACATTAAGACTCCTTGCTTTTGTAATCAAAGGAAATAACTCAGGATTAAATTATTATCAAACATAACAAGAACTGTTGATCAAATAGCAATTAAGTAAAATTAAAAGTAGGGGTGACAATACAGAGTGCGCTTTGATGAAAAAGTGATAGTAAGAACAAGGTAGAAGGATATTGATTTTGTGATGTAAAAAATCTGGCAAAATTTCCAATTGTTCATTATTCTGAGTGAAGCTAGACAATGATTTTATTAAGTAAATAATTACTTGAGGGTACATGGCACTTGGCTTGTGGGCCACATGACACCCTTGTTAACAGTCAGATTTAGAAATAGATGATCATCTGCTCCCATAGATTGCAAGGTCTGAAATGGGAACCTTTACCTACCATTTATTTTTTTAACTACTTTATGGAGCAGAAACCTAGAGAACCACCAAACCACCATGAGAAAAATCCAAGTATTTCAATACCCTGTGCCTGAGGAAGATTCTTAAGATTTGCTGGGCAAACAAGATCTTGAATGAAGAACTGTGGCAAAGAACAAAGCAGAAGTTATCCTTCAGACATGCTGGAGATGGATAAGCCATTCCCTTCACAAGCCTGCATCCAACATAACTAGGCAAGCCCTAAGAGGGAGAGGGGACAGAATGCATGGTGACTTGATTTGGAAGCAGATGCCAAGCAGATGAGCAGGACATGGGGACAGTTGGAGAGACTTGCCCAGACACCTGGAGGAAGCTGGTTGGTGACCTATGTCCCAGAAGGGGCTACAGGCAGAGATGAGATGACATGATATAATTTAACATAATATAGTTAAATTTATTTAGATCGCTAGTATTGAAATTCAAATAAATTATGTTTATTACACTAAAATTATTGATATTTTATGTTTATTTCACAAATAAAAAAATTATAACATGAAGGAATAGTATAGAAAAAATATGATCAAAAATTGTAAAAAAAAAATCTTTATTATTCATGTAATGTTTAATGGTTCAGTGTAGATGTATTCAGTTACTATGAGCAAAAAAAAAAAGGTTAACCTATTGTACTTACCTTCACATGTGTTGTTTTTGTTGGCATAGCCTATGGCACAGGTGCATTTGAATGAGCCAGGGGTATTCAGACAAATCTAGAATATAGAGAGTTTCTATATTAATGACTATATGTCATATAGGTAAAAAGTATATCTACAGACTAAAGGTACTGGTTAAATTAAAAAAATAAGTTACCCATTGTAGTGTGCTGGTTACTGGGCATACCTACATAAATATCTACAGGATAATGGTACTGGTTAAATTAAACAATAAGTTACCCAGTGTGCTGTGCTGGTTTCTGCGCATACACTGCTCTCACACTCATTGATATCAGTGTCACACAGACTTCCTGTCCATCCTTGGTGACAGGTGCACTGTCCAGTTGCAGGGTCACATGTACTGTGGGTCATGTCACATTGACATTGGTTCTTACACTCTTCACCATATGTGCCAGGAGAGCATGCTAGATTGAGATCAATATTATTTTTTTCAAATAAAAACTACAACTACTGCTTCTAAGTATAAATAGATCTTATCTTATGTAATACAGACGTTAGTTCAAAAAAGAAGATGATTATGTCCTACACGTCATGCATTTAGTCATGCATTTAACCAATGACTTAAATTCTGCCAAGTCACTGGTTTTCCTGGCTAGCTCAGGCAACCCTAACTAAACATTATATCATATATTAAAACATAGATAAGTATAGGACATAAGAACCCTTTGTCCGATGTCTTTACAGTATTAGATAATTAAAATAAAAAAAAAATGTTCACTAAAAATAGAACTTTGAAAACAAAAATGAATTAAATCTGACCAAGAAATTCACATTTCCCATTGCGCTAGTCAAGTCTTATCTCCAATGCACAATATTCACCACTTTATTTTGACTTAAATTACTATGAAGATGGGGGCATAGAGGTAGAGAGGTATTGAATTGGCTTGGAAAACGAAAGGAATCAAAAGTGAGTCTGATGGTTGGATTTTGTTTTTGATTTCTAAGTGAAGCACAATAGTCAGATAAATAATGATGATGGTTTGTTTTGACTGACCACATGAAAAACTCTTTAAAAGTGGGATATATAAACAGAAAATATAGGTAATGTGCTTCATTGACCACTAAGGCTCAGAAAGAAAATTTACTTTTAAGACAAATCATTTTCTTCCATAAATGGAAGGAGGCCAACAAGGAATATGAAATAAATATATAATCTATGATGTAAGTTTAATCTTTTGAAGAGTGTTAGTAGCTTGTAAACTAGTGACAATGAATATTAAAAAGCTATAACAAAAACCAAAATCTGATTAACAGTTCCCACAATCACCTGACCTAGTTAGAGATTATTAGCCTGAATCTAAATAAGAAGAGATGTTTTGATATAAAACTGATATATGATGTGAGAGTTACCTTCACATTGTGTAGTAGTACTGTAGTAGCCAACATCACATTTACATATGTAGCTGCCCAAAGTATTGACACAATGGTAGTGAAGTGGACAGGATGGATTCAGTATACACTCATTGATATCAACTTGGCAAGATGCAGTTGTCCATCCAGTTTTACAGATACAAGATCCATTGACCTAGCAAGAAAAGTATAATATATGACACACTTAATTTATTTCAAATATTAAATAAATTTAATAAAATATATTTATACAATATTTCAAATGCATAGGACTATTCAACCATTTCCATAAATACTGCACTCATTTGGACATGAAGGCAAGCCTTATTATTATTATCATGCATGCTGGAAGGATGTGAAGAATACATTTCTTACCTTGTCACAAGTTATGGTATTTGTGCTATCACAGGTACAGTGACTGGAACAGTTGCTACCAAACCTGCCTTCTAAACAATCTATTAAAAAACACATTTTTAGCAAACATTTTTTATCACCTATTAACAAAGCATAAAAAAAAAACAACTAAAAAAATTAACATATTAGTCACCAATTTGTTATACTTCAAGGCTCTTTTCTTTAATTGCTAGAAAATAGCATATTAATAGTAAAAAAAAAAGTAAAGTTCCCCTTTCAAACCTTGCAATTTATAGGGCACATGATGCAAACTCTGTGGTCCACAGATAATGAGGGTGTCATGTGGCCAGCACAACCCCTTTACTTTTCCCCAACTAATGTTAGAGCTGGATGGACTGAGAAGTGCCCTAGAGATCCCAAAATTAAAAATCCCAGTCTTAAGGATTTGAACCCACCAACTTGGAAGTTAAGCCCTTTACCACTCAGCCACCAAACCTCTTTATATTTATAGTCTAGTCATGTAATAGCATCTAATTATTTTAAATCCACAACTTGTGGCTGTGCATGTGTCTCACCAATCGGTCTCTTTAGCTACACTAGATGTTGCAAGGGGAAGAGACCTTTTTTGAGATGTATCATGCCATATGGTGATTGAACATATGCAAAATATTGCTACATTTGCATGTTATCTTCAATAGTTTTAAGCAAACCATTGAGTTTACATCTAAGACTGACTAAGACTAAGACTGCTTTATTGATCCTTACGGAAATTTGTTGTGATTACAAGGACTCTTTTCTCATATAAAGACAACACAACAGAAAAATACACACAAATACAACAGACAACATAAAGAAGCCCATGAGTATACAAGTGTATGGAAACTTGATTGAAACAAGAAAATATAGGCTGCAACTTATAGGACTTGTTAGAATAATGTAAGCTGATATTCATGCAGACTAGGCAGAGTTGAATGAAGTTACCTGTACAAGTAATGGAGTCAGCAGCAAGCAGTTTGCCAATGGGACATGTACACATAAAACCTGTTCCTTCCTCTGTTTCAACACAGCCATCTGTACATGGATTTCCTTTACACATATCTACATCTATCACCAAAAACCAATTGAAAGGTCAATACATTAATATTTCTAATAGGTTTTTGATTACATAAATCTTAAATCATGTTTCTATTTTTTAAACACTAGAAAAGGTATAACCTAAAGTTAATCAGGTGCCTCTGGGAATGGGTGTAATTATTTAAAAAAAAACAAGTAGATTTTTAAATATATTTTTTTTAGGTTTAAACATTTTATTTTAGCTAAATGTATCTAAGCAAAGCAAACAATTTATGAAACATTAACCCTCTAAATGAATGAGGAACACCTTGACAAACAGAAGCATACTGGAACATGTAGACAAATTTGAGGATTGATTATTTGACACAACTTTTAGAAGATGAAGAATGAAAAAGCCTAAATGGCAGATAAATTGTCTTACCAATGCATTGTGTTTTATTTTTAGGATCCAATTCTTTTCCTTTAGGACAAAAACATGTGTCCACCCCATCAACAGTAGCACAGATGTCAGAACATGTTTTGTTAAGACATTTTGTGGCTTCTGTGGAAAAGTTTTAGTTAAAACTTTCAAAAAAATAACAAGGAAACAAGCAAAAGAAAAAAAAAACTTTTTGAAAAACAAAGCTTATTGATGGAAAAGAACCGCTAATTATTGCCATTTTCTGAAAATGGCAGGGTTTAGCTCCTTTTCTGCCAAATAAAACATAATTAACATTAATAAGTCCTAATTGATTAATTTTTGGATTGATTTGTGTATTTTCATCAAATATGAATAATTATGCAAAATTTCAAATGGATCCAAGAATGGGAAATGGGAAAAAAAGTTTCAAAACAAAATAAGGAGATTAAATCCATATATACATCCACATCTTTTATTAAGTAGCAGTAAATCCCCTTATTTCAATATCATAAAAATAATTAATCACCAATAATTAATATACTAATTGGTTAATTTTTTTGATTGATTCATGTTTTGTTATGTACCATGATTAATTGTGTAAAGTTTGTTTCAACCAAGAATTGAAAATGGGAGAAAAAAATATGTTTAAACTTTTACCAGACATACAGATAGACAGAGTTGATAAAAGCTTTGTAAAAATAGTTCAAAAGTAAAAAAAAAAATTAAGTTATTGATTTAGAGAAATTCCCCAGTGTATTTAAATGACAAAAGTCTCCCATCTGTTCTTTCCCATTATATAATGTACAGAAACAACATTATTGAGCATATTGTTTAATTACCAATGCAAGAAACTCTGTCAATAGTTAGCTTCCAACCATCAAGACAGGAACAACGATAACTACCATCTGTATTCTGACATAATTGTTTACAGTTGTGTAAACCAATTTGACATTCATCAACATCTAAGCAAAAAGAAAAAAAGTTTATGTAACAGACATATTTTAACTTGTAGTATTCAATGAAACACAAATACGCCTTATATAAAACATAAAGCAATTGCAAAAAAGAAAAATACTGAAACAAAATATAAAAAAAACAACTTAGTAGAACAAATAAGAAGGACAAAATAAAATTCAAAAACTATTAAAAAAAAAAAGAATGGCCAATGGTTAAACAAGATTTAATGTCACTAACCAAAAACAAATGATTAAACAAAATTTAATGTCACTAACCCAAAACAAATGACTAAACAAGATTTAATGTCACTAACCAAAAACAATCCTTATTGAAAGTCAAGGCTAGCGAAACTTGCCCTTAAGGAGCATCACCAATGAATGCTGACAATGTCCTTCAAACCTGCATACTTTATAAAGAGACCCAAACAAGACTCTGGCCACAAAACTCTTCTATAGAAGAAAATCTCTATGGAAAACTGCCTCTGGAAACCCCTGCATGGTTCATCCCAAATAGAGGATTACTGATCTGAACCCTCTGACATGAAAAATGAGAACAAAGAAGGTCTCAGCACTGACCTGCGATAGGGTAATGAGCTTTTGGTCTAAACTGTCCTCAGGTTGGGTCAGTGTTGAAGCCTTCTATAACAAATGGTCTTGCTCTAGCTCTTTCCCTCAAGTTATAAAATACAAATAAAATAACAGCTGATGTTTACAGTCTAGTACCAAATAGTTCAGCACACTCACCAGTGCATGTTTTGTTAAGTGGGTCAAACTTGAATCCTGGGAAGCAGCTGCAAGAGAATCCTCCTTCATAGTTTCTGCAATCTTGGCTACAGTTATTTCTCTCTCTTTTAGCACACTCATTCACATCTAGAAACACCATTTAAATTAGCCCAGTTACCTTGTATTAATAATGTTTGACTGTAACTGATAAGGTTATATTTCTTTGCAAGTAAAGTATGTATTTAGTGATCAAGTATCAAACTGATAATTCACACATTTACTGCATCTAAAAATAATAATAATAATAACAAAACAAAAAAATGTAGTTTATACCTTGACACAGTCCACCAACACTGGTATATCCATCTAGACACTGACAACTGGCATTGCCAAAGGTATTAACACAATGCTCACGGACACCACAAGTCAAAAGACCATTGGAACACTCATCCAAGTCTTTGTCACAGTGGACTCCTATAGAAGTGAATAAAGTATAAACACTGTAGTCTAATAATACATACACCATATACTTCAATCCATTTGATGGAATTCTCAAACTAATGTACAAATCAAATCAATTATAGCAGCTTTATAGATTGCAAATCTACAAAACAAAACATTATACTATACAGACTAAAGACTTACACAAAACTATCAGTTAATAGCCAACTATTTCAGTTTAACTAAAAATGCAAATGACATTGACCAACCAGTAAATCCAGGTTTACATATACATCCCTTCTGAGGGTCACATCTGTCAGCTCCAGTGCTACAGGCACAGTCATTGGAACATTCCAGTCCCCATTTACCTTCAGCACAGGCTGTGATATTTTGTAATTAAAATGTACAAGTTATCTGATATGCCTAACAACTTTATAACTAAAAATTAATTACAAAAATAATATCTTATCTTATCTTATATAATACAGACGTTACTTCAAAAAAGAAGATGATTACGTCCTACGCGTCATGCATTTAGTCATGCATATTAACCAATGACTTAAATTCTGCCAAGTCACTGGTTTTTCTGGCTAGCTCAGGCAACCCATTCCATGCTCTAATAGCACTAGGGAAGAAGGAGTATTTGTACAAATTTGTCCTAGCATATGGGACGAGGAATGTGCCTTTATTTTTGTGTCTTTCAGAGTATTTTATTAAATTTTGTTTTTGTATTTGAAGATTATGGTTCAGTGTTTTATGTATAATTGCTACTTTACTTTTGAGTCTTCTGTCCTGAAGGCTTTCTAAATTTAGTGATTTTACTAATGGTGTTACCCTAGTCAAATGTGAATATTCGTTTGTTATGAATCTCACTGCTCTATTTTGTGTTTGTTCCAGTTTCTTAATGTTTTCTTGAGTTGAGGGGTCCCACACGGTGGATGCATATTCTATTATTGGCCTAACCAAGGTTAAATAACATTTTAGTTTTATGTTCTTATTTGATTTATAGAAATTTCTTTTAATAAACCCTAATGCTTTGTTGGATTTTTTTATAGTTTCATCAATATGTGGATTCCATGACAGTTTTTCATTTATTATAACACCTAGGTATTTTGAGTTTTTAGTCTGTGTTACTGGTTTGCCATGAATAAGATAAGTGGAATTAATTTGTTTTAGTTTTTTTGTTACTCTTAACAACTGACATTTTTCTGGGTGGAAAGACATGCTCCAATTTGATTCCCATTTCTGTAATTCATCTAATTCTCTTTGTAAAATATCTGTGTCTTGTTTTGTTTTTATTGTTCTATATATTATGCAATCGTCTGCAAATAATCTGACTTTTGTTCCTGAACTAATGCAATTTGGTAAATCATTTATGTAAATTAAAAATAGTAGTGGACCCAAAACTGTTCCTTGAGGTACACCTGAGTTTACTGTTATTGGTGTTGATTTAGAGCCATTTATTATTACAGTTTGTTCTCTCCCTATCAGAAAATCTTTAATCCACTGATGCAGTGGACCGTTAATGCCGAAATATTTTAATTTTTTAAGCAAACTATGGTGGTGAACTTTGTCAAAAGCCTTGGAAAAATCTAGTAAGATAGCATCTATTTGTTCACTATTATCTAAACCTTTTGAAAAATCATCAATTAGTCCTATTAGTTGTGTTTCACATGATCTATATTTCCTAAAGCCATGTTGGTATGGGGTGAGAAAATATAGATCATGTGAAACACAATACAGTCATTACTCTTACCAATACAAGTTCGACCATTGTTATCCATATAGTATCCTGATTGACAGCTACATGAATAACCACCTTCAGTATTCAAGCAGCTATCCTTTTGACTGCATAAATTCAGTTGCTCATACTGACATTCATCAATGTCTAAAAAAACAAATCATTAGAGTAGAAACGAACATTTTCATAGTAGCATATTTTTTATAATGTACTTAATGCTTAAATTTTTACCAACTTACTATTAAACAAGAAAGCAGTTATTTCTTCTAGAGTGACTGTAAAAAAAACAACTATAAATTGTTGAAACATTATTTTAAAATAATCAATTTCTACATTATTGTTCCTACAATTTACTCACCAATGCATGTATTGTTTCCTTGAAGGATATAGCCAGTCTTACACAGACAGTAAGGTGTATTGGTGATCAGATTTACAGAACAGATATCACTGCAGTTTAAACTGGATCCAGAACACACATCTAGATCTATTGGGATTAACATCATCAAATTAAAAGTAACAAGATTTGAAGAAGTATTACACTGGTAAAAGTAATTTATAATACGACTTTAATTGTGAGTTGTGAGTTTCAAGTGTAACAAAAAATAGTTTTCAAAGTAAAAAGGGTTTATTGTACCTTTAAGAGTACATTTTAGACCTCCCCCACCTACCAAACAAAGAGTTAAGGGAAAGAAGGGATAGGTAATATTAAGCTTTTCAAACTAATACTATAAATGACTAATGACATAAGCACATAATGTTTAATTGCCTGATTAAATGAACAAATTGATTTTTCTCACTCTTTAACCAAAACCTAGTTAGGGGGTGGGCAGTATTAAAATGATAAATAAAAGTTTAACCAATGATAAGATCCCCAAAACAACTTCCGTACTTACTTTTAATACATGCTGTTCTGTTTAGGCTGAGCTTGTAACCATAGTTACATTTACAGTTGTACTTCCCAGGAGTGTTTTCACAGATCTGTTCACAGTTGTGGGTTTTAGCAGCACATTCATCAATATCTAAGACAGAGAAATAAGGCATTCAGCCACTTACAAACAAACAAGGACACACCAACTGATGATTTCAATTGAAATATCAGAAACTTCAGACACTGATTTCAGAGCTCCATGATTTTCAGTTTCTGATCAGGTTACAGCTTTTGTCAATTTCTGCTTCTCTGTTAATTTGTCAGAGAAACCATACTTTTCAAGCCACATTTTTTTAATGTCGACATTTACCAAAAGACATAAGTCAGTTTTAAAAAGGTCAATTTTTATATTTATATCCGACGTATTGATAAATCTCTGTAGTCTGATGCACTTATTGAAAGAAGAAGTTAAACTTTTATGGAGTAGAACTAGCATTGTGGAGAAAAAACTTACTAAATAGGGTGACAGCATTTATACAAGTACATGCAAGTTAAAAGAAAGATAGCTATGAATTAACAAACCTACAAATCTATATTATTAAATATATGAGAGAAAAGTATCATTGTGAATGATCGATGGCTTAGTTAATCAAATCTAAATTTTACAATACTAAACATAACACTGATCAAATTTTAATCTTCAAATCATAGAAATAACTAGTAAATCTTGAATGAATTCAATGCTGTCTATTACATAAGTAGAAAACTCATTTTGGAAATTACAAAACAATAATCTTGTGTTCTACCTGTGCAAACATTGTTGACATTCCTGGCATAACCAGAGCTACATTCACAAGTATAACTGCCTTGATTGTTGACACAGTCTTGAGTAGAAAAATTACAGGTGTTGTCTAAAACATCCAAACACTCATTGATATCTGAAAGATGAAGCATTCAGAATACCAGTATATCAAAAGAAAGTAAAAAACTTTATTACATATGAGAATTAAATAATACAGAAATAAAATGTGAATGTGCTCAACATAGAATAATGTTTAGTCAGTTTTAAAATTTGACACTCTTCACATTATATCCTAAAATTTGGAGGCATAATGGCTGAACAGTAAAGTGCTCAGGTTTAAGTCCCAGTGAAAACTGGCATTTTAAATTTCAGGATTTTTAGGTCATTCCTGAGTCCACCCAACACTAGCAAGTACCTGTCATGAGTTGGGAAAAGTAAAGAGGATGGTCATTGTGCTGGTATCATGACACCCTCATAAACTGTCAGCCATAGAAACAGATGACCTTTACATTATCTGCCCTACAGATCACAGATATCAAAGGGATACTTATCTACAAATGTATATCTCCTCAAGAAGTAAATTATATTCTACACATATTCCATATGTTCTAGAGTTAAACTATTGCAGATAAAGTGCAAGGTACACTTGCTTACATTAATGTAATACTAATATATAAGTTCATTGTTTGCTAGCAAAAATAATCTTTGAAAAATAAATTAACTTAAGATGTAGATATAAATACCTTGACATTGGTTGCTGACATATTCATAGCCCAATGGACATTTGCACTGAAATGACCCAAGTGTGTTGACACATATCTGGCCTAAAGGACAGGCTTCATTCTCATCACACTCATTGACATCCTGGTTACAATTGTCTCCCTTCCAGCCCTCACTGCACTTGCAACCTTTGACACTGTCACAGGTTCCATGGCCATTACAAATACACATACTTAAGCAGTTGCTACCATAATATGGTTTTGGACAAACTGTAATGTTATAAGATTGATATTTTTTTATTATGAATGAATCAAACAAAAATGACTAAACATAAATAAGGTTGTCTATAATGTGTATATACCTGTACAGGTAGTGCCATCATTGCTCAGTTTATAGCCTGGGTAACAAGAACATTGGAAACTTCCATTGGTATTTGCACAAGAATGGCTACATGGTGAATTGGCAAGTGTACATTCATTGAGATCTGTGAACAAATGTTTACAAATATGTATTTTTGTTAATAGTTTTTCAGTTTCTGAAGAACCATTTCAGTCAGATTACAACTACAGAGGAATCTATATTAAAAAGAATAAGAAATGATGACTAATACATTGAAACTAAAACACCAACTGTTTCAAGGATCTTATTTACATTTGTAAATTTTAAGATGCTCTGTCAGAACTGAAAATTATGTTTATTTACTATATTTAGACTGACTTGTTAATTAAGTTAGTTCAGTTAACATATTTTATGTTATGTCAGCTTACAATGTGAATAGTAACAGTAAGTATTCATTTGTAAAAAAAAATAAATCTTATTTTTGGTGATGTGTTCACATAGCTGTTTTTTTTTTTTTCAGAGCTACTAGACAGAAGCTCATAGTCTATTAAATTGCAATTAATTTTTTGCTTTTATTAGATTTTGAGAAAAAATATATTATAAATAGTAGTGTTTTTATTTAATTAATGAAGTGAAGATTCTGTATGACTTACAAATTTAATTGGAATTTTATAAATTGTTAAAATATGTTATTTTCTGAATGAAAAGAGATGCTCCATATAGACCTATAGAGATTTTTAGCTAAAAAAAAAAAAGTAAAATGCCAAATCATTGGAAATAAAATGGACCATTTTCACAATGACAGCTCTGCAAAGATTAAATAAAAGATGTTATACTGAAATCTAAATATATATGTTTACAGAAAAAAAAAGAAAGTACAACATTAACAAAATTGGACTAAGTGTAACAAACACTGTTAACAGACATATCTTAGTTGCAAAAGAGTGGATGTGGTATAGAATGCTTTCTACAGTGTGTGTGTCATTATCAAGAATGTAAGCAATAAAAACCAAAATGACTTTACTCTGAACTGAAACAAGGTACACTCACCTATACAGTGTTGTGTGTCATTATCAAGTGTGTAACCAATAAAACAACCACAAACAGCTGTTCCATTTGTGACAGTACAAGTCTGACTGCAGCCTTTATGAGTGCACAGTTCAAAACTACTTGAGTCTACAAAAAAAAATAATATAGCTATAATGTAAAAAGGAGAAAAGAAAATGCTTACATAAATTATTTTAGATGACAAAGAACTAAGCTTGAAGTATAAGGCTTACATTAAAATCAGCATTGAATAAAGAGGGAATCAAAACACAGATTGCATTAGAAAGACAAACAGGGAAAATGTCTCCAAATATGTTTCAAATAAATCTGCTGCATTTTAGTCTTAGGAAGAAGCAAGGGCTCCAACATGTGTTTTGTTTATTTGTTTTACATGTTTCGGATGTTCCTTCAGAGTTAAAGATAGTTTACTTCCTAGTCCAAACCTCCCACAGGACGACGGGGGATGGGAGCGGGCAGGATTTAAACCCTCGACCATCGATAAATCCGAACGACAGTCCATCGTACAAACCGCACGACCAGGCAGCCATCCTACGACCAGGCAGCCATCCTATGAGCCATGTGTGAGGGAATGAAGGTGGGCTTTAAATGGGTCAGTGACCACATGATGATGAATGCAGATCAACTCCACTGAATTGAAAACCTCTTCAATTTAAGAATTTTGTAGAATTTAAAATGCACAACCTTCATATACCATAAAGCTCATTAACCAAGAAGGACAGATGATGATGTACACAATTTTGTTTTCTAATCAACTTTATAACAGAAAACTTTTACCAACTCCAGAACAGATGATAGTATAGGAACTAGGAAACTCCTTTCAGGGCATAAGAGTGATCTAAAATGGCATGTGTTGGGTGGAATGCTATTTAAAACATGTTTGATTTTCCTTAAAAAATTTTAATGCAAGAAAAATTTAAAGTAATAATTCCCCCCCCCCCCCCAAAAATGTGTAATAAATCTTTTTATGTATAACTTCTTCTTCTTCTTCTAGCCAGCTTTATTGCTGCTGAGCTGTGAGCTCTTTTGCAGACTGTGCCAAGGAAAAAAAAGTGTGCTGTTCTCTTCAGTTGTTCAGCACTGCCATACAGGGTGTTAGTTATGTTGGGCTGTAGTGGAAGTAGGGTCTGCCTAAGGTGGATTAGGGAGGGGCATTCAAAGAGGATATGGTTTACGGTTTCAAAGGGGTGGGCGCAGTGTCTACAAAGGAGTAGTTGTGTGGAGTTTATTTTGTTCAGGTGGTAATTTAATAGTGGTGTGTGTCCTGTTCTTAGTTGGAAGATTGTAGATTGTTCTTTGCGGGGGAGGAAGTTAATACTGTCCAGTTTGTTAGGCGTAGTCATTTCTTTGTACATGGCTCTGCCTGTGTTTCCTGATGCCCATTGGTTGAGCAGCTCCTCTTTGTGATTGTTGACTAACATTGACCTTAGGGTGAGGTAGTTAACAGGTCTATCTGGTTGTTCCATAGATGAACCTGCCTTTGATAGCTTAACTGCCTTTTCATTTCCCATGATGCCAATGTGTCCAGGCATCCACTGTAGTGTGATATTGATATTTAATTTTGATATCATCTGATGGATTATCACAATGAGTGTTGTCAACTCTCTTGGGCTGTTTGAGGTGCTGCTGTTAAGTGCTTGCAGAGTAGTAGATTGGGAGTCTGTAAAGAAAACAATATCTGATGGTGGTTGCACTCCTTCATATATTTTGTTTTCCACTGTCTGTAGTGCTATGGTAATTGCCTCAATTTCGGCTTGGAAGTTTGAGCAGTAATCGCCACAGGGTGCGCTTATCTCAAAGTGTTTATTTTTAGGGAAGACCAGGAAGGCACCAAGACCAGCATTGATGGTAGCTTTGAAAGCCGATCCGTCTGTATAAATATGGATAGCTGTTTTTTTAAAGCTTTCAATTGTTTCAAGCGTGCCTACTTTGAGCTCCAGTGGATTAGATTCTTTTGTTAAGATGTTATTTAGTAAATCTTATCTTATCTTATATAATACAGACGTTACTTCAAAAAAGAAGATGATTACGTCCTACGCGTCATGCATTTAGTCATGCATATTAACCAATGACTTAAATTCTGCCAAGTCACTGGTTTTTCTGGCTAGCTCAGGCAACCCATTCCATGCTCTAATAGCACTAGGGAAGAAGGATGGTTGGTTGTTTGTAGTTTAGTCCGGGTGTAATGTTTGAAAACCTGGTAATTTTTTCTCTGTTATTGGGTAGGTGGTGTTTTAGGGCTAGTTCGTCAGTAAGTTGGATCAGAGTCCTTTGCTTTTTTTTGTTGTTTTTCCTATTTCTCTGTGTTAGTAATTTATTTGGATGATCGTCCTCCAACCTTCTGTATCTCTCAATAGCTTCTAATGCTGCTCTGTTGCACCTTAACTTAAGAGGTTCAATATTGGAGTCTATTTCAAAGGCTGCTGTGGGAGTAGTTCTCATACCTTCACTAATTAGCCGCAAGGCTTGGTTTTGGATTGTATCTAATGATGATTGATAGGTTTTGTTGGCAGCTACTTGTATGGAGAGACAGTTATCCATTACAGATCTGACATATCCAGAGTATAACTGTCTTAAGGTTTTCTTTTTAGCTCCCCAGGATGTTCCTGCTAGGTGTTTTATTATGTTTAATCTTTGTGATGCCTTTTCTTTTAAATCTGCCATAAAGTGTTTTAGAGACAGTCTTTGGTCTAGTTTTACACCAAGATATGTTGGATTTTCTTCTTTATTTATTGCCTGAGAGTCTATTTGTAGGATGTAGTTTCTTTTTGCTGTTTTGTTGCTGTAGCTAAAGATTGAATAAACTGACTTTTCTTTGTTTATTTCCATCTTCCATAATTTTGAATATGTGGAGATAGTTGTGAGGGCTCTATTTAGTTTGGATCTAGTCAGCACTGGATATTTCTCTGTAGTCCAAATTAAAAGATTGTCTGCATAAAGTGCCTTATTGACCGAAATGAGGGAGGTCGTTCTTGAAGATTAGAAAGAGAGTGCAGCTAAGGGCTGAACCTTGTGGTAGTCCTTCTTCCAAACTTTTTTTACTAGAGATGGCACCTTCGAATCGGGTTTGGATGGTTCTGTTTTTTAAGAATGCCCTGATCCAGCTAAACATTTTTCCATGGATGCCCATTTTTTTCATCTTCAAAAATAGACCTTTTCTCCACACTCTATCATAGGCTTGCTGCAAATCTATAAATACTGCTGTAGTGTGCTTGTTTTCATTAAACCCTTCTACTGTGTCCTGGATAAAACGAAAGAGGTGGTCTTCTGTTCTACTTGCTTTCCTGAAGCCAGCTTGTGCATTGTGGAGTGAGCAAGTACTTTCTAGCCACCAATAAAGTCGGTTATTGATCATTTTTTCTGCCATTTTGCCAATGTTGGATGATAGAGATATTGGTCTATAACTTTTTGAGTCTCCAGGTGGTTTATTTTTCTTTAAAATGGGTATTATGTTTGCGGTTCTCCATTCCTGCGGTATGTCTCCAGTTATCCATGTATGGTTGATAAAGTTAAGTATACAGTTTTGGGCCTGTGGTCCTAGTCCCTGAATCATTTCATTTGTTATTTTATCGGGTCCAGGGGATTTTCTTGACTTGAGGCTTTTTAGGGCAGTATTGAGCTCATGTAGAGTGAAGGGAGTGTCAAAGATCTGACAGTTGACTGTTGGAGCTTTTTCTTCTTTCTTTAAGATATTACTGAAGGCCTGGTCCAGTTGTTTTCTTGGCTTTGACTTGTTAATGCTGGCAAAATATGTATTAAAGGTTTCAGCCTTTTTGAGGTTTTCTGTTATTATGTCATCAGTGCCTTTTATAGGTTGGGGGTTTGTTATTTGTTTCTTTCTTGCTAGCCGGTGCAGAAGGGTCCAGGCCTTTCAACCATCCTTGTTTAGATCTAGTTGTTCGCATGCTGTGGTCCACTTTTTCTTTTTTTCTGTTTTAATTGTGTATCTTATAAGCCCTGTCAATTTGTTGTACATTGTCTTGTTCTCTCTAGTAGGGTTTTTTCCTATAGTCTTCCTGGCATGTTTCTTTCTTTTACTAATTTATCTAATTCAGGTGTCCAAAAAGGTTTGTATTTCTTAACTTGGCCTCGAGAGATGTGTTTTTTTGCTGCTTGTAAGATGTTGGAGACTATAGTTGTGTAGGTTGAATTGACGTCTGTCTCCATTATGCTTGATAGTCTTGTGTCTGTTTCTTGTAAAAAAACTGCCCAGTTAGCTTTTTTATAGTTCCATCCATATATATAACTTGAAGTATCTTTGATTGATACAAAAGATATATGCACAACATAGAAAGCTTCTGCTACAAATAATTAACACATTTTTTTTTTCTGGACAAAAAAAAAACAAACCAAAGTTTCAAGAAAAGATTTCCAGAAGTAGAAAACCTACCTAGCTGGCAAGTTGATTTATCAGTTGTGAGTAGATTGCCAGGTAGGCAGGCACAGGTGTAGTTGCCATCATTATTTTCACAGATTTGTTGACAGTTATTGGTCCCTTCAATACATTCATCAATATCTGTGTGATAGAAAGTGTGCTTTCCTATAGAAAACTACCAAAGGTATTTGTAAATTCTAGTTATACATTAGCAAATCTATTACTTTAACAGCTGTCTAAGATAGTAAAATTTTGTAATTTAAAAAAATCTGTAAAAAAAAAAGAGGAAAAAAGAAAATATTCTTTTTTTGACAAATAAAAATATATCAAATATTCTGTCCTAATGTAGTATCTAAACTTGTCTACAATAATTTGAAAGCAAGAACTCTGCTTGTTACACAGTTACCTTGACATCTAGAAGTATTGCCTAGATCAAGCCTATAGCCAGGGAGACAAGTGCATTGATAAGATCCTATAGAATTGGCACATTCAGAATTTTTAGGACATGTCTCATTTGTGAAACATTCATTGATATCTAATGAGAAAACAGAAGAAAAAAAAGTATATAACAATATGTGAGCACAAATTGTAGGAACTATACATCACATGATGCAGTGTATTTTTGGCAGTTTATTTTTTTAGATTGAAAAGTAATACACTGCATGCCAGTAAGAGAAAGTGTTTTTTTTTTTAAATTCAAGAAACCACAGCTGTTGTGTAAATGATCATATTTTCACCAAGTACTTAAATAGTAAAGGACCTCTGTAAAGGTCATCTTTTGCTGTAACCCATGGTTAATGATGGTGTCATGTGGCCAGCACAAAGACCAACCAACTTTACTTTCCCCTAACTAATGTCAGGTACCCATTAGAGTTAGGATGCCCTAAAAATCTTCACCAAGATTTGAACCTGAGGCTCCTAAGTTCAGAAGCCATGCACTTTATAACTCAGCCACCACACCCCTTTAACATGAACTGCACCAGTGCTTAAAGTATTGATAGAGAGTGTACAAGGCACATCATAAGATTTATTAAGGTCAATTTTTTTGTCACTTTCTTCTGATTCTTAATGGAATTCAATACACATGAAAAAAAAAAATATGTGTGCACTGACCTATGCATGTACCATTCATGTCCAGAAAGCCATCAGGGCAAGATTCACAAGTATATCCTAGTGTGCTGTTTCCTTGTTCTACAGCAGCTTTGTCAATACAAGTCTGACCAGGGAGACATGGGTTAGGCTTGCAAGCATCTAATTCAGATTCACAGTCTTCACCTTTAGATAGTGGTGGATAATAGAAGTCTTATCAAATACAGCCAAGTAATTAAAATATATAGGTCTGCAACAGGACTTGAAACTTATTTATTTTTATACTAGTAAGTTTCTCTTTGAGATTAGTCAAGTTTTTTTGTTTTGTGTGGTCAGCGGTTAACAGTGTCAAGTGTGTAGTGCATAATTAATAGTTATCTTAACTAATTAAAGTTTTTGCAAAACAGTATCATTTAGAAAACACTAAAGATTTTCTAATAAACATATTTTATATATATATAAAAAAAGATCTAAATATTTAAAAAGATCCCAAAAATTCACTTAATATTTTTAAAAAGTTTAAATGTTTAATGAATAAATAGAGTTAACTAAAACAACTGAGATTTATACCTGAGAACACAATGAATGAACAATTAATGAAGCTACTCCCCAATCACATAATTTTCAGGTAGAGAGCAATAGTACTCTAAACCACACTTTGAAGCAACTTGTTGATATCCCATTGCAGTTCAGGTCAGGTCCCAACCTGAAGTGGCCTACACCCCCCTCCTTCTTTATAGTGCTAAGTTTGAAGAAACTTAAAAAACTTAAGCTTTAATTAATCCTATGCAATTGTGTAAACTTACCTCTTATTACTTATACATGCAATAACATTCTATTTAGCATCTGATGTGTGATTTGTGTTAAGTATTTTTTATTGGGAAGACAATATAATTTAACAATAATAAAAAATAATAATTTAATTGTTTTACTTAAGTTTTATAAATTCCATTAAAAAATAAATAATATTTGCAAAACAATGACAATCTACCGATATATTGTGAAGATAAAATTAGACTAATTAGAAAAACAGAAACAAACACACTCACATAGACTGTTAATAAATTCTTAATGAATAATATTCAAATCCTCATAACATACATAATATTAACATGAAATGACCATATAATGGCATAACGAACTGATTCAAAATCATAAAAATGCACATAACTAAACTTAAGAATCTTAATTTATTTATCATGATTTACATTAGGCTATCTAGCGTCTCTTGCTTTAGTAACAGCTTTCCAAATAAATGTTTAATAAAATCAGGTCTGAATTTAAATGATCACTTAAATATTTGCATTCTTTTATTTCTAGTTTTTCAAATATATATATAATATGTATTCTTATAAAAAAACAACACCACAACAATAATAAATATTGTAATTAGTAATGTTTTTGATTGTATATAAATTATATATTCACAGAGACCTCTCAAATGAAAACAATTCTACAAACAGTTTAAAGAAAGCAAGGGTAAGATGTGTCAATGATCGGATTCTACAACCTTATACTTCCTAATTCAGTCAACTGAGCAGATGAATGAAATTGAAGCTTAAATGTGAGAAAGTAGCATCAATGGTAACACAATAACATTTCTATGGTGTTAAGGGACAATAATGACTATTCTAAAAAGAATAATGTGCTTTGGTCAGTGGAAGGTAGAAGGAAGTAAAAAAGTGAAACGCTCAGTTTCACCAACAAATGTCATTTATAAGTCTCTACAAGTAGTGGTATATAGTTTTGGAAAAATAAAATCAAATTTAATCTAATAATTATCACATTTTAACACTAATTTTATAAATTATAAACATCTTAGAATAGTAAAAACATTAGCTTTAGTTCTTGTTCATATTGAAGTTCATTTATTAGTCATGAAATAAAAATATAAAATGAATTTAAAATTACCAGTATAGGCTGGAAAACATTGACAGAGTCCAAGAAGAAATCTTCCATTTTCTCTTTCAATCTGTCTAGTTGCTTTCCAATCACAAGTTCCAAAATTGTTACAACTTGTACAAACAACTAAATCCAAATAAATAACAGATGATGAACCACCTTTTGAGTCCGTGGCCTTGACACTAAAAAAATAAATAAATGGAAAAGATGTTTTTAAAAATTTTAATATTAATTGATGAATTAAAGATTAAACAAGCAAACATTTAGACAATTATGTTTCTTCACTTAGTATCAATGGGAGAGAACCAGATATTAAGACTAAGACTTCTTTATTGATCCTTATGGAAATTTGTTGTAATTACAAGGACTTTTTTCTCATATAAAGACAACACAACAGAAACATACACATAAAGAACAGTAAAAATGTAAGGGGAACTGGATAGGTTTTGTTCAAGTCAGAGATTATATGACAAAACATATGACATCAGATATAGTCATTAACAAATTGAAAGAAGAAAGATAAAAAAAAAAAAGAATTGGAAGATGTTGGTCACAAATAAGACATCAATAGTCACGCGTGTCATCCTGAAAGAAGACTTTTTAAAGTCAGACTCTGAAGATTGGTTGTATGCTCTTGGAGATTAAAGAAAAGGGGAAATAAATATTTTACACCAAAAGTTTTTTCTTTTAAAATTCATTTAGCTTTGGGAAAAAAAATTCCCATTGCAGGTTAATCCACATGCATCTATATATAAAAGATAGGTGCCTACTTAGCTAGAAACTAACAGAAGTTTGATTTATTTATATTTAATGACAACTACTAAGCTACATTTGCTTTAACCATGCAAAGATATATTTGTTTTTACAGCTGTCATTTCTGACAGAAAAATAAAAAACTAACCCAATAGTCAAAGGCAAGCTGGCATTAGGTGTGTAAGTCAAAATGCCACTGTTAGAGTTTAAGGTAACACTTCTGTGCAAGGTTCCAGTCAAATGGTAAGTTATATTGTCCTCCACATCTGTATCTGTGGCCTTAAAGGTCAGAACAGAAGTTCTACCATGAGTTAATTCCCATTGCTGCTTGCTGTTCAACTGACTTGTGTTGAATGTTATCACAGGAAGTATATTTCCTTAAGAGTCACATTTTTTTAATAGTTTAGAGCATAATTTTCAAAGAAAATACAGCATATTTACAATGCCAAATATAGAGAATAAAGGATATTAAAATGTATTATAATAGTAAATACTTTCTGATTTCGTAGTGTAATTTATTTTTTTTTGATTGTTAAATTGTTAAGCAAAAAATAAAAAAGCTAAAAACCAAGCCATGACTTACATTGTGACAATACAACAACAACAAAAAAATACTAATATTTATAGTTTATAAAATAGTAATATGTTTGATTCAATATTGATTTTAAATGAAAACTATTTAAAAAATTAACTCAGTTAATAAAGTTAGAAATCTTAGAGGTCATAACAAAGAAAACTAAAACTCTTGATAGGTCATAACAAAGAAAACTAAAACTCTTGGGTGGGCTGTAATTGTCTCCAAAAATCTTTAAACAAAACGTTGAGTTAAAAGCGCAATTCACTAGTACTAGTTTAATTTTAAATCATTTATTGTGTTTTTTAAAACCACATTTTCAAGCTTACTGAATTTTCTTTTTTGGCATTATTTATAGGAAAGCTATTCAGTATTTGGTCAGAAAGTGACTTCTCACACAGAGGCAAATTATTTACATACTGTCATCCATTCAAGACAAATTAAAATTTTCTCATAAAAAGGTTTAAAAGAAAAAAAATACTTTTACATTAATCATCTAAGATTGCCATTAAAAAAGATATATTCTCTAGAATAACCAAATAGAGAACAACTAGAAACATTTATTTGTGCAGAACAAATCTTACAGCTGCTGCACATAAGTAATAGATATTGAAGCATTTAAACTATGCAGCAATTAAACTATGCACAACAGTCAATTTATCTTATATTGTGATGTCTTAATTGTTCTTCAAACTGCAGATGCCTGAGTATTAAACTGCTCAGCCAATATAACAACAAAATGAAAAAGATAATTCTTTAATGGACTCCAGCTCCCATGCTAAACCAGGAAAATGAAAACATGTCCTAACATGACAGGAAACAACCAGCAATATATTACTCTAGAAAATGCCAACACTTCAATATTGTATACCACAAAGCTTGGTAAACCCCTTAAGGATAAATGCTATAGATATAATAAATGAATGCATAGTTTAGAACAGATTCCTCTAGACTCCTCCAATGTTATATATGCAAATATATGGCACTATTAGTGCAGGTCTATAATTCTGTTTGGAACATTTGTTTTGGTTCTATTACACTGTGAGTCTGCAGGTCAACTTACTTTGAATTATTTTGAGAGCTTCAGCTTCTTGACTAGCAATTTTACTGTTCAATGCAAACTGCTCACTTTCAGTGAGAACATAGTCATAGATGCAAGCATCATTATCATTACATTTTGAACGAGCCCTTGCTAAGCTGGTAGAGTCTATTTCCTCTTTAAATAGGGGTTTAAAATCTGGATGTTGGTAGTCTAGGGCTGATTCTCCAGGTAAATAACTGAATATAGTATTTGTACTAGTAACTTGCCCTTAGTGAAAAAACAAACAAACAAGTATATTATAAACAAAACAAAAGAATGAAATTGAACTAATGCTTTATTCTATTTTGCCTTATATATACAGTTGACTCATGATAGTCTGAGGCTTATCTTATTGAACTAATGCTTTATTCTATTGTAATAAATAAATTGTGCCTTATATATACAGTTGACTTATGATAGTCTGAGGCTTATCTTATCTTATATAAAACAGACGTTACTTAAAAAAAATAAGATGATTACGTCCTAAGCATAATGCATTTAGTCATGCATATTAACTAATGACCTGAATTCTGATAAGTCAATAGTTTTCCTGGCTAGCTCAGGCAACCCATTCCATGCTCTTATAGCACTAAGGAAGAAGGAGTATTTATACAAATTTGTCCTAGCATATGGAACGAGGAATGTGCCCTTATCCTTGTGTCATTCTAAGTATTTTATCAGATTTTGTTTTTGTATTTGAAGATTATAGTTCAGAGTTTTATGTATAATTGTTACTTTACTTTTGAGTCTTCTATCCTGAAGACTTTCTAAATTTAGTGGTTTTACTAAAGGTGTTACTCTAGTCAAATGTTATGGGACTGGAAGATTGTTGGATTGCTAAAACATTGGATTATCATAGATTAGCTATACTTAACAGAATTTAACTGTATATGTTAAGAAAAGTATATTTTTGATTTAATTTCTTTAGTCTTACATGAATTTGCAATGGTGCTGCATCAGATTACAGTGTGTTGGATTTTTAAGTGGTGAACTATCAAAAGTCAATTCTAATTTTGTTTATGGTATATATAACTTGACAATCAATTAAGAACTTAAAAACTGATAAAAGGTTAAAACAGATTAGTTTCAGCTTACATTCTTTCCCAAAGTTTTCAAAAAGATTTAGCTCTGTGCTAATTTTATCTCCAGTAAGAACTGTGCCATCAGGCAAAATGAAATCATCATTAGGATCATCATTGAAATTGCCTAGAAGTCCTCTTAGTTTGCCTTTGTAAGACACAGAGACATCCACAGCAAACTCCAGATTTTTAAAACCAACAAAAAATTTGAGAGAAATTCCTGCAAATGAAAAATAGTCATAGAGATGTATTAGTGCAATTCAAATGAAAACTGCCAAGTATCTAAAAGAGTATAAGCATTCAAATTAAGGCAGTCAAAAGAATTTATTTGTACCATTCAAATGAAAGATGTCTATAACCACCTCAAATAGATGTAATAGATGTATTGGTGCATCCAAATGAACCCTGGTTATCATAAAGTTCCCCTTTCAGACCTTGTGGTCTATAGGGCAGATGATGTAAAGGTCATCTGTTTCTGTGGCCTACGGTAAACAAGGGTGTCATGTGGCCAGCACAATGACCAACCGCCTTTACTTTTCCCTAACTATTGTCAGGTACCCATTAGAGCTGGGTGGACTCAGAGGCGCCCTTAGATCCCAAAATTAAAAATCTCAGTCTTCACCAGGATTCAAACCCCAGTCCCCGGTTTGGAAGCCAAGCGCTTTACCGCTCAAGCACAGCACCCCTACTGCTTATCATGACAATGTAATATTTCATGAATGTTCTAGAACCAATAGTTCATAATTTTGTTCTTAACTTTAAACAAACCTGAAGGAAATGTGGCTATTAAAGTTGTTCTGTTAGATCTGTCATCCCTATGCAGACTAATAGCATTGTTTCCAAGAATTTGACTGAAGTTCCTTGCAATGTAAAAGTCTTGGGTGACATCCTGATTGTTGGCTACTATGACCATTCCTTCAAATATTGACAAGTCTATATCATTGTACAATTGGCTACATGGAAATTTGTGTACATACAGTTCTAAAGATATCAACATTTAACAAATGCATACAAATGAAAGCTTTCAACAAATACCTGTCTCAGCATAATCCAGCTCCACTTGAAATTTAGAATAATTTCCCTCCACAGCAGCAAAAGCTACAAAAACAGTAGCTAAGCTTCTATTTCCTTGACTGGTGAGGACTTGTTTAGTTCGGGCCTGAAGCATATAGTCTTGTTCCGGTAGGGATAGTAAAATGTATTCTCCCAAGCCATTAAATGTGTACATATGACCATCGAGAGTTTGAATATGTGGATCACCCAGTGCTCGTCCTACACAAGAAAAAGAAAAACATTTTCAAAACACTATAAACATTTTTTTAAAAATTTCTTTTTATAAATTTATTAATGGCATAACCATTAAACTTAAACAACAATTTTTTATGTTTCACAGTTTTAATTAAATTGCTTATTTGGGAGTATCTCCTAACGAGATAAAAATATCTGAGTATTCTAAAGTTATCCTTTTAAATATTTTAAAATACTTGATCAAACTCTTAATAAAAAGTTACTTCAGTTAGGCCAATATTCTTGCATAAACCAAACTATGTGTAGATTTTAAATTTGATCTCAGCATATTTCCAATACAGCTCATTTTGTAATGATGTTTTAAATAAAGAAATTTTTTTGGCTATAAATTTATGTTCCCCCCCCCCCCCCCCCATCTCTTAAAGTCATGATTTGGGGCTTTACAAGTAGATTTTTGTGTTTCTCAAATTATTAGTTAGTCTTTTTTGTTTAAATGCTTAGCAAAAAAAATTCTTCAAAAAGCAAGTTTATCATCCTTGTCTTTTGATATACTTGTAGTTTTACAATATAAATGAAAAAAAAAAAATCAATATTGTTTGCAAAATAGACTTGAAAGTTCCTTGCTCTTTTACCTGATATTATTTCAGGATTTAAAGTACATCTAGGACTAGGTTTGACTGCATTAAACAGAGTACAATAGTATGAAGGGGAGCTACTTTCTTGACAACACCATTTATGAGGATTGTAATCTTCCAATTTGTGGTTACGACCATTATTCACCCATGGGTCATTGAACAAAATGTAGCCAGCATTGGGAGCTCGGTAATAAATATATTCTGAGTATTCATTGTATCTTCTGTAACAACAGAGCTGAAAAATAAAGTGAAAAAAAAAATTTAATATGTAGTCTCTCTATTTTTTTAAATTAATTTAATTAATTATTAAATCCATCACTCTATGCCTTAGCATTATTAAATTTACTAAGAATATTTGATATTTTGTTTAGACAATATATACAGAAAACATTTGCCACCCTTTTGGTCATACTGTAGAGTAGATTTTTTTCTTTCATTTAATAAGCAAGTAAGTCTATTTCATGTGGAGTTGTTACATCACATGAAATTATGGCCATAAACTAACCATACCAGATCAGCCATTGCCCAGATTGCCAAGGGTGCTAGCCGCCACAGACCAGGACAGAGGTGAAAAGTATACTACTGGTTCATGCAAAAATAAAATAAATACCAGAAATAAAATCTCCATAAGAAAATGGAATGTGAGATCATTTAGAGATAAAGGAAAAGTTGAAGAGCTCACATACGTACTGAAAAGACTTTGTTTTGACATCATTGAACTCTATGTATGAAATGCACTGGAAAAACATAGCCAAAATAACAACAGAAGAGGGCCATAAACTGTACTTCAGTGGAATACAAGGTGTTCACGAACAAGAAGTAAGACAAAAAATATAGACGTGCAGATCTTAGAGAGGAAGTGGTCACTCCCTTAGAAAAGATACCAGCAACAGAGCTAGGCAGGCCTTCCCCCAGGGAACAAGACGCAGAGGAAGACCAAAAAGAAAATGGCAAGGCAGTGTACTAGAAGAAGCCGAGAGGACCAGGAAGAGCTGGGAAACCATAAAAAAACTAGCAAGAGACCATGGAGAGTGGCATGTTTTTGTTGAGGCCAAATGTTCCATGAGGAACCCAATGGAATGATGATGATAATGACGAACAAGAAGTGGGGTTATAGGTTACAGATTATATATATAAAAATGCATTTATATTAAAAATAAATCATTTTAAATACTGGTATTTGAATAAATGATTGAAACTTATGATTTTTATGATGAAGAAGCTAAAGAAATATTCAAGTCATTCTAAAAAGTTTAAAGAAAAACAAAGATTATTTTAATTGGCAATTTGTCAAAACAATCAGTCAAAGATGCAAACTCAGGCCAGTATTTATTTAATGCTAAGAAGAACTGTGGTGAAAAGTGTTGAGTTGGCATGGAACAAGATGGCTAGTGTAACAACTGATCCTGCCCAAGCTTTGAGAAAAACATAGGTTTTTGTAATAAAATTAACAGCAAAGTATCATATTATAAATATTTATAACATTATATAATATTTTTATTTTCGTTTTCACTTTCACATTATTTACATCTTTGAATCCGAAAAGTTGAGAGAACGTTTTAAAAAAAAATGTTTATGAAGAGAATTGTACATATGTATGTTTTTATTTATTACTTATTTAATTATTGTTTTAGGAAACTTTGTACAAATTACTCCAAGCAGACCAATGAATTTTAAGGGGTTTTTATATATCCTGTTGTCATAAAAGCTCTGTATTTTTGCTGAAAATCCAACTAGCACTATCCCTAAATAAAGAAAGATATATTGCCATATAGTAAACAAATACCTAATGTTTTATCCCATCTTGTGGTTCGTCATTTTAAGATATAATAAAAGAGATAAGAAGCTGTTCATATCATTTATTTTTAACAATATGATTTTTTTATAAAGCAAAATAGTAAAAATTGACAATGTCTCCAAAACAACTTTTTTTTAATACTCATCAAATACTCATACCTATGTCAACAATGGCATTTAAAAATTATTTTCAAGTTAGAAGATTAAAGACCATTCTAGAATTTATGATGAAAACATAGCTGTGTTTAGTAAAGGCATCAGAACAAACTTTTGAGAAAAGCCATTATTGAAGACAGGTGCAGAAGCAAGGAAAGAAAACAACTTAAATATACCACCAGCAGACGTTGGCTTAGTTTGCATATGCTGGAAAATATGCAGGTCGCAACTGAGTTTGCATAGTAATGTGAAACACTGCACTCATCCTTAATCTTCGGAATTGAAGACATTGCTATTATTATTATTATTAGCCAAGCTGTATATTTTGATGTATTATTTTAGAAATAGTATATCCATTCTTACTTTGACAAATCAAAATGCAGAGCAAAACATAAAACTTTAAATTCAACAATAATTTACTTACCTCATTGTAAGGGTTTCCACTGAATCTTTCCAAACGTGCTTTGGCTAACGGTGACACCATTAAACAGAAAATGTTCTCTTCTTCATCAGTGGTTAACTCTTCAAGCCAGTTATACTCAGACCATTGAGCTCCTATACCTTGATCTAAGCTACAAGGACACTGAAATAAGGCCCGTATTCTCTCTTGATGCACAAAATCACCAATCAGATGATAATTGGCTAAATAAAAGTTGAGACACTTGCTGTCAGGATTTTCTTGAAAACCAATTTGTTCTATCCACTTGCCATAGCTACCTATAATCAAAGAAATAGGTTCAGCTAATACATTTGAAATAGGCATTCTAATTGACAACACATTATTATGATAAATGTCTTTATCTAAAAAAAATAAGATAGTAAAAAATTGCACGCAAAAGGGTAATAGTTAAGAAAGATAATGTCTTGTAAGTAGAAAAAAAGGGGGAGGGGGTGTTAGCGATATTCACTTTTCATGGTTGAGCAAAACATGTAAATGTCTGTAAACTTTACATTTTCATTCATGTAACCATATTTTTATCTGACAATTTATTTAATACAGAGTACTGACTTTCTTTTATACTATTTTTCACCCCCCCCGCTCCCTTTTATTTCTACACTTTATCTCTATTCACTTCATGTAAAGGCTTAACTTCTTAAAATAATGTCAGATGTCATCATAATATGATAGACATAAATTATAGTATATATATATATATATATATATATATATATATATATATATATACAGGGTGCGTCAAAAAAATGTATACACACTTTGAAGTGTCATAGACAATTGATTTCCCGTTCTACAAGGTTAAATTTCTGCGAGAAAGTAATGCTATGTTTCTTCAACAGGTGGCAGCAGTGGCAAGGCAGACATGCATTTGAGTTTTGAAGAGCGGAAGCAGATACAAGTGGTATTGGAAGTTTGAGAATGTAGCTGCAGTTCGAAGACAGTGGAGACGTGAGTACGATAAAGAACCACCTTCAAGGTTAACAATTACACGTCTATGAGACAAATTTAAAATTCATGGAACAGTGTGTGATATGCATAAAGGTCAATCAGGGCGACCTCAAACAGCTACAAGTGATGAGTCCACAACTGGGGTCTTGGAACTGTTTTAGCGTTCACCTAAAAAATCATCAAGGCAAGCGGCTTGTGAGAGTGATGTAAGTGCTACTAGTGTGCTATGCATTCTGAGGAAAGTTTCGTGTGTACATTCCAAGGCTGGTGCGACAGCTAAGTGATGACGATCCAGATCAAAGGTTAGAATTTTGTGAATGGGTTCAGGAGTGGGTGAGATGTGAACCGGGATTTATTGGTGGCATAATTTGGTCGGATGAAGCCCAATTGAAACTCAATGGAACTGTCAAAAGGCACAATTGTGTGTACTGGGCTGAAGATAATCCTCGCATTACAGTTGAAAAGGCTGTAAATTTGCCTGGTGTAAATGTGTGGTGTAGTTTGTCTGCAAGGGGACTCATTGGGCCTTTCCATTTTGAAGGTACTGTTACTGGAGAAACGTACTTAACAATGCTTGCTGACTCCATATTCACTGCCATTCGTGTATTATACGGTAATGATGAGTTTTATTTCCAACAAGATGGCACCCCACCGCACTATCATAGGGACGCACGAGCATACTTGGATCACACTTTGTCAGGCCAGTGGATAGGACAAAGAGGACAATCGAGTTTCCTGCACGCTCTCCAGATCTCACACTGCTGGATTTCTTCTTATTGGGCACAGTTAAAGATGAGGTGTACAAATGTGAACCACGTAACCTGGACACACTGTGGAATGAGATTCAGGTGGTGTGCGCAGAAATCTCAGTGGACACTTTGGTACGATGTACAGAATCAGTGTTGACTCATACTCTGCAATGCATTGATGCTGAAGGCCACCAGTTTGAACATTACTCACATTAATCACTTTTTTTTTTCCAATTGGACATTAAGCTTTCCATGTCCAGAAATTTAGCATTGTAGAACGGGAAAGAAATTATCTATGACAGTTCAAAGTGTGCATACATGTTTTTGACGCACCCTGTATATATATATTGCTATTGAAAAATGCTAATTACCATAGCTAATGAAAAAAATTGCTGCGAAACCATAACTTCTCATATGATGAGATTATTGTGTTCATAAATGGAATTACATACATGATTTAAAGCTGAGATCACTTTGTATAATGTGAAGTATTTAAATGTATAAATTTATTCAGGTGGTGTGCGCAGAAATCTCAGTGGACACTTTGGTACGATGTACAGAATCAGTGTTGACTCATACTCTGCAATGCATTGATGCTGAAGGCCACCAGTTTGAACATTACTCACATTAATCACTTTTTTTTTTCCAATTGGACATTAAGCTTTCCATGTCCAGAAATTTAGCATTGTAGAACGGGAAAGAAATTATCTATGACAGTTCAAAGTGTGCATACATGTTTTTGACGCACCCTGTATATATATATTGCTATTGAAAAATGCTAATTACCATAGCTAATGAAAAAAATTGCTGCGAAACCATAACTTCTCATATGATGAGATTATTGTGTTCATAAATGGAATTACATACATGATTTAAAGCTGAGATCACTTTGTATAATGTGAAGTATTTAAATGTATAAATTTATTATAATTATGCATTAAATATGTGATCAGATAATGACATTGTTGATAATAGAGATACCTGTATTACAAACAATAATGCTACCTGTATTCCAAATGGTAGTATCCATTTTGGTTGTGATATCTGTATATGTTACACCATAATCTTTGATTGTCTCTGAATAAACAAAACCAACTGCAATCCTTCTTCCATAATCCAGTTTCCATTTCATAGCTCCAATTTTATAGTTGATTACAGCAAACGAGGATTGGCCATCTGATACAAGCACAGCCTGAAAAGTGTTGGTTTCTCCTGGCTGAACAAAAGAAATGTAATATGGGGGTAATGAAAGCAACATTTACTGAATGTATCAATGCCAGTGAATTGATACATAGTTTTTAACAAGTTTATAATATATATCTCAATATTTGTAGGTCAATTTAATTTTCTAAATAACTGATCGAATAAAAACCAAAAGGGAATGTTTGACTATTATGTAACGACTAAAGGAGTAGGAGAGGCAAAATATATTTATTAAAGTGGATTGGGGGGTGGGTCTGAAATTTGTAACATAACAGAACAAAAAAAATAAAATATATTAAAATGAAATAACAGGTACAGTGGTCCATTGACTTTTAATGGTCCAACTTTCATGAAAAGCTATACCACAGGTTTTCCAGAAATATTAATGGAAAAAAATCTGCTGTTTTTTTTTTTTTTGGTGGCCACCTGATGTATATGTACAGTATTGGGGAAAAAACTGAAAGCGTAAAAAGAAGTTAATATATTTCTATAGATACCATAGTGAAAAATATTTGGGAAAAGGATATCTAATAAATAAATCTTTTATAAAATTTGAATTTTCTTGTCATGTTAAACTACAGGGAGGATTGGGGAAGAGGGGGGGGTATTGAATTTTGTTAAAAGTTGGAAGGGGGGAGGTTAAAAAGAGTGACTTTTGGCGTTACGTACTACATCAAACATTCCCAAACTATTTTTTTTTCTCAAATTAATCTTACTAAGCAATAACTAACAAAATGGCAATGCATGTTCTATGCATATATTAAACTACCTATGTAAATCATGCTACTTACCTTTTGATAGCAATTTTGTAATATGTTCCACCAATTATAATAAATGAAATAATAAGAATTGTAATAGTTATTCCAATTCTGACAGTACCATGTGTACCAATATTCTGGTTCAACGTTTTCCCATGTTGCAACCAGAACAGACATAGCCAAGAAGCTAGTCAAGTTATAGCGTTCTTTTACCTAAAATGTTTTTAATAGAAAATAATTACATTTCCTAGATCTATGCATATAAGAAAGGGAAACTATTCAAAATTAAATACAACAAGATAATGATCAGCTCATGATGCAATGTTAGCTAAAGACTAACTGAAGAGGTTTTTTTAGTAGATGGTATTAAAGTTAGTTTATAAAAAAAAGTGTATTTATATTAAAAAAATTCATTTGAAAGTGTAATAAAGAGATTTGAAAATCAACTTCAATGGTTGAAATCAGAAGCAACTGACAAAATTTTATCCTCTATGCCATCTATGGCATTTTAAAAAACAAACATTTAAAAAAGTGTTGCATTCCCTAAGGACATTCTCTCTATGTTAATTTATCCTTGAAACAGCTTATGGCTCAACTTATTGCAGACTGTTTTACTTACAGAACTAAATGCTGATGCTATGACACTTCAACGCTTAAAAGAAATACTATGTTTTTTTTTGTCATGACAATAATCTTTAAATAAATAAGTCTTATACATGCCATCATATTATATTTTCATTTGTTTTATTTTAAATAAATAAGTCTTATACATATCATATTTTCATTTGGTTTATTTTAAGCTAATGTCAAAAATTTTTAGAATTAACAAGTTGTTTAATTTTCTCAAAAGTGCAAAAGTAGTCTTTTGGATAAATTTAAACTTTCTGGGGCATTCCATTTATATTTAATACATAAAATTTTAAGACATTATCTTCGATTCTGAAGATTAAGGAAGAATGAAGTATTTCCCATGAACTCACAAACCCAGTTTCAACTTGCTTATTTTTTCACATCTAATGCATTATGCAAACAAAGCCATTCTTCTCTTTGGCATAAAGCAGATTGCCTTTGAAAGAAACAACTGTAAAGCACCCACAAAGGTTGCAGGACACATTTTGGGACCTATAGTTAACCTTTAAATGCTAATTTTAATACGCAGAATGGATAATTGGCTTATATTTACATTTATAAATTAGTTACTGTAACGTAAACATTTCCAGAAACACAGTTTACAAAGCTGTTTGCTAAAAAAAATTATCAACTAAAAGGTAGATAAAAATTTAATATTAGAACTTAAAATATTTATAGGTTGATACTTTAACACCAACTAACTGATCACCTCAGCTGTTCCTGCTCTTACAATGTTATTTAAATTAAAATATCTTTATAAATAATGCAATTAGTTTAAAAATATGTTAATATAATGGAAAAAAAAGTTAACCATTAATTGTAATTTTGATTCCAAACTGCAAGACATAAAAAAAAAAACATAATTGAGGTCTTCTTTGATATAAGCTTTCCATTAAGCTAACTGCTTTCAATGTGGAGATTACACTTGAATTATAAAAGCTACAGAAGCTGGTTTTGTATTTTAAGTGTGCAAGTATCTAAGCTATCTTGCTTTGGTATGTTTCTCCCCACCCACATGAATAATCTGAAATTTACTGAGCACAGTACCTGGGAGCTGTCTAGGAGTAACATTAGATGTTTTCTTAAGACAATAAATGTTTGAGGACCATAGATTGGGTTCCTTAAAATACTCACTGTAAAAAACTGCCCTTCTATCTTATAAAATACAGACATTACTTCCAAAAAAAAGAAGAAGATTATTATGTCCCAGCCTACTTGGTATAACATTGTCTCTTTATGTCTTAATTATCCTGCTCACGCACTCCATGCATACACACACACATTATCATTCCTAGGGAATTTGAATAAGTGAATGCCATTAGTCAAGGCACTCTTTCTGCAACCAAAAGTTCTAGCAGATAGATTTATTTGACTATCATTGTTATCAAAAAGAATAGTGCCATCTGTGTTTTGATCAAATTTTTAAAGGTCTACAATAAATTAAGACATCTTTTCAGTTACCAATTGCATGTTTTAAGTACCCAAAACAAGAGGAGTTGATAGATCAGTAAAAACAAAATTTACATGAAACAAGAAAAGTAAAAAAAAAAATAACCAAAGACACATAATTATAGTAGAAAATATAAATATTTTTAAGAACAAAAATTAATGAACATAAAACAAGAAGAAAATGTTCAAACTGTATTGGCGACACAATAGGGGTAACTGTATGCAACCAACTGGTAATTGACACAGGTCAGTAATACAGGTCAACATGCTACCTAGTAGTCAACTGTCAAATTAAAAGAGACAGTACTAGTAAGTACATTACATGAAAATATAAACCATGCTTTGGTCATGTGATCCAAAGCCTTCAGGGATCAGAGACAAAGTGTGTTAGAGAGGCAGTACAGTTGAGAACAGAGAAGAGATTGGGGACTGTTAGTCTACTTTGAAGTCAGTCACGATACAGTGAGTCATCGGGTGAAGCATTACAGGATAAGATAGAGAGACAGAGTACAAATACTCCTTCTTCCCTAGTGCTATTAGAGCATGGAATGGGTTGCCTGAGCTAGCCAGAAAAACCAGTGACTTGGCAGAATTTAAGTCATTGGTTAATATGCATGACTAAATGCATGACGCGTAGGACGTAATCATCTTCTTTTTTGAAGTAACGTCTGTATTATATAAGATAAGATAAGATTAAGACAGTACGGTGATGTAAAGCAGTAAAGCATTTATAGTCAGTAAATTGTGTTGCCAATTGTGTAGTATTGGTTGTTAGTCATTAAAATACCACATTATTTTGGAACTCTTGTAAAATTCTTGAGTTAGATATGTTGTGTTGAGCAGTGTTTACAGAAAGCCCAATTAAGAGAAACATGACAATATAAAATATTTTAATGAAAAACAATTATCATAAAACAAGTAAACTAACCTCTGCAATGGCTCTGTTGAAAATTTCATTTGACAGCGTAATATTTTCATTATATTTTGATGAGCCTTTTTCATAAAGATGATAAAATATTTGACCAGGTTGATAAGGATTTTGGTCAAACCAAAATGGTGCCAGTACATTAGTAGTTGGTAGCAGTGATAAAGTATATTCAAAATGTGGATACCAGACTCTTTCTTTATTAAATAAAATGGCACCATTGGGCATAACCTTAAAAAAAATTGTTTGAAATAAATCTAGATAAGTAGTAATTAAATATAATAATAAAAGAACAAATGTATCTACAAAACATTTTTAATAGATATAAGAGTTAGAAATGTGAATTTGAAATTTTAAAAAGAAAGTTTAAGAAGACATATTTAAATGTCTTATTAAATGACTAAAAAGTTTGTGTTTTATTGCTTGGTGATGAGCATTATAGACCCATTATTTGAATTGAAGAATCACAAACATCTTTAAATGTTAATTTTCTTTTAAAATTATATATCTATATGATAGAATAACTAGATACAAAATTTCTGCTATCATTTTAAATAACTATCATTTCAAATCAATCTCTTTAAAAAATATAATTAGACAGTTTCAATTAGGTTTAATGTTTGAAAAGAAACCCTTCAAGATCCAATATATGAACCATGCAATAATAGAGTCAGAAGATTAAACTTACATAGGCAAATTTACTTCTTTCATGCCCAAATGGTATTCCTGGAGTAAAGTGTATTTTGGATCCTTCAGTTTTGTCAACAACTGTATCACCAGCAATAGGACCATATGGATACAACTCTGGATTGAGACATAATTTTTTTAATAGTTTAAAAAGAAACATCTTTTATGAAGAAAATTAAATAAAAAATAAATTAGATGAATTTAATATCTATTAGTCAGAATTAATGGACCTCATTCACCAATCGTAAACAAACAACATTTAGCCACGTGATAATATTGATAAAACAATGAAAATTACATATAACGTAACAGCCTTTATGGATAGCGTAATTTGTATAGAAGATATAGAAAACCTGGTGGCAAAATGTTGTTAGTTTATGATTGGTGAACATCATATTTTGTGCATTGGAAAAAAATTACTAAGTTATTATTATTCATTTCAACCATTTTATGTATAAGTATAAGATATAACTATCTACTGTCTGTAATTTAAAAGATACGAACAGGGGTTATGTTTCCTTTCAATTAAAGCATCAATTATGCTTCATTAAGCAAGTAGATACTTTTAATCATTTCTTTTTATTCTTTCAGTACTGATATAATAAATGTAGTAAATATATACATGTTTTATCCTTTTTATACCTACTTTTGCACCCCCCTTTATATGTCTACAATTTTTCATGATCTAAATTCCATCTTTATAACTTTGTAATAAATAAAATAAAACAACTAAAGAAATGAAAATAAGAAAAACCTAAAAAATACTTTAAAAAAAACAACAAAGCTTATACTAAGTGAAGCGAACGACCTGAATTTGAACTCATAGCTCACACCTCACTGGGCCCACGTGCTAACCACTCTGCTTGTGAGATACATATGATTAGAGAAGATGTATACTTATATATTGTTTATTACAAGTTAGAGTGGCAACCAATAAAGGGGACTAAATCAGCTTATACTTCAATTTTAGTGAAGTAAAATTTCTTTCCCTTGTTTGAGATACCAAACAAAATAATTAATTACCGATATTTAATTAACTAATTTTTTATTTTTTTTTAATTCTTGTGTTATCAGGTAAAAGAAATAATTTTGCAAAATTTCAGCTTGATCCAACATTGGGTTTGTGAGAAATAATGTGTAAAATCTTTTTAACAGACAGAAAGACAGAGTGAGTTGATAGAAGCTTTGTAAAAAAAAGGTAATAAACTTACCATTTATGTCGATGCCTAAAAAAAAATATTGCTTTGCATTAAGCAACTATTAACATTTATTTGTATTATGACTAACAAAAATAATAAATCTTAATTTTAAACAAATTAAAATTTAAAAAATTATTGTGAATTATTAGCTAAGATCTTTTGTAAATACAAAGAGACTGAGTAGTATTTCTTTGCTCAAAATAAAATAAAAATGTCTAACTAGATTTTAAAATCAAAATTTTAAAATGTATTATTTTAACTATGGACTAGAGCAACTTCAAAACGTACATGTGTAGTTCCCATAAGTATTGAGACAGTATTTGTCACTAGCACAAAGGTCCTGTGCTACCTCACATTCATTGATATCTTGATCACAAAATATTGACTGGAATCCAGATTTACAGTAGCAGTAACCAGTGGCTTTATCACAACTCACAGTGTTGTCAATGTTACACTGACAGTTTTGACTACACTCATAGCCCCATGTCCAATTTCCACAATCTGATTGAATAAATATATTATAATAATATAATGTAATCCAGAAAGGAGAGGAATACTTACATTATATAATAATAAGAAATACTTTAAAAAAAAATAAAGTCAATACCTCTTTTATACAAATTACAGAGCACTTATTATTTTGTATTTTTGTACCCCGTCCCATTCCAGTGATTCCACCTCCCCCCCCCCTTTTTTTTTTTTTACTAATCTAGACTTTATTTATAAAGCTTGTTTTAAAGACGGTACAAAAAATGTTCCTAAATATAAACTTATTAAGCTCCTTAAAGAATAGAGTCTAGAGTCTACATTCCGAAATATCCCATGACGTAGAGCTAGATTTAATTTGTTCAAGATAAAGATTGGTATGGTAAACTGTGAACGCTAGATGCGGTAGCTTTAGAATTTAGACGAAACTCTTTTGGGCTACAAGGTACAAATTTAAAGAAGAGCTCTTTGTAATGAGAGATAGGAGTTCCTTGGTTATAGTTCCATGGTTAACTCTAAAATAAATAAATAAATATAAAAAAAAACACTTGTCGATGTTGGCTAAGCAAACATTTTATTTTTAGTTTAGGGTTAGAATAATAATAATAATGGCAATGTCTTCGATTCCGAAGATTTAGGATGAGCAGTGTTTCACATAACTACGCAAATCCAGTTGCGACCTGCATATATCCCCGCATTTCTTGCAGGCAAAGCTTCGGTCTATTTTCTTTCCGTCTTCTGCCCCTGTCTTCAGCAATGGCTTTTCTTTGAGTCTCAAATGTTTGTCCAGCAGCCTTTGTGAGAGCTCTCAAACTGTCTCTCTCAAAGGCCACCTACGCTTTTGGCCCCCTCAGACTGAGAGTATGGCGGAATATGTCTTCACTTAGCAAGAAATCAATGTTGATAAAGCAATGGTTCTCTCTACACTCTTGTAAGTTGTATGGCAGTGAGACCTGGGTGCTCTATCGAAGGCATTTAATGCTCCTCGAACGCTTCCATCAAAGGTGCCTTTATCTCATGATGGGCATACGCTGGCAAGACTACATTACAAATAGCTATGTTCTTCTGGAGGATTGTGTGGACAGTTTAGAACCACTAATTACCATTCCACAGATGCGCTGGGTAGAACACTTATCCCGCATGGAAGATGACTGCATGCCAGTGGCGATCTTCTTTGGCAACCTTAAAGGAGGACGGCGTAACAAAGGTGCCTCCCCCCCCCCCATAAGCACTATAAAGATCAACTCAGGTGCCATTTTGCCCTCACATTTAGAATAAGGATAGTATTAAATTTATGTCTCTAGATCTATACCATGACATCAAAGAAACTTGTTTTGGTACTAACCTAAGGCCATACTGTTTTCTTCATAAGGCTATTTCAAAATTATTTCTATTCCTGCATGAAGGGAATCAGGGAAACTTGAACAAGGAGAGACTGTCCATTAGCATGTATGGTGAGACTGAATATCTTGTTTCTTTGTTGTTATTTACTTCTAGGCATCAAAGAGTTACTTTCTTTTTTTTTATATACAGGTAATCTAAGTGTATGAAAGTGAACAGCATTGCACATTATATGGACTGAAAGTTTTGAGTTTGTTACATGAAAAGAGGAGTTTTGTGAGTGGTTGGAGGTGATTGTTTCTTCAGAGTGAAAAAGAAAAGGCAATTTGTTGTCATTGAGTCTTTCTTTTTTTTCTCTCTCAATATACACTGGTATATTAAACTTGTTCTTTCCTTGATCGTTGTAGTTTTTAGGATTTATTTAGTAAAATTGTTGATGTTAATTAGTGTATTTGACACAGATCAATTAATAGCCTTAATGTACTTAATTATATATAACGTGAATTTGTTGAACCTAGAGCATGAATATGAGAATAGTAGTTAGATGATGTCCGAAAGTATCTTTGAAAGAGATGAGATTTTAATCAGAAATTATTCAGTAGAGCAGTCATGAAAGCAGAAGTTGAAAGTAGGTCAGTTAAGTCAATAATTATTCCTCCAGAAGAGAAGATGTAGTTTGTGGGGAACAAGTCCTAACTCTATATTTCAAGTCTTGGAGTATGTTTATGAATTATACTACTGGATTATTTTTGGATTTATCTTAAACCACTGTTAATTGGTACCTTTACATCACCTGTACATTAAAGTAAACAAACATTTTGTTCAAGCCAGTTCTCACGTCAACTGAACGTGTCACTTTAAAGTAGTTCCAGTCATTGTAGTTAACAAGTCTCAGGACTGTACACACAGCCACGTATTACATGTTAATGATGCTGGTCCTGCCAGCCATGTCTTGTGCATTGGAATTCATCACTAATCAGCAGTGATCAAAGTGTTTCTAAGTACCCAAAGGGAGCCGTTTAGAGATTCTGACATAAATTGGGGACTAGGATAAGAAGCCATAATTAGGTATGAAGAAAGAGTAAGTGTTTAAAGCACTAGGATTTGAAAAAGACACTTGCAGCATCAAAAGCTTTGGTAGACACAAATGTTGCAGTTTGAATTTAAAAATATATATGTATTCATCCAAGTGTAAGAGATAAGAAAATGTAATTTAGGCATTTACATTTGTTGTGTTAGATCTTTTAAAACCTTGTTAATTGTCAATTATATTATACAAGTAGGTACCTGGGCGCATCCATTGTCTTCCAAGACATAAGGAGCCATATATATATATATTGTTATAACCCCAGTGGCGGACTGAAAGGGTTAATGTGTGTGTGACCTACTGACACACGAGACTAAGGCAAATCACACAGGTCAATGGCTGTTGAACAAGGGACAGTACTGCTAATACACGCAAATATGGCCAGTGCTGTTGTCATGTGACGAGAGCCATCACGGACCAGAGATAGAGCGTGTTAGAAAGGACAGTTGAGTCCAGGACAGCAAAGCAGTAAGGACTGTGTGGTACCTTTGAATGTAGCTAAACGAGCTAGAGAGACTTTAAATTTTTAGTTAGGCAGTTCTGTTAAGTACAAGAAAGCATTTCAAGTTAGTGTAGCCAATTGTGTTTATTGGCTGTTGATGTATTTGTAAATAAACCGCCACATTGTTTATTGAAGCTCTTGTTGTCAAGTTCTTGAGTTAGCTGTGCTGTGATGTAACAATATATAAGTAATTGAAATCTCATAAATTATTGACCATTTACTTTCACATTAAAATGAAAAATGTATTAATATTATGAAACTTAAATAATTTGTGTACTAACAAGAAGAAATAAAATGACATGCTACCTTCACAGGTAGGCCTATTTGTACTTAAGGCTGAGCTTTTATATCCATTATCACATCTGCATACATAAGAGTTAACATCAGTGCTGACACAGAATGAATTATTGCTGCATGGAGAGTATTCCAAACACATATCTACAACTTGATCACAAGATGCACCTGTGTAATTGGGCAGACAGAAACAAGTTCCAGAGGAGCAACTCTGAGTTTTGTTGTGATTGCATTCACATATTTGTTTGCAGTCATCTCCCCAAGTCCAGAGTTCACATTCTTGGCATTGAAAGCTTCCAAATGTATTTAAACATTTCATATTTTCCCCACAGGGTTTTTCTAGGCATTCATTAATGTCAGTGCCACATGTGTCAGAATTAAAACCATCCTTACAAATGCAAGTTCCTGAAGATTTATAACACTCATAGGAATAAGTCCTATTACAGTTACAAGCCATATCACAGCTATCATTCCAAGTAAAGTTGCCACAAACTGAAAAACAAACAAAAAATTAGCAAGTAAGTAAGTTCTCCTTTTAGTCCATGTGATCTATAGGGCAGATGATGGTCATCTATTACTTTGGCCAATGGTTAACAAGAAGGGCACAACAACCAACCTACTTTACTTTCCCCAACTAAAGTCAGGTATCAAAATCCCTAAATTGTAAATTCTCTGACTTCACAGAGATTCAAACCCATAACCCCATGTCCAATTTCCACATGCTGTTAGGAAAATAAACATTCATATGCAAGGTAAATTACTATGCATATTATCAAAAGAAATCCCACTCATTTTATGTCTTAAGTAAAGTAAGAAACATTCAGAAAAAATACTAGATTTAGAGTGATCTCAACAAGTGCCACCTTATTTTTTTACCATTTTTATGTATATAACAAGTTAGTGCTTACCTTCAATACAGTCAAAGTATCCATTGCCTCTATCAGTAAGGATAAAGTTTCCTCCACTACAAAAATACTGGCCAACTGAAAGACTGTTGATTACATCTTTCCAAGTGGTGGCTGTAAAAACACAATTACATATTAAGAACAGAACAGCTAATGATGCATAAAGTGTATAAGACTACAAAACAATTGTGATTGTAATAGCTACTTACCCATCTTTCCATCTGCTCTATCTTGCTGTGTCTTGTATAAAAGTAGTGGTCCTGTTAGATTGCCTCCTAATTTTTCATGGGACAATACCATAGTTTTAGCCATGCGCTCAATCAGAAGGTCATCCACATTTTTCCGGAGCCAAATTTCATAATAAGAGATTGTTGTGTCATAGGATGGACTGAACAAATTAAAATTTTAAAAAAATAAAAAAAGAAGACAATTAATACTCAGATTTACAATTTACCTTTTATCTTGTCTTGCCATTTACAAAAATGTTCCTCTTACCTGTAGCTACTAAGTAAATAGGTGCTGATAAACTCTGGTATATTTTGGAATATAGTGTTGTAAACCTGATAAAGAAAAAAATGCAGTGCTTTACAATTATAGCCAAAAAAAGAACAGGATATAATCATTGTCCAATTCAAACATTTAAACAAACAAGGTTGCCCACCTGCAGTTGATCTGTCCAGTAATTTTGTCTTGACCAGATATTTGTTACATACAACACTTGTTGACTGACATCATCTGAGGATAAGTTAGCATTTTTATCATTAAATAATGTTTCTTCTTTTTATTATAAACCATTTGAAATACACCATTGCTGTCCATAAGAAGAAAGCTAATTTTAGAGCAAGAAAGAAAACTACAACAACAAAATGTAGGATGACAAGTCTAAAAATACTAACCTATAGAAGTTATTTTGATTTCAAAAGGTTGCAACAGTCTAATCGGTTGGTAGTTCTAGAAAGAAAAAAATGTTTAAAAAATCTTAATGTAGCATTCAACAAAACTTCAATATAAAGCTAGTAAGGGCCAAATTTAGTAGCTATACAGTGTTAAGTACCATTATTGGAATCCATTGATATAATTTTGAAGTATCATATAACGCCACCATTAGTGCCTCTAATGAACTTTGATCATGGCTATTGGTCTGACTTGAAGATGGTACATAGGTCCTAAAAATACATGCAAATATGGACATTAGAACACAAAACAGAAACTATATGAAAATTGGATGAATATAAAGTTTACTAATCTGCTAAAAGATACTAATGTATTGCAGCAACAAACAAGACCAACAAATAGCTAGCTTCTTATATTCTTTGAAATGATGACCATGAAGAAATAGTGTGCAGCATGATCAAACTACTTATGAGAAAGGTGATCATCTTTACTCAGAATATTTAGACCAGTTGACTGCAAACTTTGGTATCTTTGGCTTGAACCATAAAAAAAAAAAAAAAAAAAAGAACCTATGGAAAACATTTATCTCATTAGAATATTAAAAACAATCAAAGAAAACAAATTACCCAATATGATAAACGCCAAGTTGAATTTGGCTGTAGTATTGTGTACATGTCCCATTTAAAGTGCATGAAGTGTCTGGAACACAAATTTCAGTGCCAGCATAGTTGGTAATTACATTGCCACAGCCAGTGTATGATACACAGAATCTGTTTGAAGTTAAAATGGACTTGGTACAATCAAGCAAAACAATGTGAAAAAAAAAAAAAAACTATCAAAAGAAAAAGTTAAATACCACTGGAAGAAACGTTTCAACCGTGTCGATTCTAAGAGTATTGTATCATATTTAAAGTAAATTGTACCTTGAATAATAGTTTTGTGAGATCATGAGTCGCACCAATTCTTTTTCATTCACATTGTTAAAATACTGTGGGTCTTTATTCATGCATTTGGGTGTAACAATGGTTAAATTCAACTCAATATTTATAAGTGTATTGTTGACAGCCCTCACTAAAAAAACAAACAAAAAATTTTTTTTAAAGATTATTGTTTAACTGCTCCTCAGAATATATTTGCACATACTAACTAAAAACTGATTCACTCACCTTCTCCCTCAAGACAAGAAGTTGAGTTGTATGAAGTGTATGGACAGACATGACATGTTTTATCTGCATCACTCCAGTACATGTCTTGTGGACAAGGCTCACAGGTCAGTTTATCAAAAGTCAGGCGGTAACCACGTTGGCAGTTTTCTGTAATACACACACACACACACACACATACACACAAAGGTTAAATCAAATATTTATTAAAACTGTTCATTTTACAACATGTGTTGGATATAATTTGAGAAGATAAACATTATTCTTGTTTTAGCATGTATAGCAATGCACTTTTAAGTAGGCCCTAGTGAAGCACAGTGGCACGAAAAATTAAAAGGTTTAAAAATAACAAGATTTTCTTTAAATACCAAGAAATCTAACTCTACTACAAGAAACTCTGGAATGATAATATTGGAATGGGGCTATTAGTATTGGAGAGATTTTTGCATTGTAACTATCAGAGAAATCGTAGGCTGAGTAGACTTTGATCCAATCTTTATAGATGTTGATATAAATCTAACAGGCTTTAAAAACACAAATTAGAGTCCACAGCCATCCTTAGATTTATAGGAAATGTGTTCATATATGCCTTTAAAAAAGGAGCTTCACTTTATACTCCTTAATACTGAGCAAAAAAAAAACAGGGCATTCCAGACTTACCAATGCAGTAATGCTGCGAATCAGCTCCTTGGACTAAAGTAGATTTTCCAGATGGACAGGCCACACAATGTTCTTTTTCAGCATACATGCCATAATCACAAATGACTTAAGCAAAAATTTATAAAAAAAAATAAATTAGGCGCATCCTGATCAATGAAGAAAATTAATTAACTTGATGATAATGATAGAATTGTTAATATGTAGGAGTTAGTTAACAAGTTTCTGATTACCTTGACAGATTGGCAGAAACTCTGAGTTTAAACAAGTGCTGTTAAATGGACATATTCCATTAGACTGACACATTTGATATACTGTGAAAAAATAATGTCACATTAGTCAAGTATAAACATATATTTATTTCTTTAAAAAAAAAAAACCCACTCTTTTTTAAAAAATAAAATGCGAAAAAAAGTGTATAGATTCACACAAAAACATTTCCATGATAGATAATATAAAATAGAGCTATTGGAGCATATTTCAAATAGTAGTTGAATTTCCTTTTAGCACAAGTTAGAATAATTTGTTTTATGTATTTGCTATTTAGTAGTGATTGCTATTTTATTATACGAACCTTTGGGATTGATGTTAAGTCTTGCTTCTTCAAAAGTTTCATAGACTTTAAATGCTAATATCTCATAGTCTGTACCATTAACTGTCAGTTGTCTTGATTGTGCAATGAAATGACTGTAAATGATTTGCATCAAGTAATAGTCTAACGACTGACTTCCATAAACAGTGATAAGATTATAGGATAGATCTGTGCTGGTTAATCTGTGGGGCGGGAAAAATCTTAATTAGTAATATGTAGAAGAAATCCTAAGAAAGAATTGCATGAACACAAAAACAAAAATTGCACACTATTTAAAGTACTGCCAAATTTTACCCATGCTTTATGTCATAGAAGGAAACTATAATTTTGATTCCAGCCCAGGAATATTGGTCCAACCAAGACTGCAACATTTGCTGGAAAGTATACACCACATTATCTGTGTCATTCCCTAAGTTGGCTTGGGCTAAGGTTAATTTTGAGTAGACTGAAAAGATAAATGTAAAATCATCAAAGTCTCACTTTTAGGACTTGAACATGTCATGAGATAACTTCTTGATAATGCAACTGTTGATGGGGTAATTATATTTCGTTTTCTTTAACATTTGTCACACAGTTAATTCTAACCAATCACATAGAGTGCTGCAAGTGTTGTAATTGTTTAAAAAAAACACACTGATACTCACCAAAGTTTTCAACACCTGTAAAACAAAAGTTTAAAATAAATAAATAAATAAATAAATACATTTTTTTGGGCTCCAGCTAAAAGAACTATTAACATAGCTATACAATTGATTTGAAAAATAAGTCACATTGATATCCAGATAAATAAATCCTCATGGGAAGATGCACTTGTGCCAAAGGTACACCTTAAATAAAGGAGTTCAGTGCTCTAATCTTCTTTCTAAAATGTTAATAATACTCACACAGATAGCTTCCATATGTATTGTAACACTGCAAGTTTTCAGCACAAGGGCTAACATTTTGTAGACATTCATTGATGTCAACATCACACAATGTTGATTCAAATCCAGATTTACATGTACAGTTTCCAATCAAGCCATCACAGCTCTCTGTATTGTCAGTGTGACAACTACATGAGGAGTTACAGTCAGAGCCAAATGTCCAGCCACTGCATGCTGTTTGGAATGAAAATGACCAAGTGCTAACAAAAGAGTCAAAGTTTAGGTAGTTTTAAGTTTAGGTAGTTTGGTGGATTCAATCCATTAAATGCAAAGCACTTTTATACATTCATAAATACCTTCACAAATATTTGTGTTGTAAGGATTATGCTTGTAGCCTTCATGGCATCTACACTCATAATGTGTAAGAAGGTTGATGCAATCAGAGTGTTCATCACAAGGAGAATACAATGCACAACGATCAATGAGATGTTCACATGATGATCCCTCAAAGTTGGATGTACAGATACATGAGCCTTTTTCTCTTTCACACACCACAGTGTTGCCTTTGGTGCAGTTGCATTGCTCTGTGCAGTTTTCTCCCCATGTCCAATTTCCACATGCTGTTAGGAAAATAAACATTCATATGCAAGATAAATTACTATGCATATTATCAAAAGAAATCCCACTCATTTTATGTCTTAAGTAAAGTAAGAAACATTCAGAAAAAATACTAGATTTAGAGTGACCTCAACAAGTGCCACCTTATTTTTTTACCATTTTTATGTATATAACAAGTTAGTGCTTACCTTCAATACAGTCAAAGTATCCATTGCCTCTATCAGTAAGGATAAAGTTTCCTCCACTACAAAAATACATGCCAACTGAAAGACTGTTGATTACATCTTTCCAAGTGGTGGCTGTAAAAACACAATTACATATTAAGAACAGAACAGCTAATGATGCATAAAGTGTATAAGACTTCAAAACAATTGTGATTGTAATAGCTACTTACCCATCTTTCCATTTGCTCTATCTTGCTGTGTCTTGTATAAAAGTAGTGGTCCTGTTAGATTGCCTCCTAATTTTTCATGGGACAATACCATAGTTTTAGCCATGCGCTCAATCAGAAGGTCATCCACATTTTTCCGGAGCCAAATTTCATAATAAGAGATTGTTGTGTCATAGGATGGACTGAACAAATTAAAATTTTTAAAAAATAAAAAAAGAAGACAATTAATACTCAGATTTACAATTTACCTTTTATCTTGTCTTGCCATTTACAAAAATGTTCCTCTTACCTGTAGCTACTAAGTAAATAGGTGCTGATAAACTCTGGTATATTTTGGAATATAGTGTTGTAGACCTGATAAAGAAAAAAATGCAGTGCTTTACAATTATAGCCAAAAAAAGAACAGGATATAATCATTGTCCGATTCAAACATTTAAACAAACAAGGTTGCCCACCTGCAGTTGATCTGTCCAGTAATTTTGTCTTGACCAGATATTTGTTACATACAACACTTGTTGACTGACATCATCTGAGGATAAGTTAGCATTTTTATCATTAAATAATGTTTCTTCTTTTTATTATAAACCACTTGAAATACACCATTGCTGTCCATAAGAAGAAAGCTAATTTTAGAGCAAGAAAGAAAACTACAACAACAAAATGTAGGATGACAAGTCTAAAAATACTAACCTATAGAAGTTATTTTGATTTCAAAAGGTTGCACCAGTCTAATCGGTTGGTAGTTCTAGAAAGAAAAAAATGTTTAAAAAATCTTAATGTAGCATTCAACAAAACTTCAATATAAAGCTAGTAAGGGCCAAATTTAGTAGCTATACAGTGTTAAGTACCATTATTGGAATCCATTGATATAATTTTGAAGTATCATATAACGCCACCATTAGTGCCTCTAATGAACTTTGATCATGGCTATTGGTCTGACTTGAAGATGGTACATAGGTCCTAAAAATACATGCAAATATGGACATTAGAACACAAAACAGAAACTATATGAAAATTGGATGAATATAAAGTTTACTAATCTGCTAAAAGATACTAATGTATTGCAGCAACAAACAAGACCAACAAATAGCTAGCTTCTTATATTCTTTGAAATGATGACCATGAAGAAATAGTGTGCAGCATGATCAAACTACTTATGAGAAAGGTGATCATCTTTACTCAGAATATTTAGACCAGTTGACTGCAAACTTTGGTATCTTTGGCTTGAACCATAAAAAAAAAAAAAAAAAAAAGAACCTATGGAAAACATTTATCTCATTAGAATATTAAAAACAATCAAAGAAAACAAATTACCCAATATGATAAACGCCAAGTTGAATTTGGCTGTAGTATTGTGTACATGTCCCATTTAAAGTGCATGAAGTGTCTGGAACACAAATTTCAGTGCCAGCATAGTTGGTAATTACATTGCCACAGCCAGTGTATGATACACAGAATCTGTTTGAAGTTAAAATGGACTTGGTACAATCAAGCAAAACAATGTGAAAAAAAAAAAAAAACTATCAAAAGAAAAAGTTAAATACCACTGGAAGAAACGTTTCAACCGTGTCGATTCTAAGAGTATTGTATCATATTTAAAGTAAATTGTACCTTGAATAATAGTTTTGTGAGATCATGAGTCGCACCAATTCTTTTTCATTCACATTGTTAAAATACTGTGGGTCTTTATTCATGCATTTGGGTGTAACAATGGTTAAATTCAACTCAATATTTATAAGTGTATTGTTGACAGCCCTCACTAAAAAAACAAACAAAAAATTTTTTTTAAAGATTATTGTTTAACTGCTCCTCAGAATATATTTGCACATACTAACTAAAAACTGATTCACTCACCTTCTCCCTCAAGACAAGAAGTTGAGTTGTATGAAGTGTATGGACAGACATGACATGTTTTATCTGCATCACTCCAGTACATGTCTTGTGGACAAGGCTCACAGGTCAGTTTATCAAAAGTCAGGCGATAACCACGTTGGCAGTTTTCTGTAATACACACACACACACACACAAAGGTTAAATCAAATATTTATTAAAACTGTTCATTTTACAACATGTGTTGGATATAATTTGAGAAGATAAACATTATTCTTGTTTTAGCATGTATAGCAATGCACTTTTAAGTAGGCCCTAGTGAAGCACAGTGGCACGAAAAATTAAAAGGTTTAAAAATTAAGATTTTTTTTAAATACCAAGAAATCTAACTCTACTACAAGAAACTCTGGAATGATAATATTGGAATGGGGCTATTAGTATTGGAGAGATTTTTGCATTGTAACTATCAGAGAAATCGTAGGCTGAGTAGACTTTGATCCAATCTTTATAGATGTTGATATAAATCTAACAGGCTTTAAAAACACAAATTAGAGTCCACAGCCATCCTTAGATTTATAGGAAATGTGTTCATATATGCCTTTAAAAAAGGAGCTTCACTTTATACTCCTTAATACTGAGCAAAAAAAAAACAGGGCATTCCAGACTTACCAATGCAGTAATGCTGCGAATCAGCTCCTTGGACTAAAGTAGATTTTCCAGATGGACAGGCCACACAATGTTCTTTTTCAGCATACATGCCATAATCACAAATGACTTAAGCAAACATTTATAAAAAAAAATAAATTAGGCGCATCCTGATCAATGAAGAAAATTAATTAACTTGATGATAATGATAGAATTGTTAATATGTAGGAGTTAGTTAACAAGTTTCTGATTACCTTGACAGATTGGCAGAAACTCTGAGTTTAAACAAGTGCTGTTAAATGGACATATTCCATTAGACTGACACATTTGATATACTGTGAAAAAATAATGTCACATTAGTCAAGTATAAACATATATTTATTTCTTTAAAAAAAAAAAACCCACTCTTTTTTAAAAAATAAAATGCGAAAAAAAGTGTATAGATTCACACAAAAACATTTCCATGATAGATAATATAAAATAGAGCTATTGGAGCATATTTCAAATAGTAGTTAAATTTCCTTTTAGCACAAGTTAGAATAATTTGTTTTATGTATTTGCTATTTAGTAGTGATTGCTATTTTATTATACAAACCTTTGGGATTGATGTTAAGTCTTGCTTCTTCAAAAGTTTCATAGACTTTAAATGCTAATATCTCATAGTCTGTACCATTAACTGTCAGTTGTCTTGATTGTGCAATGAAATGACTGTAAATGATTTGCATCAAGTAATAGTCTAACGACTGACTTCCATAAACAGTGATAAGATTATAGGATAGATCTGTGCTGGTTAATCTGTGGGGCGGGAAAAATCTTAATTAGTAATATGTAGAAGAAATCCTAAGAAAGAATTGCATGAACACAAAAACAAAAATTGCACACTATTTAAAGTACTGCCAAATTTTACCCATGCTTTATGTCATAGAAGGAAACTATAATTTTGATTCCAGCCCAGGAATATTGGTCCAACCAAGACTGCAACATTTGCTGGAAAGTATACACCACATTATCTGTGTCATTCCCTAAGTTGGCTTGGGCTAAGGTTAATTTTGAGTAGACTGAAAAGATAAATGTAAAATCATCAAAGTCTCACTTTTAGGACTTGAACATGTCATGAGATAACTTCTTGATAATGCAACTGTTGATGGGGTAATTATATTTCGTTTTCTTTAACATTTGTCACACAGTTAATTCTAACCAATCACATAGAGTGCTGCAAGTGTTGTAATTGTTTAAAGAAAACACACTGATACTCACCAAAGTTTTCAACACCTGTAAAACAAAAGTTTAAAATAAATAAATAAATAAATAAATACATTTTTTTGGGCTCCAGCTAAAAGAACTATTAACATAGCTATACAATTGATTTGAAAAGTAAGTCACATTGATATCCAGATAAATAAATCCTCATGGGAAGATGCACTTGTGCCAAAGGTACACCTTAAATAATGGAGTTCAGTGCTCTAATCTTCTTTCTAAAATGTTAATAATACTCACACAGATAGCTTCCATATGTATTGTAACACTGCAAGTTTTCAGCACAAGGGCTAACATTTTGTAGACATTCATTGATGTCAACATCACACAATGTTGATTCAAATCCAGATTTACATGTACAGTTTCCAATCAAGCCATCACAGCTCTCTGTATTGTCAGTGTGACAACTACATGAGGAGTTACAGTCAGAGCCAAATGTCCAGCCACTGCATGCTGTTTGGAATGAAAATGACCAAGTGCTAACAAAAGAGTCAAAGTTTAGGTAGTTTTAAGTTTAGGTAGTTTGGTGGATTCAATCCATTAAATGCAAAGCACTTTTATACATTCATAAATACCTTGACAAATATTTGTGTTGTAAGGATTATGCTTGTAGCCTTCATGGCATCTACACTCATAATGTGTAAGAAGGTTGATGCAATCAGAGTGTTCATCACAAGGAGAATACAATGCACAACGATCAATGAGATGTTCACATGATGATCCCTCAAAGTTGGATGTACAGATACATGAGCCTTTTTCTCTTTCACACACCACAGTGTTGCCTTTGGTGCAGTTGCATTGCTCTGTGCAGTTTTCTCCCCATGTCCAATTTCCACATGCTGTTAGGAAAATAAACATTCATATGCAAGGTAAATTACTATGCATATTATCAAAAGAAATCCCACTCATTTTATGTCTTAAGTAAAGTAAGAAACATTCAGAAAAAATACTAGATTTAGAGTGACCTCAACAAGTGCCACCTTATTTTTTTACCATTTTTATGTATATAACAAGTTAGTGCTTACCTTCAATACAGTCAAAGTATCCATTGCCTCTATCAGTAAGGATAAAGTTTCCTCCACTACAAAAATACTGGCCAACTGAAAGACTGTTGATTACATCTTTCCAAGTGGTGGCTGTAAAAACACAATTACATATTAAGAACAGAACAGCTAATGATGCATAAAGTGTATAAGACTACAAAACAATTGTGATTGTAATAGCTACTTACCCATCTTTCCATCTGCTCTATCTTGCTGTGTCTTGTATAAAAGTAGTGGTCCTGTTAGATTGCCTCCTAATTTTTCATGGGACAATACCATAGTTTTAGCCATGCGCTCAATCAGAAGGTCATCCACATTTTTCCGGAGCCAAATTTCATAATAAGAGATTGTTGTGTCATAGGATGGACTGAACAAATTAAAATTTTTAAAAAATAAAAAAAGAAGACAATTAATACTCAGATTTACAATTTACCTTTTATCTTGTCTTGCCATTTACAAAAATGTTCCTCTTACCTGTAGCTACTAAGTAAATAGGTGCTGATAAACTCTGGTATATTTTGGAATATAGTGTTGTAAACCTGATAAAGAAAAAAATGCAGTGCTTTACAATTATAGCCAAAAAAAGAACAGGATATAATCATTGTCCGATTCAAACATTTAAACAAACAAGGTTGCCCACCTGCAGTTGATCTGTCCAGTAATTTTGTCTTGACCAGATATTTGTTACATACAACACTTGTTGACTGACATCATCTGAGGATAAGTTAGCATTTTTATCATTAAATAATGTTTCTTCTTTTTATTATAAACCACTTGAAATACACCATTGCTGTCCATAAGAAGAAAGCTAATTTTAGAGCAAGAAAGAAAACTACAACAACAAAATGTAGGATGACAAGTCTAAAAATACTAACCTATAGAAGTTATTTTGATTTCAAAAGGTTGCACCAGTCTAATCGGTTGGTAGTTCTAGAAAGAAAAAAATGTTTAAAAAATCTTAATGTAGCATTCAACAAAACTTCAATATAAAGCTAGTAAGGGCCAAATTTAGTAGCTATACAGTGTTAAGTACCATTATTGGAATCCATTGATATAATTTTGAAGTATCATATAACGCCACCATTAGTGCCTCTAATGAACTTTGATCATGGCTATTGGTCTGACTTGAAGATGGTACATAGGTCCTAAAAATACATGCAAATATGGACATTAGAACACAAAACAGAAACTATATGAAAATTGGATGAATATAAAGTTTACTAATCTGCTAAAAGATACTAATGTATTGCAGCAACAAACAAGACCAACAAATAGCTAGCTTCTTATATTCTTTGAAATGATGACCATGAAGAAATAGTGTGCAGCATGATCAAACTACTTATGAGAAAGGTGATCATCTTTACTCAGAATATTTAGACCAGTTGACTGCAAACTTTGGTATCTTTGGCTTGAACCATAAAAAAAAAAAAAAAAAAAAGAACCTATGGAAAACATTTATCTCATTAGAATATTAAAAACAATCAAAGAAAACAAATTACCCAATATGATAAACGCCAAGTTGAATTTGGCTGTAGTATTGTGTACATGTCCCATTTAAAGTGCATGAAGTGTCTGGAACACAAATTTCAGTGCCAGCATAGTTGGTAATTACATTGCCACAGCCAGTGTATGATACACAGAATCTGTTTGAAGTTAAAATGGACTTGGTACAATCAAGCAAAACAATGTGAAAAAAAAAAAAAAACTATCAAAAGAAAAAGTTAAATACCACTGGAAGAAACGTTTCAACCGTGTCGATTCTAAGAGTATTGTATCATATTTAAAGTAAATTGTACCTTGAATAATAGTTTTGTGAGATCATGAGTCGCACCAATTCTTTTTCATTCACATTGTTAAAATACTGTGGGTCTTTATTCATGCATTTGGGTGTAACAATGGTTAAATTCAACTCAATATTTATAAGTGTATTGTTGACAGCCCTCACTAAAAAAACAAACAAAAAATTTTTTTTAAAGATTATTGTTTAACTGCTCCTCAGAATATATTTGCACATACTAACTAAAAACTGATTCACTCACCTTCTCCCTCAAGACAAGAAGTTGAGTTGTATGAAGTGTATGGACAGACATGACATGTTTTATCTGCATCACTCCAGTACATGTCTTGTGGACAAGGCTCACAGGTCAGTTTATCAAAAGTCAGGCGGTAACCACGTTGGCAGTTTTCTGTAATACACACACACACACACACAAAGGTTAAATCAAATATTTATTAAAACTGTTCATTTTACAACATGTGTTGGATATAATTTGAGAAGATAAACATTATTCTTGTTTTAGCATGTATAGCAATGCACTTTTAAGTAGGCCCTAGTGAAGCACAGTGGCACGAAAAATTAAAAGGTTTAAAAATTAAGATTTTTTTTAAATACCAAGAAATCTAACTCTACTACAAGAAACTCTGGAATGATAATATTGGAATGGGGCTATTAGTATTGGAGAGATTTTTGCATTGTAACTATCAGAGAAATCGTAGGCTGAGTAGACTTTGATCCAATCTTTATAGATGTTGATATAAATCTAACAGGCTTTAAAAACACAAATTAGAGTCCACAGCCATCCTTAGATTTATAGGAAATGTGTTCATATATGCCTTTAAAAAAGGAGCTTCACTTTATACTCCTTAATACTGAGCAAAAAAAAAACAGGGCATTCCAGACTTACCAATGCAGTAATGCTGCGAATCAGCTCCTTGGACTAAAGTAGATTTTCCAGATGGACAGGCCACACAATGTTCTTTTTCAGCATACATGCCATAATCACAAATGACTTAAGCAAACATTTATAAAAAAAAATAAATTAGGCGCATCCTGATCAATGAAGAAAATTAATTAACTTGATGATAATGATAGAATTGTTAATATGTAGGAGTTAGTTAACAAGTTTCTGATTACCTTGACAGATTGGCAGAAACTCTGAGTTTAAACAAGTGCTGTTAAATGGACATATTCCATTAGACTGACACATTTGATATACTGTGAAAAAATAATGTCACATTAGTCAAGTATAAACATATATTTATTTCTTTAAAAAAAAAAAACCCACTCTTTTTTAAAAAATAAAATGCGAAAAAAAGTGTATAGATTCACACAAAAACATTTCCATGATAGATAATATAAAATAGAGCTATTGGAGCATATTTCAAATAGTAGTTAAATTTCCTTTTAGCACAAGTTAGAATAATTTGTTTTATGTATTTGCTATTTAGTAGTGATTGCTATTTTATTATACAAACCTTTGGGATTGATGTTAAGTCTTGCTTCTTCAAAAGTTTCATAGACTTTAAATGCTAATATCTCATAGTCTGTACCATTAACTGTCAGTTGTCTTGATTGTGCAATGAAATGACTGTAAATGATTTGCATCAAGTAATAGTCTAACGACTGACTTCCATAAACAGTGATAAGATTATAGGATAGATCTGTGCTGGTTAATCTGTGGGGCGGGAAAAATCTTAATTAGTAATATGTAGAAGAAATCCTAAGAAAGAATTGCATGAACACAAAAACAAAAATTGCACACTATTTAAAGTACTGCCAAATTTTACCCATGCTTTATGTCATAGAAGGAAACTATAATTTTGATTCCAGCCCAGGAATATTGGTCCAACCAAGACTGCAACATTTGCTGGAAAGTATACACCACATTATCTGTGTCATTCCCTAAGTTGGCTTGGGCTAAGGTTAATTTTGAGTAGACTGAAAAGATAAATGTAAAATCATCAAAGTCTCACTTTTAGGACTTGAACATGTCATGAGATAACTTCTTGATAATGCAACTGTTGATGGGGTAATTATATTTCGTTTTCTTTAACATTTGTCACACAGTTAATTCTAACCAATCACATAGAGTGCTGCAAGTGTTGTAATTGTTTAAAAAAAACACACTGATACTCACCAAAGTTTTCAACACCTGTAAAACAAAAGTTTAAAATAAATAAATAAATAAATAAATACATTTTTTTGGGCTCCAGCTAAAAGAACTATTAACATAGCTATACAATTGATTTGAAAAATAAGTCACATTGATATCCAGATAAATAAATCCTCATGGGAAGATGCACTTGTGCCAAAGGTACACCTTAAATAAAGGAGTTCAGTGCTCTAATCTTCTTTCTAAAATGTTAATAATACTCACACAGATAGCTTCCATATGTATTGTAACACTGCAAGTTTTCAGCACAAGGGCTAACATTTTGTAGACATTCATTGATGTCAACATCACACAATGTTGATTCAAATCCAGATTTACATGTACAGTTTCCAATCAAGCCATCACAGCTCTCTGTATTGTCAGTGTGACAACTACATGAGGAGTTACAGTCAGAGCCAAATGTCCAGCCACTGCATGCTGTTTGGAATGAAAATGACCAAGTGCTAACAAAAGAGTCAAAGTTTAGGTAGTTTTAAGTTTAGGTAGTTTGGTGGATTCAATCCATTAAATGCAAAGCACTTTTATACATTCATAAATACCTTGACAAATATTTGTGTTGTAAGGATTATGCTTGTAGCCTTCATGGCATCTACACTCATAATGTGTAAGAAGGTTGATGCAATCAGAGTGTTCATCACAAGGAGAATACAATGCACAACGATCAATGAGATGTTCACATGATGATCCCTCAAAGTTGGATGTACAGATACATGAGCCTTTTTCTCTTTCACACACCACAGTGTTGCCTTTGGTGCAGTTGCATTGCTCTGTGCAGTTTTCTCCCCATGTCCAATTTCCACATGCTGTTAGGAAAATAAACATTCATATGCAAGGTAAATTACTATGCATATTATCAAAAGAAATCCCACTCATTTTATGTCTTAAGTAAAGTAAGAAACATTCAGAAAAAATACTAGATTTAGAGTGACCTCAACAAGTGCCACCTTATTTTTTTACCATTTTTATGTATATAACAAGTTAGTGCTTACCTTCAATACAGTCAAAGTATCCATTGCCTCTATCAGTAAGGATAAAGTTTCCTCCACTACAAAAATACTGGCCAACTGAAAGACTGTTGATTACATCTTTCCAAGTGGTGGCTGTAAAAACACAATTACATATTAAGAACAGAACAGCTAATGATGCATAAAGTGTATAAGACTACAAAACAATTGTGATTGTAATAGCTACTTACCCATCTTTCCATCTGCTCTATCTTGCTGTGTCTTGTATAAAAGTAGTGGTCCTGTTAGATTGCCTCCTAATTTTTCATGGGACAATACCATAGTTTTAGCCATGCGCTCAATCAGAAGGTCATCCACATTTTTCCGGAGCCAAATTTCATAATAAGAGATTGTTGTGTCATAGGATGGACTGAACAAATTAAAATTTTTAAAAAATAAAAAAAGAAGACAATTAATACTCAGATTTACAATTTACCTTTTATCTTGTCTTGCCATTTACAAAAATGTTCCTCTTACCTGTAGCTACTAAGTAAATAGGTGCTGATAAACTCTGGTATATTTTGGAATATAGTGTTGTAAACCTGATAAAGAAAAAAATGCAGTGCTTTACAATTATTGCCAAAAAAAGAACAGGATATAATCATTGTCCGATTCAAACATTTAAACAAACAAGGTTGCCCACCTGCAGTTGATCTGTCCAGTAATTTTGTCTTGACCAGATATTTGTTACATACAACACTTGTTGACTGACATCATCTGAGGATAAGTTAGCATTTTTATCATTAAATAATGTTTCTTCTTTTTATTATAAACCACTTGAAATACACCATTGCTGTCCATAAGAAGAAAGCTAATTTTAGAGCAAGAAAGAAAACTACAACAACAAAATGTAGGATGACAAGTCTAAAAATACTAACCTATAGAAGTTATTTTGATTTCAAAAGGTTGCACCAGTCTAATCGGTTGGTAGTTCTAGAAAGAAAAAAATGTTTAAAAAATCTTAATGTAGCATTCAACAAAACTTCAATATAAAGCTAGTAAGGGCCAAATTTAGTAGCTATACAGTGTTAAGTACCATTATTGGAATCCATTGATATAATTTTGAAGTATCATATAACGCCACCATTAGTGCCTCTAATGAACTTTGATCATGGCTATTGGTCTGACTTGAAGATGGTACATAGGTCCTAAAAATACATGCAAATATGGACATTAGAACACAAAACAGAAACTATATGAAAATTGGATGAATATAAAGTTTACTAATCTGCTAAAAGATACTAATGTATTGCAGCAACAAACAAGACCAACAAATAGCTAGCTTCTTATATTCTTTGAAATGATGACCATGAAGAAATAGTGTGCAGCATGATCAAACTACTTATGAGAAAGGTGATCATCTTTACTCAGAATATTTAGACCAGTTGACTGCAAACTTTGGTATCTTTGGCTTGAACCATAAAAAAAAAAAAAAAAAAAAGAACCTATGGAAAACATTTATCTCATTAGAATATTAAAAACAATCAAAGAAAACAAATTACCCAATATGATAAACGCCAAGTTGAATTTGGCTGTAGTATTGTGTACATGTCCCATTTAAAGTGCATGAAGTGTCTGGAACACAAATTTCAGTGCCAGCATAGTTGGTAATTACATTGCCACAGCCAGTGTATGATACACAGAATCTGTTTGAAGTTAAAATGGACTTGGTACAATCAAGCAAAACAATGTGAAAAAAAAAAAAAAACTATCAAAAGAAAAAGTTAAATACCACTGGAAGAAACGTTTCAACCGTGTCGATTCTAAGAGTATTGTATCATATTTAAAGTAAATTGTACCTTGAATAATAGTTTTGTGAGATCATGAGTCGCACCAATTCTTTTTCATTCACATTGTTAAAATACTGTGGGTCTTTATTCATGCATTTGGGTGTAACAATGGTTAAATTCAACTCAATATTTATAAGTGTATTGTTGACAGCCCTCACTAAAAAAACAAACAAAAAATTTTTTTTAAAGATTATTGTTTAACTGCTCCTCAGAATATATTTGCACATACTAACTAAAAACTGATTCACTCACCTTCTCCCTCAAGACAAGAAGTTGAGTTGTATGAAGTGTATGGACAGACATGACATGTTTTATCTGCATCACTCCAGTACATGTCTTGTGGACAAGGCTCACAGGTCAGTTTATCAAAAGTCAGGCGGTAACCACGTTGGCAGTTTTCTGTAATACACACACACACACACACAAAGGTTAAATCAAATATTTATTAAAACTGTTCATTTTACAACATGTGTTGGATATAATTTGAGAAGATAAACATTATTCTTGTTTTAGCATGTATAGCAATGCACTTTTAAGTAGGCCCTAGTGAAGCACAGTGGCACGAAAAATTAAAAGGTTTAAAAATTAAGATTTTTTTTAAATACCAAGAAATCTAACTCTACTACAAGAAACTCTGGAATGATAATATTGGAATGGGGCTATTAGTATTGGAGAGATTTTTGCATTGTAACTATCAGAGAAATCGTAGGCTGAGTAGACTTTGATCCAATCTTTATAGATGTTGATATAAATCTAACAGGCTTTAAAAACACAAATTAGAGTCCACAGCCATCCTTAGATTTATAGGAAATGTGTTCATATATGCCTTTAAAAAAGGAGCTTCACTTTATACTCCTTAATACTGAGCAAAAAAAAAACAGGGCATTCCAGACTTACCAATGCAGTAATGCTGCGAATCAGCTCCTTGGACTAAAGTAGATTTTCCAGATGGACAGGCCACACAATGTTCTTTTTCAGCATACATGCCATAATCACAAATGACTTAAGCAAACATTTATAAAAAAAAATAAATTAGGCGCATCCTGATCAATGAAGAAAATTAATTAACTTGATGATAATGATAGAATTGTTAATATGTAGGAGTTAGTTAACAAGTTTCTGATTACCTTGACAGATTGGCAGAAACTCTGAGTTTAAACAAGTGCTGTTAAATGGACATATTCCATTAGACTGACACATTTGATATACTGTGAAAAAATAATGTCACATTAGTCAAGTATAAACATATATTTATTTCTTTAAAAAAAAAAAACCCACTCTTTTTTAAAAAATAAAATGCGAAAAAAAGTGTATAGATTCACACAAAAACATTTCCATGATAGATAATATAAAATAGAGCTATTGGAGCATATTTCAAATAGTAGTTAAATTTCCTTTTAGCACAAGTTAGAATAATTTGTTTTATGTATTTGCTATTTAGTAGTGATTGCTATTTTATTATACAAACCTTTGGGATTGATGTTAAGTCTTGCTTCTTCAAAAGTTTCATAGACTTTAAATGCTAATATCTCATAGTCTGTACCATTAACTGTCAGTTGTCTTGATTGTGCAATGAAATGACTGTAAATGATTTGCATCAAGTAATAGTCTAACGACTGACTTCCATAAACAGTGATAAGATTATAGGATAGATCTGTGCTGGTTAATCTGTGGGGCGGGAAAAATCTTAATTAGTAATATGTAGAAGAAATCCTAAGAAAGAATTGCATGAACACAAAAACAAAAATTGCACACTATTTAAAGTACTGCCAAATTTTACCCATGCTTTATGTCATAGAAGGAAACTATAATTTTGATTCCAGCCCAGGAATATTGGTCCAACCAAGACTGCAACATTTGCTGGAAAGTATACACCACATTATCTGTGTCATTCCCTAAGTTGGCTTGGGCTAAGGTTAATTTTGAGTAGACTGAAAAGATAAATGTAAAATCATCAAAGTCTCACTTTTAGGACTTGAACATGTCATGAGATAACTTCTTGATAATGCAACTGTTGATGGGGTAATTATATTTCGTTTTCTTTAACATTTGTCACACAGTTAATTCTAACCAATCACATAGAGTGCTGCAAGTGTTGTAATTGTTTAAAGAAAACACACTGATACTCACCAAAGTTTTCAACACCTGTAAAACAAAAGTTTAAAATAAATAAATAAATAAATAAATACATTTTTTTGGGCTCCAGCTAAAAGAACTATTAACATAGCTATACAATTGATTTGAAAAATAAGTCACATTGATATCCAGATAAATAAATCCTCATGGGAAGATGCACTTGTGCCAAAGGTACACCTTAAATAAAGGAGTTCAGTGCTCTAATCTTCTTTCTAAAATGTTAATAATACTCACACAGATAGCTTCCATATGTATTGTAACACTGCAAGTTTTCAGCACAAGGGCTAACATTTTGTAGACATTCATTGATGTCAACATCACACAATGTTGATTCAAATCCAGATTTACATGTACAGTTTCCAATCAAGCCATCACAGCTCTCTGTATTGTCAGTGTGACAACTACATGAGGAGTTACAGTCAGAGCCAAATGTCCAGCCACTGCATGCTGTTTGGAATGAAAATGACCAAGTGCTAACAAAAGAGTCAAAGTTTAGGTAGTTTTAAGTTTAGGTAGTTTGGTGGATTCAATCCATTAAATGCAAAGCACTTTTATACATTCATAAATACCTTCACAAATATTTGTGTTGTAAGGATTATGCTTGTAGCCTTCATGGCATCTACACTCATAATGTGTAAGAAGGTTGATGCAATCAGAGTGTTCATCACAAGGAGAATACAATGCACAACGATCAATGAGATGTTCACATGATGATCCCTCAAAGTTGGATGTACAGATACATGAGCCTTTTTCTCTTTCACACACCACAGTGTTGCCTTTGGTGCAGTTGCATTGCTCTGTGCAGTTTTCTCCCCATGTCCAATTTCCACATGCTGTTAGGAAAATAAACATTCATATGCAAGGTAAATTACTATGCATATTATCAAAAGAAATCCCACTCATTTTATGTCTTAAGTAAAGTAAGAAACATTCAGAAAAAATACTAGATTTAGAGTGACCTCAACAAGTGCCACCTTATTTTTTTACCATTTTTATGTATATAACAAGTTAGTGCTTACCTTCAATACAGTCAAAGTATCCATTGCCTCTATCAGTAAGGATAAAGTTTCCTCCACTACAAAAATACTGGCCAACTGAAAGACTGTTGATTACATCTTTCCAAGTGGTGGCTGTAAAAACACAATTACATATTAAGAACAGAACAGCTAATGATGCATAAAGTGTATAAGACTACAAAACAATTGTGATTGTAATAGCTACTTACCCATCTTTCCATCTGCTCTATCTTGCTGTGTCTTGTATAAAAGTAGTGGTCCTGTTAGATTGCCTCCTAATTTTTCATGGGACAATACCATAGTTTTAGCCATGCGCTCAATCAGAAGGTCATCCACATTTTTCCGGAGCCAAATTTCATAATAAGAGATTGTTGTGTCATAGGATGGACTGAACAAATTAAAATTTTTAAAAAATAAAAAAAGAAGACAATTAATACTCAGATTTACAATTTACCTTTTATCTTGTCTTGCCATTTACAAAAATGTTCCTCTTACCTGTAGCTACTAAGTAAATAGGTGCTGATAAACTCTGGTATATTTTGGAATATAGTGTTGTAAACCTGATAAAGAAAAAAATGCAGTGCTTTACAATTATTGCCAAAAAAAGAACAGGATATAATCATTGTCCGATTCAAACATTTAAACAAACAAGGTTGCCCACCTGCAGTTGATCTGTCCAGTAATTTTGTCTTGACCAGATATTTGTTACATACAACACTTGTTGACTGACATCATCTGAGGATAAGTTAGCATTTTTATCATTAAATAATGTTTCTTCTTTTTATTATAAACCACTTGAAATACACCATTGCTGTCCATAAGAAGAAAGCTAATTTTAGAGCAAGAAAGAAAACTACAACAACAAAATGTAGGATGACAAGTCTAAAAATACTAACCTATAGAAGTTATTTTGATTTCAAAAGGTTGCACCAGTCTAATCGGTTGGTAGTTCTAGAAAGAAAAAAATGTTTAAAAAATCTTAATGTAGCATTCAACAAAACTTCAATATAAAGCTAGTAAGGGCCAAATTTAGTAGCTATACAGTGTTAAGTACCATTATTGGAATCCATTGATATAATTTTGAAGTATCATATAACGCCACCATTAGTGCCTCTAATGAACTTTGATCATGGCTATTGGTCTGACTTGAAGATGGTACATAGGTCCTAAAAATACATGCAAATATGGACATTAGAACACAAAACAGAAACTATATGAAAATTGGATGAATATAAAGTTTACTAATCTGCTAAAAGATACTAATGTATTGCAGCAACAAACAAGACCAACAAATAGCTAGCTTCTTATATTCTTTGAAATGATGACCATGAAGAAATAGTGTGCAGCATGATCAAACTACTTATGAGAAAGGTGATCATCTTTACTCAGAATATTTAGACCAGTTGACTGCAAACTTTGGTATCTTTGGCTTGAACCATAAAAAAAAAAAAAAAAAAAAGAACCTATGGAAAACATTTATCTCATTAGAATATTAAAAACAATCAAAGAAAACAAATTACCCAATATGATAAACGCCAAGTTGAATTTGGCTGTAGTATTGTGTACATGTCCCATTTAAAGTGCATGAAGTGTCTGGAACACAAATTTCAGTGCCAGCATAGTTGGTAATTACATTGCCACAGCCAGTGTATGATACACAGAATCTGTTTGAAGTTAAAATGGACTTGGTACAATCAAGCAAAACAATGTGAAAAAAAAAAAAAAACTATCAAAAGAAAAAGTTAAATACCACTGGAAGAAACGTTTCAACCGTGTCGATTCTAAGAGTATTGTATCATATTTAAAGTAAATTGTACCTTGAATAATAGTTTTGTGAGATCATGAGTCGCACCAATTCTTTTTCATTCACATTGTTAAAATACTGTGGGTCTTTATTCATGCATTTGGGTGTAACAATGGTTAAATTCAACTCAATATTTATAAGTGTATTGTTGACAGCCCTCACTAAAAAAACAAACAAAAAATTTTTTTTAAAGATTATTGTTTAACTGCTCCTCAGAATATATTTGCACATACTAACTAAAAACTGATTCACTCACCTTCTCCCTCAAGACAAGAAGTTGAGTTGTATGAAGTGTATGGACAGACATGACATGTTTTATCTGCATCACTCCAGTACATGTCTTGTGGACAAGGCTCACAGGTCAGTTTATCAAAAGTCAGGCGGTAACCACGTTGGCAGTTTTCTGTAATACACACACACACACACACAAAGGTTAAATCAAATATTTATTAAAACTGTTCATTTTACAACATGTGTTGGATATAATTTGAGAAGATAAACATTATTCTTGTTTTAGCATGTATAGCAATGCACTTTTAAGTAGGCCCTAGTGAAGCACAGTGGCACGAAAAATTAAAAGGTTTAAAAATTAAGATTTTTTTTAAATACCAAGAAATCTAACTCTACTACAAGAAACTCTGGAATGATAATATTGGAATGGGGCTATTAGTATTGGAGAGATTTTTGCATTGTAACTATCAGAGAAATCGTAGGCTGAGTAGACTTTGATCCAATCTTTATAGATGTTGATATAAATCTAACAGGCTTTAAAAACACAAATTAGAGTCCACAGCCATCCTTAGATTTATAGGAAATGTGTTCATATATGCCTTTAAAAAAGGAGCTTCACTTTATACTCCTTAATACTGAGCAAAAAAAAAACAGGGCATTCCAGACTTACCAATGCAGTAATGCTGCGAATCAGCTCCTTGGACTAAAGTAGATTTTCCAGATGGACAGGCCACACAATGTTCTTTTTCAGCATACATGCCATAATCACAAATGACTTAAGCAAACATTTATAAAAAAAAATAAATTAGGCGCATCCTGATCAATGAAGAAAATTAATTAACTTGATGATAATGATAGAATTGTTAATATGTAGGAGTTAGTTAACAAGTTTCTGATTACCTTGACAGATTGGCAGAAACTCTGAGTTTAAACAAGTGCTGTTAAATGGACATATTCCATTAGACTGACACATTTGATATACTGTGAAAAAATAATGTCACATTAGTCAAGTATAAACATATATTTATTTCTTTAAAAAAAAAAAACCCACTCTTTTTTAAAAAATAAAATGCGAAAAAAAGTGTATAGATTCACACAAAAACATTTCCATGATAGATAATATAAAATAGAGCTATTGGAGCATATTTCAAATAGTAGTTGAATTTCCTTTTAGCACAAGTTAGAATAATTTGTTTTATGTATTTGCTATTTAGTAGTGATTGCTATTTTATTATACAAACCTTTGGGATTGATGTTAAGTCTTGCTTCTTCAAAAGTTTCATAGACTTTAAATGCTAATATCTCATAGTCTGTACCATTAACTGTCAGTTGTCTTGATTGTGCAATGAAATGACTGTAAATGATTTGCATCAAGTAATAGTCTAACGACTGACTTCCATAAACAGTGATAAGATTATAGGATAGATCTGTGCTGGTTAATCTGTGGGGCGGGAAAAATCTTAATTAGTAATATGTAGAAGAAATCCTAAGAAAGAATTGCATGAACACAAAAACAAAAATTGCACACTATTTAAAGTACTGCCAAATTTTACCCATGCTTTATGTCATAGAAGGAAACTATAATTTTGATTCCAGCCCAGGAATATTGGTCCAACCAAGACTGCAACATTTGCTGGAAAGTATACACCACATTATCTGTGTCATTCCCTAAGTTGGCTTGGGCTAAGGTTAATTTTGAGTAGACTGAAAAGATAAATGTAAAATCATCAAAGTCTCACTTTTAGGACTTGAACATGTCATGAGATAACTTCTTGATAATGCAACTGTTGATGGGGTAATTATATTTCGTTTTCTTTAACATTTGTCACACAGTTAATTCTAACCAATCACATAGAGTGCTGCAAGTGTTGTAATTGTTTAAAAAAAACACACTGATACTCACCAAAGTTTTCAACACCTGTAAAACAAAAGTTTAAAATAAATAAATAAATAAATAAATACATTTTTTTGGGCTCCAGCTAAAAGAACTATTAACATAGCTATACAATTGATTTGAAAAATAAGTCACATTGATATCCAGATAAATAAATCCTCATGGGAAGATGCACTTGTGCCAAAGGTACACCTTAAATAAAGGAGTTCAGTGCTCTAATCTTCTTTCTAAAATGTTAATAATACTCACACAGATAGCTTCCATATGTATTGTAACACTGCAAGTTTTCAGCACAAGGGCTAACATTTTGTAGACATTCATTGATGTCAACATCACACAATGTTGATTCAAATCCAGATTTACATGTACAGTTTCCAATCAAGCCATCACAGCTCTCTGTATTGTCAGTGTGACAACTACATGAGGAGTTACAGTCAGAGCCAAATGTCCAGCCACTGCATGCTGTTTGGAATGAAAATGACCAAGTGCTAACAAAAGAGTCAAAGTTTAGGTAGTTTTAAGTTTAGGTAGTTTGGTGGATTCAATCCATTAAATGCAAAGCACTTTTATACATTCATAAATACCTTGACAAATATTTGTGTTGTAAGGATTATGCTTGTAGCCTTCATGGCATCTACACTCATAATGTGTAAGAAGGTTGATGCAATCAGAGTGTTCATCACAAGGAGAATACAATGCACAACGATCAATGAGATGTTCACATGATGATCCCTCAAAGTTGGATGTACAGATACATGAGCCTTTTTCTCTTTCACACACCACAGTGTTGCCTTTGGTGCAGTTGCATTGCTCTGTGCAGTTTTCTCCCCATGTCCAATTTCCACATGCTGTTAGGAAAATAAACATTCATATGCAAGGTAAATTACTATGCATATTATCAAAAGAAATCCCACTCATTTTATGTCTTAAGTAAAGTAAGAAACATTCAGAAAAAATACTAGATTTAGAGTGACCTCAACAAGTGCCACCTTATTTTTTTACCATTTTTATGTATATAACAAGTTAGTGCTTACCTTCAATACAGTCAAAGTATCCATTGCCTCTATCAGTAAGGATAAAGTTTCCTCCACTACAAAAATACTGGCCAACTGAAAGACTGTTGATTACATCTTTCCAAGTGGTGGCTGTAAAAACACAATTACATATTAAGAACAGAACAGCTAATGATGCATAAAGTGTATAAGACTACAAAACAATTGTGATTGTAATAGCTACTTACCCATCTTTCCATCTGCTCTATCTTGCTGTGTCTTGTATAAAAGTAGTGGTCCTGTTAGATTGCCTCCTAATTTTTCATGGGACAATACCATAGTTTTAGCCATGCGCTCAATCAGAAGGTCATCCACATTTTTCCGGAGCCAAATTTCATAATAAGAGATTGTTGTGTCATAGGATGGACTGAACAAATTAAAATTTTTAAAAAATAAAAAAAGAAGACAATTAATACTCAGATTTACAATTTACCTTTTATCTTGTCTTGCCATTTACAAAAATGTTCCTCTTACCTGTAGCTACTAAGTAAATAGGTGCTGATAAACTCTGGTATATTTTGGAATATAGTGTTGTAAACCTGATAAAGAAAAAAATGCAGTGCTTTACAATTATTGCCAAAAAAAGAACAGGATATAATCATTGTCCGATTCAAACATTTAAACAAACAAGGTTGCCCACCTGCAGTTGATCTGTCCAGTAATTTTGTCTTGACCAGATATTTGTTACATACAACACTTGTTGACTGACATCATCTGAGGATAAGTTAGCATTTTTATCATTAAATAATGTTTCTTCTTTTTATTATAAACCACTTGAAATACACCATTGCTGTCCATAAGAAGAAAGCTAATTTTAGAGCAAGAAAGAAAACTACAACAACAAAATGTAGGATGACAAGTCTAAAAATACTAACCTATAGAAGTTATTTTGATTTCAAAAGGTTGCACCAGTCTAATCGGTTGGTAGTTCTAGAAAGAAAAAAATGTTTAAAAAATCTTAATGTAGCATTCAACAAAACTTCAATATAAAGCTAGTAAGGGCCAAATTTAGTAGCTATACAGTGTTAAGTACCATTATTGGAATCCATTGATATAATTTTGAAGTATCATATAACGCCACCATTAGTGCCTCTAATGAACTTTGATCATGGCTATTGGTCTGACTTGAAGATGGTACATAGGTCCTAAAAATACATGCAAATATGGACATTAGAACACAAAACAGAAACTATATGAAAATTGGATGAATATAAAGTTTACTAATCTGCTAAAAGATACTAATGTATTGCAGCAACAAACAAGACCAACAAATAGCTAGCTTCTTATATTCTTTGAAATGATGACCATGAAGAAATAGTGTGCAGCATGATCAAACTACTTATGAGAAAGGTGATCATCTTTACTCAGAATATTTAGACCAGTTGACTGCAAACTTTGGTATCTTTGGCTTGAACCATAAAAAAAAAAAAAAAAAAAAAGAACCTATGGAAAACATTTATCTCATTAGAATATTAAAAACAATCAAAGAAAACAAATTACCCAATATGATAAACGCCAAGTTGAATTTGGCTGTAGTATTGTGTACATGTCCCATTTAAAGTGCATGAAGTGTCTGGAACACAAATTTCAGTGCCAGCATAGTTGGTAATTACATTGCCACAGCCAGTGTATGATACACAGAATCTGTTTGAAGTTAAAATGGACTTGGTACAATCAAGCAAAACAATGTGAAAAAAAAAAAAAAACTATCAAAAGAAAAAGTTAAATACCACTGGAAGAAACGTTTCAACCGTGTCGATTCTAAGAGTATTGTATCATATTTAAAGTAAATTGTACCTTGAATAATAGTTTTGTGAGATCATGAGTCGCACCAATTCTTTTTCATTCACATTGTTAAAATACTGTGGGTCTTTATTCATGCATTTGGGTGTAACAATGGTTAAATTCAACTCAATATTTATAAGTGTATTGTTGACAGCCCTCACTAAAAAAACAAACAAAAAATTTTTTTTAAAGATTATTGTTTAACTGCTCCTCAGAATATATTTGCACATACTAACTAAAAACTGATTCACTCACCTTCTCCCTCAAGACAAGAAGTTGAGTTGTATGAAGTGTATGGACAGACATGACATGTTTTATCTGCATCACTCCAGTACATGTCTTGTGGACAAGGCTCACAGGTCAGTTTATCAAAAGTCAGGCGGTAACCACGTTGGCAGTTTTCTGTAATACACACACACACACACACAAAGGTTAAATCAAATATTTATTAAAACTGTTCATTTTACAACATGTGTTGGATATAATTTGAGAAGATAAACATTATTCTTGTTTTAGCATGTATAGCAATGCACTTTTAAGTAGGCCCTAGTGAAGCACAGTGGCACGAAAAATTAAAAGGTTTAAAAATTAAGATTTTTTTTAAATACCAAGAAATCTAACTCTACTACAAGAAACTCTGGAATGATAATATTGGAATGGGGCTATTAGTATTGGAGAGATTTTTGCATTGTAACTATCAGAGAAATCGTAGGCTGAGTAGACTTTGATCCAATCTTTATAGATGTTGATATAAATCTAACAGGCTTTAAAAACACAAATTAGAGTCCACAGCCATCCTTAGATTTATAGGAAATGTGTTCATATATGCCTTTAAAAAAGGAGCTTCACTTTATACTCCTTAATACTGAGCAAAAAAAAAACAGGGCATTCCAGACTTACCAATGCAGTAATGCTGCGAATCAGCTCCTTGGACTAAAGTAGATTTTCCAGATGGACAGGCCACACAATGTTCTTTTTCAGCATACATGCCATAATCACAAATGACTTAAGCAAACATTTATAAAAAAAAATAAATTAGGCGCATCCTGATCAATGAAGAAAATTAATTAACTTGATGATAATGATAGAATTGTTAATATGTAGGAGTTAGTTAACAAGTTTCTGATTACCTTGACAGATTGGCAGAAACTCTGAGTTTAAACAAGTGCTGTTAAATGGACATATTCCATTAGACTGACACATTTGATATACTGTGAAAAAATAATGTCACATTAGTCAAGTATAAACATATATTTATTTCTTTAAAAAAAAAAAAACCCACTCTTTTTTAAAAAATAAAATGCGAAAAAAAGTGTATAGATTCACACAAAAACATTTCCATGATAGATAATATAAAATAGAGCTATTGGAGCATATTTCAAATAGTAGTTAAATTTCCTTTTAGCACAAGTTAGAATAATTTGTTTTATGTATTTGCTATTTAGTAGTGATTGCTATTTTATTATACAAACCTTTGGGATTGATGTTAAGTCTTGCTTCTTCAAAAGTTTCATAGACTTTAAATGCTAATATCTCATAGTCTGTACCATTAACTGTCAGTTGTCTTGATTGTGCAATGAAATGACTGTAAATGATTTGCATCAAGTAATAGTCTAACGACTGACTTCCATAAACAGTGATAAGATTATAGGATAGATCTGTGCTGGTTAATCTGTGGGGCGGGAAAAATCTTAATTAGTAATATGTAGAAGAAATCCTAAGAAAGAATTGCATGAACACAAAAACAAAAATTGCACACTATTTAAAGTACTGCCAAATTTTACCCATGCTTTATGTCATAGAAGGAAACTATAATTTTGATTCCAGCCCAGGAATATTGGTCCAACCAAGACTGCAACATTTGCTGGAAAGTATACACCACATTATCTGTGTCATTCCCTAAGTTGGCTTGGGCTAAGGTTAATTTTGAGTAGACTGAAAAGATAAATGTAAAATCATCAAAGTCTCACTTTTAGGACTTGAACATGTCATGAGATAACTTCTTGATAATGCAACTGTTGATGGGGTAATTATATTTCGTTTTCTTTAACATTTGTCACACAGTTAATTCTAACCAATCACATAGAGTGCTGCAAGTGTTGTAATTGTTTAAAGAAAACACACTGATACTCACCAAAGTTTTCAACACCTGTAAAACAAAAGTTTAAAATAAATAAATAAATAAATAAATACATTCTTTTGGGCTCCAGCTAAAAGAACTATTAACATAGCTATACAATTGATTTGAAAAATAAGTCACATTGATATCCAGATAAATAAATCCTCATGGGAAGATGCACTTGTGCCAAAGGTACACCTTAAATAAAGGAGTTCAGTGCTCTAATCTTCTTTCTAAAATGTTAATAATACTCACACAGATAGCTTCCATATGTATTGTAACACTGCAAGTTTTCAGCACAAGGGCTAACATTTTGTAGACATTCATTGATGTCAACATCACACAATGTTGATTCAAATCCAGATTTACATGTACAGTTTCCAATCAAGCCATCACAGCTCTCTGTATTGTCAGTGTGACAACTACATGAGGAGTTACAGTCAGAGCCAAATGTCCAGCCACTGCATGCTGTTTGGAATGAAAATGACCAAGTGCTAACAAAAGAGTCAAAGTTTAGGTAGTTTTAAGTTTAGGTAGTTTGGTGGATTCAATCCATTAAATGCAAAGCACTTTTATACATTCATAAATACCTTGACAAATATTTGTGTTGTAAGGATTATGCTTGTAGCCTTCATGGCATCTACACTCATAATGTGTAAGAAGGTTGATGCAATCAGAGTGTTCATCACAAGGAGAATACAATGCACAACGATCAATGAGATGTTCACATGATGATCCCTCAAAGTTGGATGTACAGATACATGAGCCTTTTTCTCTTTCACACACCACAGTGTTGCCTTTGGTGCAGTTGCATTGCTCTGTGCAGTTTTCTCCCCATGTCCAATTTCCACATGCTGTTAGGAAAATAAACATTCATATGCAAGGTAAATTACTATGCATATTATCAAAAGAAATCCCACTCATTTTATGTCTTAAGTAAAGTAAGAAACATTCAGAAAAAATACTAGATTTAGAGTGACCTCAACAAGTGCCACCTTATTTTTTTACCATTTTTATGTATATAACAAGTTAGTGCTTACCTTCAATACAGTCAAAGTATCCATTGCCTCTATCAGTAAGGATAAAGTTTCCTCCACTACAAAAATACTGGCCAACTGAAAGACTGTTGATTACATCTTTCCAAGTGGTGGCTGTAAAAACACAATTACATATTAAGAACAGAACAGCTAATGATGCATAAAGTGTATAAGACTACAAAACAATTGTGATTGTAATAGCTACTTACCCATCTTTCCATCTGCTCTATCTTGCTGTGTCTTGTATAAAAGTAGTGGTCCTGTTAGATTGCCTCCTAATTTTTCATGGGACAATACCATAGTTTTAGCCATGCGCTCAATCAGAAGGTCATCCACATTTTTCCGGAGCCAAATTTCATAATAAGAGATTGTTGTGTCATAGGATGGACTGAACAAATTAAAATTTTTAAAAAATAAAAAAAGAAGACAATTAATACTCAGATTTACAATTTACCTTTTATCTTGTCTTGCCATTTACAAAAATGTTCCTCTTACCTGTAGCTACTAAGTAAATAGGTGCTGATAAACTCTGGTATATTTTGGAATATAGTGTTGTAAACCTGATAAAGAAAAAAATGCAGTGCTTTACAATTATTGCCAAAAAAAGAACAGGATATAATCATTGTCCGATTCAAACATTTAAACAAACAAGGTTGCCCACCTGCAGTTGATCTGTCCAGTAATTTTGTCTTGACCAGATATTTGTTACATACAACACTTGTTGACTGACATCATCTGAGGATAAGTTAGCATTTTTATCATTAAATAATGTTTCTTCTTTTTATTATAAACCACTTGAAATACACCATTGCTGTCCATAAGAAGAAAGCTAATTTTAGAGCAAGAAAGAAAACTACAACAACAAAATGTAGGATGACAAGTCTAAAAATACTAACCTATAGAAGTTATTTTGATTTCAAAAGGTTGCACCAGTCTAATCGGTTGGTAGTTCTAGAAAGAAAAAAATGTTTAAAAAATCTTAATGTAGCATTCAACAAAACTTCAATATAAAGCTAGTAAGGGCCAAATTTAGTAGCTATACAGTGTTAAGTACCATTATTGGAATCCATTGATATAATTTTGAAGTATCATATAACGCCACCATTAGTGCCTCTAATGAACTTTGATCATGGCTATTGGTCTGACTTGAAGATGGTACATAGGTCCTAAAAATACATGCAAATATGGACATTAGAACACAAAACAGAAACTATATGAAAATTGGATGAATATAAAGTTTACTAATCTGCTAAAAGATACTAATGTATTGCAGCAACAAACAAGACCAACAAATAGCTAGCTTCTTATATTCTTTGAAATGATGACCATGAAGAAATAGTGTGCAGCATGATCAAACTACTTATGAGAAAGGTGATCATCTTTACTCAGAATATTTAGACCAGTTGACTGCAAACTTTGGTATCTTTGGCTTGAACCATAAAAAAAAAAAAAAAAAAAAGAACCTATGGAAAACATTTATCTCATTAGAATATTAAAAACAATCAAAGAAAACAAATTACCCAATATGATAAACGCCAAGTTGAATTTGGCTGTAGTATTGTGTACATGTCCCATTTAAAGTGCATGAAGTGTCTGGAACACAAATTTCAGTGCCAGCATAGTTGGTAATTACATTGCCACAGCCAGTGTATGATACACAGAATCTGTTTGAAGTTAAAATGGACTTGGTACAATCAAGCAAAACAATGTGAAAAAAAAAAAAAAACTATCAAAAGAAAAAGTTAAATACCACTGGAAGAAACGTTTCAACCGTGTCGATTCTAAGAGTATTGTATCATATTTAAAGTAAATTGTACCTTGAATAATAGTTTTGTGAGATCATGAGTCGCACCAATTCTTTTTCATTCACATTGTTAAAATACTGTGGGTCTTTATTCATGCATTTGGGTGTAACAATGGTTAAATTCAACTCAATATTTATAAGTGTATTGTTGACAGCCCTCACTAAAAAAACAAACAAAAAATTTTTTTTAAAGATTATTGTTTAACTGCTCCTCAGAATATATTTGCACATACTAACTAAAAACTGATTCACTCACCTTCTCCCTCAAGACAAGAAGTTGAGTTGTATGAAGTGTATGGACAGACATGACATGTTTTATCTGCATCACTCCAGTACATGTCTTGTGGACAAGGCTCACAGGTCAGTTTATCAAAAGTCAGGCGGTAACCACGTTGGCAGTTTTCTGTAATACACACACACACACACACACATACACACAAAGGTTAAATCAAATATTTATTAAAACTGTTCATTTTACAACATGTGTTGGATATAATTTGAGAAGATAAACATTATTCTTGTTTTAGCATGTATAGCAATGCACTTTTAAGTAGGCCCTAGTGAAGCACAGTGGCACGAAAAATTAAAAGGTTTAAAAATTAAGATTTTTTTTAAATACCAAGAAATCTAACTCTACTACAAGAAACTCTGGAATGATAATATTGGAATGGGGCTATTAGTATTGGAGAGATTTTTGCATTGTAACTATCAGAGAAATCGTAGGCTGAGTAGACTTTGATCCAATCTTTATAGATGTTGATATAAATCTAACAGGCTTTAAAAACACAAATTAGAGTCCACAGCCATCCTTAGATTTATAGGAAATGTGTTCATATATGCCTTTAAAAAAGGAGCTTCACTTTATACTCCTTAATACTGAGCAAAAAAAAAACAGGGCATTCCAGACTTACCAATGCAGTAATGCTGCGAATCAGCTCCTTGGACTAAAGTAGATTTTCCAGATGGACAGGCCACACAATGTTCTTTTTCAGCATACATGCCATAATCACAAATGACTTAAGCAAACATTTATAAAAAAATTAAATTAGGCGCATCCTGATCAATGAAGAAAATTAATTAACTTGATGATAATGATAGAATTGTTAATATGTAGGAGTTAGTTAACAAGTTTCTGATTACCTTGACAGATTGGCAGAAACTCTGAGTTTAAACAAGTGCTGTTAAATGGACATATTCCATTAGACTGACACATTTGATATACTGTGAAAAAATAATGTCACATTAGTCAAGTATAAACATATATTTATTTCTTTAAAAAAAAAAAACCCACTCTTTTTTAAAAAATAAAATGCGAAAAAAAGTGTATAGATTCACACAAAAACATTTCCATGATAGATAATATAAAATAGAGCTATTGGAGCATATTTCAAATAGTAGTTAAATTTCCTTTTAGCACAAGTTAGAATAATTTGTTTTATGTATTTGCTATTTAGTAGTGATTGCTATTTTATTATACAAACCTTTGGGATTGATGTTAAGTCTTGCTTCTTCAAAAGTTTCATAGACTTTAAATGCTAATATCTCATAGTCTGTACCATTAACTGTCAGTTGTCTTGATTGTGCAATGAAATGACTGTAAATGATTTGCATCAAGTAATAGTCTAACGACTGACTTCCATAAACAGTGATAAGATTATAGGATAGATCTGTGCTGGTTAATCTGTGGGGCGGGAAAAATCTTAATTAGTAATATGTAGAAGAAATCCTAAGAAAGAATTGCATGAACACAAAAACAAAAATTGCACACTATTTAAAGTACTGCCAAATTTTACCCATGCTTTATGTCATAGAAGGAAACTATAATTTTGATTCCAGCCCAGGAATATTGGTCCAACCAAGACTGCAACATTTGCTGGAAAGTATACACCACATTATCTGTGTCATTCCCTAAGTTGGCTTGGGCTAAGGTTAATTTTGAGTAGACTGAAAAGATAAATGTAAAATCATCAAAGTCTCACTTTTAGGACTTGAACATGTCATGAGATAACTTCTTGATAATGCAACTGTTGATGGGGTAATTATATTTCGTTTTCTTTAACATTTGTCACACAGTTAATTCTAACCAATCACATAGAGTGCTGCAAGTGTTGTAATTGTTTAAAAAAAACACACTGATACTCACCAAAGTTTTCAACACCTGTAAAACAAAAGTTTAAAATAAATAAATAAATAAATAAATACATTTTTTTGGGCTCCAGCTAAAAGAACTATTAACATAGCTATACAATTGATTTGAAAAATAAGTCACATTGATATCCAGATAAATAAATCCTCATGGGAAGATGCACTTGTGCCAAAGGTACACCTTAAATAAAGGAGTTCAGTGCTCTAATCTTCTTTCTAAAATGTTAATAATACTCACACAGATAGCTTCCATATGTATTGTAACACTGCAAGTTTTCAGCACAAGGGCTAACATTTTGTAGACATTCATTGATGTCAACATCACACAATGTTGATTCAAATCCAGATTTACATGTACAGTTTCCAATCAAGCCATCACAGCTCTCTGTATTGTCAGTGTGACAACTACATGAGGAGTTACAGTCAGAGCCAAATGTCCAGCCACTGCATGCTGTTTGGAATGAAAATGACCAAGTGCTAACAAAAGAGTCAAAGTTTAGGTAGTTTTAAGTTTAGGTAGTTTGGTGGATTCAATCCATTAAATGCAAAGCACTTTTATACATTCATAAATACCTTGACAAATATTTGTGTTGTAAGGATTATGCTTGTAGCCTTCATGGCATCTACACTCATAATGTGTAAGAAGGTTGATGCAATCAGAGTGTTCATCACAAGGAGAATACAATGCACAACGATCAATGAGATGTTCACATGATGATCCCTCAAAGTTGGATGTACAGATACATGAGCCTTTTTCTCTTTCACACACCACAGTGTTGCCTTTGGTGCAGTTGCATTGCTCTGTGCAGTTTTCTCCCCATGTCCAATTTCCACATGCTGTTAGGAAAATAAACATTCATATGCAAGGTAAATTACTATGCATATTATCAAAAGAAATCCCACTCATTTTATGTCTTAAGTAAAGTAAGAAACATTCAGAAAAAATACTAGATTTAGAGTGACCTCAACAAGTGCCACCTTATTTTTTTACCATTTTTATGTATATAACAAGTTAGTGCTTACCTTCAATACAGTCAAAGTATCCATTGCCTCTATCAGTAAGGATAAAGTTTCCTCCACTACAAAAATACTGGCCAACTGAAAGACTGTTGATTACATCTTTCCAAGTGGTGGCTGTAAAAACACAATTACATATTAAGAACAGAACAGCTAATGATGCATAAAGTGTATAAGACTACAAAACAATTGTGATTGTAATAGCTACTTACCCATCTTTCCATCTGCTCTATCTTGCTGTGTCTTGTATAAAAGTAGTGGTCCTGTTAGATTGCCTCCTAATTTTTCATGGGACAATACCATAGTTTTAGCCATGCGCTCAATCAGAAGGTCATCCACATTTTTCCGGAGCCAAATTTCATAATAAGAGATTGTTGTGTCATAGGATGGACTGAACAAATTAAAATTTTTAAAAAATAAAAAAAGAAGACAATTAATACTCAGATTTACAATTTACCTTTTATCTTGTCTTGCCATTTACAAAAATGTTCCTCTTACCTGTAGCTACTAAGTAAATAGGTGCTGATAAACTCTGGTATATTTTGGAATATAGTGTTGTAAACCTGATAAAGAAAAAAATGCAGTGCTTTACAATTATTGCCAAAAAAAGAACAGGATATAATCATTGTCCGATTCAAACATTTAAACAAACAAGGTTGCCCACCTGCAGTTGATCTGTCCAGTAATTTTGTCTTGACCAGATATTTGTTACATACAACACTTGTTGACTGACATCATCTGAGGATAAGTTAGCATTTTTATCATTAAATAATGTTTCTTCTTTTTATTATAAACCACTTGAAATACACCATTGCTGTCCATAAGAAGAAAGCTAATTTTAGAGCAAGAAAGAAAACTACAACAACAAAATGTAGGATGACAAGTCTAAAAATACTAACCTATAGAAGTTATTTTGATTTCAAAAGGTTGCACCAGTCTAATCGGTTGGTAGTTCTAGAAAGAAAAAAATGTTTAAAAAATCTTAATGTAGCATTCAACAAAACTTCAATATAAAGCTAGTAAGGGCCAAATTTAGTAGCTATACAGTGTTAAGTACCATTATTGGAATCCATTGATATAATTTTGAAGTATCATATAACGCCACCATTAGTGCCTCTAATGAACTTTGATCATGGCTATTGGTCTGACTTGAAGATGGTACATAGGTCCTAAAAATACATGCAAATATGGACATTAGAACACAAAACAGAAACTATATGAAAATTGGATGAATATAAAGTTTACTAATCTGCTAAAAGATACTAATGTATTGCAGCAACAAACAAGACCAACAAATAGCTAGCTTCTTATATTCTTTGAAATGATGACCATGAAGAAATAGTGTGCAGCATGATCAAACTACTTATGAGAAAGGTGATCATCTTTACTCAGAATATTTAGACCAGTTGACTGCAAACTTTGGTATCTTTGGCTTGAACCATAAAAAAAAAAAAAAAAAAAAGAACCTATGGAAAACATTTATCTCATTAGAATATTAAAAACAATCAAAGAAAACAAATTACCCAATATGATAAACGCCAAGTTGAATTTGGCTGTAGTATTGTGTACATGTCCCATTTAAAGTGCATGAAGTGTCTGGAACACAAATTTCAGTGCCAGCATAGTTGGTAATTACATTGCCACAGCCAGTGTATGATACACAGAATCTGTTTGAAGTTAAAATGGACTTGGTACAATCAAGCAAAACAATGTGAAAAAAAAAAAAAAACTATCAAAAGAAAAAGTTAAATACCACTGGAAGAAACGTTTCAACCGTGTCGATTCTAAGAGTATTGTATCATATTTAAAGTAAATTGTACCTTGAATAATAGTTTTGTGAGATCATGAGTCGCACCAATTCTTTTTCATTCACATTGTTAAAATACTGTGGGTCTTTATTCATGCATTTGGGTGTAACAATGGTTAAATTCAACTCAATATTTATAAGTGTATTGTTGACAGCCCTCACTAAAAAAACAAACAAAAAATTTTTTTTAAAGATTATTGTTTAACTGCTCCTCAGAATATATTTGCACATACTAACTAAAAACTGATTCACTCACCTTCTCCCTCAAGACAAGAAGTTGAGTTGTATGAAGTGTATGGACAGACATGACATGTTTTATCTGCATCACTCCAGTACATGTCTTGTGGACAAGGCTCACAGGTCAGTTTATCAAAAGTCAGGCGGTAACCACGTTGGCAGTTTTCTGTAATACACACACACACACACACAAAGGTTAAATCAAATATTTATTAAAACTGTTCATTTTACAACATGTGTTGGATATAATTTGAGAAGATAAACATTATTCTTGTTTTAGCATGTATAGCAATGCACTTTTAAGTAGGCCCTAGTGAAGCACAGTGGCACGAAAAATTAAAAGGTTTAAAAATTAAGATTTTTTTTAAATACCAAGAAATCTAACTCTACTACAAGAAACTCTGGAATGATAATATTGGAATGGGGCTATTAGTATTGGAGAGATTTTTGCATTGTAACTATCAGAGAAATCGTAGGCTGAGTAGACTTTGATCCAATCTTTATAGATGTTGATATAAATCTAACAGGCTTTAAAAACACAAATTAGAGTCCACAGCCATCCTTAGATTTATAGGAAATGTGTTCATATATGCCTTTAAAAAAGGAGCTTCACTTTATACTCCTTAATACTGAGCAAAAAAAAAACAGGGCATTCCAGACTTACCAATGCAGTAATGCTGCGAATCAGCTCCTTGGACTAAAGTAGATTTTCCAGATGGACAGGCCACACAATGTTCTTTTTCAGCATACATGCCATAATCACAAATGACTTAAGCAAACATTTATAAAAAAATTAAATTAGGCGCATCCTGATCAATGAAGAAAATTAATTAACTTGATGATAATGATAGAATTGTTAATATGTAGGAGTTAGTTAACAAGTTTCTGATTACCTTGACAGATTGGCAGAAACTCTGAGTTTAAACAAGTGCTGTTAAATGGACATATTCCATTAGACTGACACATTTGATATACTGTGAAAAAATAATGTCACATTAGTCAAGTATAAACATATATTTATTTCTTTAAAAAAAAAAAACCCACTCTTTTTTAAAAAATAAAATGCGAAAAAAAGTGTATAGATTCACACAAAAACATTTCCATGATAGATAATATAAAATAGAGCTATTGGAGCATATTTCAAATAGTAGTTAAATTTCCTTTTAGCACAAGTTAGAATAATTTGTTTTATGTATTTGCTATTTAGTAGTGATTGCTATTTTATTATACAAACCTTTGGGATTGATGTTAAGTCTTGCTTCTTCAAAAGTTTCATAGACTTTAAATGCTAATATCTCATAGTCTGTACCATTAACTGTCAGTTGTCTTGATTGTGCAATGAAATGACTGTAAATGATTTGCATCAAGTAATAGTCTAACGACTGACTTCCATAAACAGTGATAAGATTATAGGATAGATCTGTGCTGGTTAATCTGTGGGGCGGGAAAAATCTTAATTAGTAATATGTAGAAGAAATCCTAAGAAAGAATTGCATGAACACAAAAACAAAAATTGCACACTATTTAAAGTACTGCCAAATTTTACCCATGCTTTATGTCATAGAAGGAAACTATAATTTTGATTCCAGCCCAGGAATATTGGTCCAACCAAGACTGCAACATTTGCTGGAAAGTATACACCACATTATCTGTGTCATTCCCTAAGTTGGCTTGGGCTAAGGTTAATTTTGAGTAGACTGAAAAGATAAATGTAAAATCATCAAAGTCTCACTTTTAGGACTTGAACATGTCATGAGATAACTTCTTGATAATGCAACTGTTGATGGGGTAATTATATTTCGTTTTCTTTAACATTTGTCACACAGTTAATTCTAACCAATCACATAGAGTGCTGCAAGTGTTGTAATTGTTTAAAAAAAACACACTGATACTCACCAAAGTTTTCAACACCTGTAAAACAAAAGTTTAAAATAAATAAATAAATAAATAAATACATTTTTTTGGGCTCCAGCTAAAAGAACTATTAACATAGCTATACAATTGATTTGAAAAATAAGTCACATTGATATCCAGATAAATAAATCCTCATGGGAAGATGCACTTGTGCCAAAGGTACACCTTAAATAAAGGAGTTCAGTGCTCTAATCTTCTTTCTAAAATGTTAATAATACTCACACAGATAGCTTCCATATGTATTGTAACACTGCAAGTTTTCAGCACAAGGGCTAACATTTTGTAGACATTCATTGATGTCAACATCACACAATGTTGATTCAAATCCAGATTTACATGTACAGTTTCCAATCAAGCCATCACAGCTCTCTGTATTGTCAGTGTGACAACTACATGAGGAGTTACAGTCAGAGCCAAATGTCCAGCCACTGCATGCTGTTTGGAATGAAAATGACCAAGTGCTAACAAAAGAGTCAAAGTTTAGGTAGTTTTAAGTTTAGGTAGTTTGGTGGATTCAATCCATTAAATGCAAAGCACTTTTATACATTCATAAATACCTTGACAAATATTTGTGTTGTAAGGATTATGCTTGTAGCCTTCATGGCATCTACACTCATAATGTGTAAGAAGGTTGATGCAATCAGAGTGTTCATCACAAGGAGAATACAATGCACAACGATCAATGAGATGTTCACATGATGATCCCTCAAAGTTGGATGTACAGATACATGAGCCTTTTTCTCTTTCACACACCACAGTGTTGCCTTTGGTGCAGTTGCATTGCTCTGTGCAGTTTTCTCCCCATGTCCAATTTCCACATGCTGTTAGGAAAATAAACATTCATATGCAAGGTAAATTACTATGCATATTATCAAAAGAAATCCCACTCATTTTATGTCTTAAGTAAAGTAAGAAACATTCAGAAAAAATACTAGATTTAGAGTGACCTCAACAAGTGCCACCTTATTTTTTTACCATTTTTATGTATATAACAAGTTAGTGCTTACCTTCAATACAGTCAAAGTATCCATTGCCTCTATCAGTAAGGATAAAGTTTCCTCCACTACAAAAATACTGGCCAACTGAAAGACTGTTGATTACATCTTTCCAAGTGGTGGCTGTAAAAACACAATTACATATTAAGAACAGAACAGCTAATGATGCATAAAGTGTATAAGACTACAAAACAATTGTGATTGTAATAGCTACTTACCCATCTTTCCATCTGCTCTATCTTGCTGTGTCTTGTATAAAAGTAGTGGTCCTGTTAGATTGCCTCCTAATTTTTCATGGGACAATACCATAGTTTTAGCCATGCGCTCAATCAGAAGGTCATCCACATTTTTCCGGAGCCAAATTTCATAATAAGAGATTGTTGTGTCATAGGATGGACTGAACAAATTAAAATTTTTAAAAAATAAAAAAAGAAGACAATTAATACTCAGATTTACAATTTACCTTTTATCTTGTCTTGCCATTTACAAAAATGTTCCTCTTACCTGTAGCTACTAAGTAAATAGGTGCTGATAAACTCTGGTATATTTTGGAATATAGTGTTGTAAACCTGATAAAGAAAAAAATGCAGTGCTTTACAATTATTGCCAAAAAAAGAACAGGATATAATCATTGTCCGATTCAAACATTTAAACAAACAAGGTTGCCCACCTGCAGTTGATCTGTCCAGTAATTTTGTCTTGACCAGATATTTGTTACATACAACACTTGTTGACTGACATCATCTGAGGATAAGTTAGCATTTTTATCATTAAATAATGTTTCTTCTTTTTATTATAAACCACTTGAAATACACCATTGCTGTCCATAAGAAGAAAGCTAATTTTAGAGCAAGAAAGAAAACTACAACAACAAAATGTAGGATGACAAGTCTAAAAATACTAACCTATAGAAGTTATTTTGATTTCAAAAGGTTGCACCAGTCTAATCGGTTGGTAGTTCTAGAAAGAAAAAAATGTTTAAAAAATCTTAATGTAGCATTCAACAAAACTTCAATATAAAGCTAGTAAGGGCCAAATTTAGTAGCTATACAGTGTTAAGTACCATTATTGGAATCCATTGATATAATTTTGAAGTATCATATAACGCCACCATTAGTGCCTCTAATGAACTTTGATCATGGCTATTGGTCTGACTTGAAGATGGTACATAGGTCCTAAAAATACATGCAAATATGGACATTAGAACACAAAACAGAAACTATATGAAAATTGGATGAATATAAAGTTTACTAATCTGCTAAAAGATACTAATGTATTGCAGCAACAAACAAGACCAACAAATAGCTAGCTTCTTATATTCTTTGAAATGATGACCATGAAGAAATAGTGTGCAGCATGATCAAACTACTTATGAGAAAGGTGATCATCTTTACTCAGAATATTTAGACCAGTTGACTGCAAACTTTGGTATCTTTGGCTTGAACCATAAAAAAAAAAAAAAAAAAAAGAACCTATGGAAAACATTTATCTCATTAGAATATTAAAAACAATCAAAGAAAACAAATTACCCAATATGATAAACGCCAAGTTGAATTTGGCTGTAGTATTGTGTACATGTCCCATTTAAAGTGCATGAAGTGTCTGGAACACAAATTTCAGTGCCAGCATAGTTGGTAATTACATTGCCACAGCCAGTGTATGATACACAGAATCTGTTTGAAGTTAAAATGGACTTGGTACAATCAAGCAAAACAATGTGAAAAAAAAAAAAAAAACTATCAAAAGAAAAAGTTAAATACCACTGGAAGAAACGTTTCAACCGTGTCGATTCTAAGAGTATTGTATCATATTTAAAGTAAATTGTACCTTGAATAATAGTTTTGTGAGATCATGAGTCGCACCAATTCTTTTTCATTCACATTGTTAAAATACTGTGGGTCTTTATTCATGCATTTGGGTGTAACAATGGTTAAATTCAACTCAATATTTATAAGTGTATTGTTGACAGCCCTCACTAAAAAAACAAACAAAAAATTTTTTTTAAAGATTATTGTTTAACTGCTCCTCAGAATATATTTGCACATACTAACTAAAAACTGATTCACTCACCTTCTCCCTCAAGACAAGAAGTTGAGTTGTATGAAGTGTATGGACAGACATGACATGTTTTATCTGCATCACTCCAGTACATGTCTTGTGGACAAGGCTCACAGGTCAGTTTATCAAAAGTCAGGCGGTAACCACGTTGGCAGTTTTCTGTAATACACACACACACACACACACATACACACAAAGGTTAAATCAAATATTTATTAAAACTGTTCATTTTACAACATGTGTTGGATATAATTTGAGAAGATAAACATTATTCTTGTTTTAGCATGTATAGCAATGCACTTTTAAGTAGGCCCTAGTGAAGCACAGTGGCACGAAAAATTAAAAGGTTTAAAAATAACAAGATTTTCTTTAAATACCAAGAAATCTAACTCTACTACAAGAAACTCTGGAATGATAATATTGGAATGGGGCTATTAGTATTGGAGAGATTTTTGCATTGTAACTATCAGAGAAATCGTAGGCTGAGTAGACTTTGATCCAATCTTTATAGATGTTGATATAAATCTAACAGGCTTTAAAAACACAAATTAGAGTCCACAGCCATCCTTAGATTTATAGGAAATGTGTTCATATATGCCTTTAAAAAAGGAGCTTCACTTTATACTCCTTAATACTGAGCAAAAAAAAAACAGGGCATTCCAGACTTACCAATGCAGTAATGCTGCGAATCAGCTCCTTGGACTAAAGTAGATTTTCCAGATGGACAGGCCACACAATGTTCTTTTTCAGCATACATGCCATAATCACAAATGACTTAAGCAAAAATTTATAAAAAAAAATAAATTAGGCGCATCCTGATCAATGAAGAAAATTAATTAACTTGATGATAATGATAGAATTGTTAATATGTAGGAGTTAGTTAACAAGTTTCTGATTACCTTGACAGATTGGCAGAAACTCTGAGTTTAAACAAGTGCTGTTAAATGGACATATTCCATTAGACTGACACATTTGATATACTGTGAAAAAATAATGTCACATTAGTCAAGTATAAACATATATTTATTTCTTTAAAAAAAAAAAACCCACTCTTTTTTAAAAAATAAAATGCGAAAAAAAGTGTATAGATTCACACAAAAACATTTCCATGATAGATAATATAAAATAGAGCTATTGGAGCATATTTCAAATAGTAGTTAAATTTCCTTTTAGCACAAGTTAGAATAATTTGTTTTATGTATTTGCTATTTAGTAGTGATTGCTATTTTATTATACAAACCTTTGGGATTGATGTTAAGTCTTGCTTCTTCAAAAGTTTCATAGACTTTAAATGCTAATATCTCATAGTCTGTACCATTAACTGTCAGTTGTCTTGATTGTGCAATGAAATGACTGTAAATGATTTGCATCAAGTAATAGTCTAACGACTGACTTCCATAAACAGTGATAAGATTATAGGATAGATCTGTGCTGGTTAATCTGTGGGGCGGGAAAAATCTTAATTAGTAATATGTAGAAGAAATCCTAAGAAAGAATTGCATGAACACAAAAACAAAAATTGCACACTATTTAAAGTACTGCCAAATTTTACCCATGCTTTATGTCATAGAAGGAAACTATAATTTTGATTCCAGCCCAGGAATATTGGTCCAACCAAGACTGCAACATTTGCTGGAAAGTATACACCACATTATCTGTGTCATTCCCTAAGTTGGCTTGGGCTAAGGTTAATTTTGAGTAGACTGAAAAGATAAATGTAAAATCATCAAAGTCTCACTTTTAGGACTTGAACATGTCATGAGATAACTTCTTGATAATGCAACTGTTGATGGGGTAATTATATTTCGTTTTCTTTAACATTTGTCACACAGTTAATTCTAACCAATCACATAGAGTGCTGCAAGTGTTGTAATTGTTTAAAAAAAACACACTGATACTCACCAAAGTTTTCAACACCTGTAAAACAAAAGTTTAAAATAAATAAATAAATAAATAAATACATTTTTTTGGGCTCCAGCTAAAAGAACTATTAACATAGCTATACAATTGATTTGAAAAATAAGTCACATTGATATCCAGATAAATAAATCCTCATGGGAAGATGCACTTGTGCCAAAGGTACACCTTAAATAAAGGAGTTCAGTGCTCTAATCTTCTTTCTAAAATGTTAATAATACTCACACAGATAGCTTCCATATGTATTGTAACACTGCAAGTTTTCAGCACAAGGGCTAACATTTTGTAGACATTCATTGATGTCAACATCACACAATGTTGATTCAAATCCAGATTTACATGTACAGTTTCCAATCAAGCCATCACAGCTCTCTGTATTGTCAGTGTGACAACTACATGAGGAGTTACAGTCAGAGCCAAATGTCCAGCCACTGCATGCTGTTTGGAATGAAAATGACCAAGTGCTAACAAAAGAGTCAAAGTTTAGGTAGTTTTAAGTTTAGGTAGTTTGGTGGATTCAATCCATTAAATGCAAAGCACTTTTATACATTCATAAATACCTTGACAAATATTTGTGTTGTAAGGATTATGCTTGTAGCCTTCATGGCATCTACACTCATAATGTGTAAGAAGGTTGATGCAATCAGAGTGTTCATCACAAGGAGAATACAATGCACAACGATCAATGAGATGTTCACATGATGATCCCTCAAAGTTGGATGTACAGATACATGAGCCTTTTTCTCTTTCACACACCACAGTGTTGCCTTTGGTGCAGTTGCATTGCTCTGTGCAGTTTTCTCCCCATGTCCAATTTCCACATGCTGTTAGGAAAATAAACATTCATATGCAAGGTAAATTACTATGCATATTATCAAAAGAAATCCCACTCATTTTATGTCTTAAGTAAAGTAAGAAACATTCAGAAAAAATACTAGATTTAGAGTGACCTCAACAAGTGCCACCTTATTTTTTTACCATTTTTATGTATATAACAAGTTAGTGCTTACCTTCAATACAGTCAAAGTATCCATTGCCTCTATCAGTAAGGATAAAGTTTCCTCCACTACAAAAATACTGGCCAACTGAAAGACTGTTGATTACATCTTTCCAAGTGGTGGCTGTAAAAACACAATTACATATTAAGAACAGAACAGCTAATGATGCATAAAGTGTATAAGACTACAAAACAATTGTGATTGTAATAGCTACTTACCCATCTTTCCATCTGCTCTATCTTGCTGTGTCTTGTATAAAAGTAGTGGTCCTGTTAGATTGCCTCCTAATTTTTCATGGGACAATACCATAGTTTTAGCCATGCGCTCAATCAGAAGGTCATCCACATTTTTCCGGAGCCAAATTTCATAATAAGAGATTGTTGTGTCATAGGATGGACTGAACAAATTAAAATTTTTAAAAAATAAAAAAAGAAGACAATTAATACTCAGATTTACAATTTACCTTTTATCTTGTCTTGCCATTTACAAAAATGTTCCTCTTACCTGTAGCTACTAAGTAAATAGGTGCTGATAAACTCTGGTATATTTTGGAATATAGTGTTGTAAACCTGATAAAGAAAAAAATGCAGTGCTTTACAATTATTGCCAAAAAAAGAACAGGATATAATCATTGTCCGATTCAAACATTTAAACAAACAAGGTTGCCCACCTGCAGTTGATCTGTCCAGTAATTTTGTCTTGACCAGATATTTGTTACATACAACACTTGTTGACTGACATCATCTGAGGATAAGTTAGCATTTTTATCATTAAATAATGTTTCTTCTTTTTATTATAAACCACTTGAAATACACCATTGCTGTCCATAAGAAGAAAGCTAATTTTAGAGCAAGAAAGAAAACTACAACAACAAAATGTAGGATGACAAGTCTAAAAATACTAACCTATAGAAGTTATTTTGATTTCAAAAGGTTGCACCAGTCTAATCGGTTGGTAGTTCTAGAAAGAAAAAAATGTTTAAAAAATCTTAATGTAGCATTCAACAAAACTTCAATATAAAGCTAGTAAGGGCCAAATTTAGTAGCTATACAGTGTTAAGTACCATTATTGGAATCCATTGATATAATTTTGAAGTATCATATAACGCCACCATTAGTGCCTCTAATGAACTTTGATCATGGCTATTGGTCTGACTTGAAGATGGTACATAGGTCCTAAAAATACATGCAAATATGGACATTAGAACACAAAACAGAAACTATATGAAAATTGGATGAATATAAAGTTTACTAATCTGCTAAAAGATACTAATGTATTGCAGCAACAAACAAGACCAACAAATAGCTAGCTTCTTATATTCTTTGAAATGATGACCATGAAGAAATAGTGTGCAGCATGATCAAACTACTTATGAGAAAGGTGATCATCTTTACTCAGAATATTTAGACCAGTTGACTGCAAACTTTGGTATCTTTGGCTTGAACCATAAAAAAAAAAAAAAAAAAAAGAACCTATGGAAAACATTTATCTCATTAGAATATTAAAAACAATCAAAGAAAACAAATTACCCAATATGATAAACGCCAAGTTGAATTTGGCTGTAGTATTGTGTACATGTCCCATTTAAAGTGCATGAAGTGTCTGGAACACAAATTTCAGTGCCAGCATAGTTGGTAATTACATTGCCACAGCCAGTGTATGATACACAGAATCTGTTTGAAGTTAAAATGGACTTGGTACAATCAAGCAAAACAATGTGAAAAAAAAAAAAAAACTATCAAAAGAAAAAGTTAAATACCACTGGAAGAAACGTTTCAACCGTGTCGATTCTAAGAGTATTGTATCATATTTAAAGTAAATTGTACCTTGAATAATAGTTTTGTGAGATCATGAGTCGCACCAATTCTTTTTCATTCACATTGTTAAAATACTGTGGGTCTTTATTCATGCATTTGGGTGTAACAATGGTTAAATTCAACTCAATATTTATAAGTGTATTGTTGACAGCCCTCACTAAAAAAACAAACAAAAAATTTTTTTTAAAGATTATTGTTTAACTGCTCCTCAGAATATATTTGCACATACTAACTAAAAACTGATTCACTCACCTTCTCCCTCAAGACAAGAAGTTGAGTTGTATGAAGTGTATGGACAGACATGACATGTTTTATCTGCATCACTCCAGTACATGTCTTGTGGACAAGGCTCACAGGTCAGTTTATCAAAAGTCAGGCGGTAACCACGTTGGCAGTTTTCTGTAATACACACACACACACACACAAAGGTTAAATCAAATATTTATTAAAACTGTTCATTTTACAACATGTGTTGGATATAATTTGAGAAGATAAACATTATTCTTGTTTTAGCATGTATAGCAATGCACTTTTAAGTAGGCCCTAGTGAAGCACAGTGGCACGAAAAATTAAAAGGTTTAAAAATTAAGATTTTTTTTAAATACCAAGAAATCTAACTCTACTACAAGAAACTCTGGAATGATAATATTGGAATGGGGCTATTAGTATTGGAGAGATTTTTGCATTGTAACTATCAGAGAAATCGTAGGCTGAGTAGACTTTGATCCAATCTTTATAGATGTTGATATAAATCTAACAGGCTTTAAAAACACAAATTAGAGTCCACAGCCATCCTTAGATTTATAGGAAATGTGTTCATATATGCCTTTAAAAAAGGAGCTTCACTTTATACTCCTTAATACTGAGCAAAAAAAAAACAGGGCATTCCAGACTTACCAATGCAGTAATGCTGCGAATCAGCTCCTTGGACTAAAGTAGATTTTCCAGATGGACAGGCCACACAATGTTCTTTTTCAGCATACATGCCATAATCACAAATGACTTAAGCAAACATTTATAAAAAAAAATAAATTAGGCGCATCCTGATCAATGAAGAAAATTAATTAACTTGATGATAATGATAGAATTGTTAATATGTAGGAGTTAGTTAACAAGTTTCTGATTACCTTGACAGATTGGCAGAAACTCTGAGTTTAAACAAGTGCTGTTAAATGGACATATTCCATTAGACTGACACATTTGATATACTGTGAAAAAATAATGTCACATTAGTCAAGTATAAACATATATTTATTTCTTTAAAAAAAAAAAAACCCACTCTTTTTTAAAAAATAAAATGCGAAAAAAAGTGTATAGATTCACACAAAAACATTTCCATGATAGATAATATAAAATAGAGCTATTGGAGCATATTTCAAATAGTAGTTAAATTTCCTTTTAGCACAAGTTAGAATAATTTGTTTTATGTATTTGCTATTTAGTAGTGATTGCTATTTTATTATACAAACCTTTGGGATTGATGTTAAGTCTTGCTTCTTCAAAAGTTTCATAGACTTTAAATGCTAATATCTCATAGTCTGTACCATTAACTGTCAGTTGTCTTGATTGTGCAATGAAATGACTGTAAATGATTTGCATCAAGTAATAGTCTAACGACTGACTTCCATAAACAGTGATAAGATTATAGGATAGATCTGTGCTGGTTAATCTGTGGGGCGGGAAAAATCTTAATTAGTAATATGTAGAAGAAATCCTAAGAAAGAATTGCATGAACACAAAAACAAAAATTGCACACTATTTAAAGTACTGCCAAATTTTACCCATGCTTTATGTCATAGAAGGAAACTATAATTTTGATTCCAGCCCAGGAATATTGGTCCAACCAAGACTGCAACATTTGCTGGAAAGTATACACCACATTATCTGTGTCATTCCCTAAGTTGGCTTGGGCTAAGGTTAATTTTGAGTAGACTGAAAAGATAAATGTAAAATCATCAAAGTCTCACTTTTAGGACTTGAACATGTCATGAGATAACTTCTTGATAATGCAACTGTTGATGGGGTAATTATATTTCGTTTTCTTTAACATTTGTCACACAGTTAATTCTAGCCAATCACAGAGAGTGCTGCAAGTGTTGTAATTGTTTAAAGAAAACACACTGATACTCACCAAAGTTTTCAACACCTGTAAAACAAAAGTTTAAAATAAATAAATAAATAAATAAATACATTCTTTTGGGCTCCAGCTAAAAGAACTATTAACATAGCTATACAATTGATTTGAAAAATAAGTCACATTGATATCCAGATAAATAAATCCTCATGGGAAGATGCACTTGTGCCAAAGGTACACCTTAAATAAAGGAGTTCAGTGCTCTAATCTTCTTTCTAAAATGTTAATAATACTCACACAGATAGCTTCCATATGTATTGTAACACTGCAAGTTTTCAGCACAAGGGCTAACATTTTGTAGACATTCATTGATGTCAACATCACACAATGTTGATTCAAATCCAGATTTACATGTACAGTTTCCAATCAAGCCATCACAGCTCTCTGTATTGTCAGTGTGACAACTACATGAGGAGTTACAGTCAGAGCCAAATGTCCAGCCACTGCATGCTGTTTGGAATGAAAATGACCAAGTGCTAACAAAAGAGTCAAAGTTTAGGTAGTTTTAAGTTTAGGTAGTTTGGTGGATTCAATCCATTAAATGCAAAGCACTTTTATACATTCATAAATACCTTGACAAATATTTGTGTTGTAAGGATTATGCTTGTAGCCTTCATGGCATCTACACTCATAATGTGTAAGAAGGTTGATGCAATCAGAGTGTTCATCACAAGGAGAATACAATGCACAACGATCAATGAGATGTTCACATGATGATCCCTCAAAGTTGGATGTACAGATACATGAGCCTTTTTCTCTTTCACACACCACAGTGTTGCCTTTGGTGCAGTTGCATTGCTCTGTGCAGTTTTCTCCCCATGTCCAATTTCCACATGCTGTTAGGAAAATAAACATTCATATGCAAGGTAAATTACTATGCATATTATCAAAAGAAATCCCACTCATTTTATGTCTTAAGTAAAGTAAGAAACATTCAGAAAAAATACTAGATTTAGAGTGACCTCAACAAGTGCCACCTTATTTTTTTACCATTTTTATGTATATAACAAGTTAGTGCTTACCTTCAATACAGTCAAAGTATCCATTGCCTCTATCAGTAAGGATAAAGTTTCCTCCACTACAAAAATACTGGCCAACTGAAAGACTGTTGATTACATCTTTCCAAGTGGTGGCTGTAAAAACACAATTACATATTAAGAACAGAACAGCTAATGATGCATAAAGTGTATAAGACTACAAAACAATTGTGATTGTAATAGCTACTTACCCATCTTTCCATCTGCTCTATCTTGCTGTGTCTTGTATAAAAGTAGTGGTCCTGTTAGATTGCCTCCTAATTTTTCATGGGACAATACCATAGTTTTAGCCATGCGCTCAATCAGAAGGTCATCCACATTTTTCCGGAGCCAAATTTCATAATAAGAGATTGTTGTGTCATAGGATGGACTGAACAAATTAAAATTTTTAAAAAATAAAAAAAGAAGACAATTAATACTCAGATTTACAATTTACCTTTTATCTTGTCTTGCCATTTACAAAAATGTTCCTCTTACCTGTAGCTACTAAGTAAATAGGTGCTGATAAACTCTGGTATATTTTGGAATATAGTGTTGTAAACCTGATAAAGAAAAAAATGCAGTGCTTTACAATTATTGCCAAAAAAAGAACAGGATATAATCATTGTCCGATTCAAACATTTAAACAAACAAGGTTGCCCACCTGCAGTTGATCTGTCCAGTAATTTTGTCTTGACCAGATATTTGTTACATACAACACTTGTTGACTGACATCATCTGAGGATAAGTTAGCATTTTTATCATTAAATAATGTTTCTTCTTTTTATTATAAACCACTTGAAATACACCATTGCTGTCCATAAGAAGAAAGCTAATTTTAGAGCAAGAAAGAAAACTACAACAACAAAATGTAGGATGACAAGTCTAAAAATACTAACCTATAGAAGTTATTTTGATTTCAAAAGGTTGCACCAGTCTAATCGGTTGGTAGTTCTAGAAAGAAAAAAATGTTTAAAAAATCTTAATGTAGCATTCAACAAAACTTCAATATAAAGCTAGTAAGGGCCAAATTTAGTAGCTATACAGTGTTAAGTACCATTATTGGAATCCATTGATATAATTTTGAAGTATCATATAACGCCACCATTAGTGCCTCTAATGAACTTTGATCATGGCTATTGGTCTGACTTGAAGATGGTACATAGGTCCTAAAAATACATGCAAATATGGACATTAGAACACAAAACAGAAACTATATGAAAATTGGATGAATATAAAGTTTACTAATCTGCTAAAAGATACTAATGCATTGCAGCAACAAACAAGACCAACAGATAGCTAGCTTCTTATATTCTTTGAAATGATGACCATGAAGAAATAGTGTGCAGCATGATCAAACTACTTATGAGAAAGGTGATCATCTTTACTCAGAATATTTAGACCAGTTGACTGCAAACTTTGGTATCTTTGGCTTGAACCATAAAAAAAAAAAAAAAAAAGAACCTATGGAAAACATTTATCTCATTAGAATATTAAAAACAATCAAAGAAAACAAATTACCCAATATGATAAACGCCAAGTTGAATTTGGCTGTAGTATTGTGTACATGTCCCATTTAAAGTGCATGAAGTGTCTGGAACACAAATTTCAGTGCCAGCATAGTTGGTAATTACATTGCCACAGCCAGTGTATGATACACAGAATCTGTTTGAAGTTAAAATGGACTTGGTACAATCAAGCAAAACAATGTGAAAAAAAAAAAAAAACTATCAAAAGAAAAAGTTAAATACCACTGGAAGAAACGTTTCAACCGTGTCGATTCTAAGAGTATTGTATCATATTTAAAGTAAATTGTACCTTGAATAATAGTTTTGTGAGATCATGAGTCGCACCAATTCTTTTTCATTCACATTGTTAAAATACTGTGGGTCTTTATTCATGCATTTGGGTGTAACAATGGTTAAATTCAACTCAATATTTATAAGTGTATTGTTGACAGCCCTCACTAAAAAAACAAACAAAAAATTTTTTTTAAAGATTATTGTTTAACTGCTCCTCAGAATATATTTGCACATACTAACTAAAAACTGATTCACTCACCTTCTCCCTCAAGACAAGAAGTTGAGTTGTATGAAGTGTATGGACAGACATGACATGTTTTATCTGCATCACTCCAGTACATGTCTTGTGGACAAGGCTCACAGGTCAGTTTATCAAAAGTCAGGCGGTAACCACGTTGGCAGTTTTCTGTAATACACACACACACACACACAAAGGTTAAATCAAATATTTATTAAAACTGTTCATTTTACAACATGTGTTGGATATAATTTGAGAAGATAAACATTATTCTTGTTTTAGCATGTATAGCAATGCACTTTTAAGTAGGCCCTAGTGAAGCACAGTGGCACGAAAAATTAAAAGGTTTAAAAATAACAAGATTTTCTTTAAATACCAAGAAATCTAACTCTACTACAAGAAACTCTGGAATGATAATATTGGAATGGGGCTATTAGTATTGGAGAGATTTTTGCATTGTAACTATCAGAGAAATCGTAGGCTGAGTAGACTTTGATCCAATCTTTATAGATGTTGATATAAATCTAACAGGCTTTAAAAACACAAATTAGAGTCCACAGCCATCCTTAGATTTATAGGAAATGTGTTCATAGTCATATATGCCTTTAAAAAAGGAGCTTCATTTTATACTCCTTAATACTGAGCAAAAAAAAAACAGGGCATTCCAGACTTACCAATGCAGTAATGCTGCGAATCAGCTCCTTGGACTAAAGTAGATTTTCCAGATGGACAGGCCACACAATGTTCTTTTTCAGCATACATGCCATAATCACAAATGACTAAAGCAAACATTTATAAAAAAAAATAAATTAGGCGCATCCTGATCAATGAAGAAAATTAATTAACTTGATGATAATGATAGAATTGTTAATATGTAGGAGTTAGTTAACAAGTTTCTGATTACCTTGACAGATTGGCAGAAACTCTGAGTTTAAACAAGTGCTGTTAAATGGACATATTCCATTAGACTGACACATTTGATATACTGTGAAAAAATAATGTCACATTAGTCAAGTATAAACATATATTTATTTCTTTAAAAAAAAACAACCCACTCTTTTTTAAAAAATAAAATGCGAAAAAAAGTGTATAGATTCACACAAAAACATTTCCATGATAGATAATATAAAATAGAGCTATTGGAGCATATTTCAAATAGTAGTAGAATTTCCTTTTAGCACAAGTTAGAATAATTTGTTTTATGTATTTGCTATTTAGTAGTGATTGCTATTTTATTATACGAACCTTTGGGATTGATGTTAAGTCTTGCTTCTTCAAAAGTTTCATAGACTTTAAATGCTAATATCTCATAGTCTGTACCATTAACTGTCAGTTGTCTTGATTGTGCAATGAAATGACTGTAAATGATTTGCATCAAGTAATAGTCTAACGACTGACTTCCATAAACAGTGATAAGATTATAGGATAGATCTGTGCTGGTTAATCTGTGGGGCGGGAAAAATCTTAATTAGTAATATGTAGAAGAAATCCTAAGAAAGAATTGTATGAACACAAAAACAAAAATTGCACACTATTTAAAGTACTGCCAAATTTTACCCATGCTTTATGTCATAGAAGGAAACTATAATTTTGATTCCAGCCCAGGAATATTGGTCCAACCAAGACTGCAACATTTGCTGGAAAGTATACACCACATTATCTGTGTCATTCCCTAAGTTGGCTTGGGCTAAGGTTAATTTTGAGTAGACTGAAAAGATAAATGTAAAATCATCAAAGTCTCACTTTTAGGACTTGAACATGTCATGAGATAACTTCTTGATAATGCAACTGTTGATGGGGTAATTATATTTCGTTTTCTTTAACATTTGTCACACAGTTAATTCTAGCCAATCACATAGAGTGCTGCAAGTGTTGTAATTGTTTAAAGAAAACACACTGATACTCACCAAAGTTTTCAACACCTGTAAAACAAAAGTTTAAAATAAATAAATAAATAAATAAATACAATCTTTTGGGCTCCAGCTAAAAGAACTATTAACATAGCTATACAATTGATTTGAAAAATAAGTCACATTGATATCCAGATAAATAAATCCTCATGGGAAGATGCACTTGTGCCAAAGGTACACCTTAAATAAAGGAGTTCAGTGCTCTAATCTTCTTTCTAAAATGTTAATAATACTCACACAGATAGCTTCCATATGTATTGTAACACTGCAAGTTTTCAGCACAAGGGCTAACATTTTGTAGACATTCATTGATGTCAACATCACACAATGCTGATTCAAATCCAGATTTACATGTACAGTTTCCAGTCAAGCCATCACAGCTCTCTGTATTATCAGTGCGACAACTACATGAGGAGTTACAGTCAGAGCCAAATGTCCAGCTACTGCATGCTGTAAAGAAAGAAAATGAAAGAAGCAGCAGAGTTACTAACAATATACTTTAAATTACTTATTTTACTCAGAAAGACAAAGAAAAACAAAAAAAAACAACAACATTTATGTGTGATTTGAAAGCACAAACTCTAATTACTAAGTGAAACTTTATGTCCCATTAGGTGTCATACGCATTTGAAATGAAACACAAATATATACCTTCACAAATATTGGGATTGTTTGGACTTCTTTTGTAGCCATCATGACATTTGCACTCATAATCACCCAACCTGTTGATGCAGTCAGAGTACTGGTCACAAGGAGAATATCTTGAACAGCGATCCAAGAGTTTTTCACAGTCTGAACCTTCAAAATTGGATGCACAAATACAAGCTCCTTGATATTTTTCACAAACTACTGTATTGTTATGTGCACAGTTGCATACTGCTGTGCAGTTTTCTCCCCACATCCAATTTCCACAGGCTGTTGCATTTTGAAAATAAAAAAAAATAAAAAATCAATGTAACTGTAAGTTTGAAATATGATTTCTGTATGAAAAAATAAATTAATAATAGTTTTAATTTTTTTTACTGTAAACTATATAGCTTTAATTGTACATTACTTTCGACACAGTCAAAATTCAACGAGTTGCTGTTAGAGATGATGAAATTTCCTCCATTGCAGAAGTATTGGGCAACAGAAAGACTGTTGATTATTTCACTCCAATTTACAGCTGATTGTAAAGAGAAAATATCAATTTGTTAGGTAATACACTGATCTATCTATAGGGCAGATAATGTAAAGGTCATCTGTTTTTTAGACAATGGTTAATGAGCAGGGTGTCATGTGGCCAGCACAATGACCAACTGCCTTTACTTTCCTCAACTAAAGTCAGGTACCCATTAGAGTTGGGTGGACCCAGGGGCGTCATAAAAATCCCCAAATTAAAAATCCCAGTCTTCACTGAGATTCTAGCCCAGGACCCCATTTTTGGAAGCCAAGCACTTAAACACTCAGCCACCGTGCACTCCAAATATACTGATAGCAGAAGTAATTAATCTGAGTTTACTATACATAGTAAATTATAAATTTCAAGTGTTGGTTTCTTTTTCTTACCCATAGTTTCATCAGCTCTATCTTGTTGTGTCTTGTACAAATACAATGGTCCAGTTAGGTTTCCTTGAAGCTTTTCATGAGATAAAACCATTGTTTCTGCAATTTTTCTGAGTAGTTTGTCATCAACATCTTTCCGAAGCCAGATTTCATATTCAGAATGGTATAGATAGTTGTAGGGGTAGGAGTAATAATTGCTAGAGGAAAAAAATCAGCATGTGTAAAAACAAACCAAAGATGGTAAATACATTTTTGACATAAAACGTACTATTTTTTTTAAACAAACGTACTTGTTGTTACTATATAAGAAGGCCTTAATAAACTCTGGTATATTTTGAAACATTGAGTTTAAAACCTGTGGAAGAGAACAAAAGCTAATTAAGATAGAATGTATCTATACATGTGTCAATTATAATTATTTTTCCATTCAAAAAATGTTTTTACCTGAAGTACTCCGTAGGGGTTATTTGTATTCCAGGCCGTGTGTGAAATATATAAAATATGTTTAGTAACATCCTCTGAAAGCAAAGCATGTTGTTTTTTTTTTAAAAAGGATATTAAGCACAAAACAATATTGTCTTCTTTATATGGCACTGAACTATTTTAACATGAAAATTAATGCTGATGAGAGATGTTCTAATTCAGAACTGGGGAAATAGTGCTGTTAGAAAAAATGAGATTGTCTTTTATCTGAATATGTAAGCAATAATAAACAAAAATATTTTTCTGTCATTTTAAAGAAACGTTTTTATGTATATAAAATAAGGCAAACACATAATGAATGTTTTAGAAAAATAACTTTACCTATGGTTGTAACACTTATTTTGAAAGGCTGTTCCAATCTGATGGCTGGGTAGTTCTAAATAAGCAAGGCAAAAATAATAGTTTTAAGTTAATGGTTAAAAAACAACAACTTTGGAATGAAAATTTTCTCTTAAACTAAAGAAATTCAATTAGTTTCTTTAATATAAACATTCTCATGCTCTTTAAATCAGTTTGCAGTTATAATATACCATAAGTGGTAGCCATTGAATTAGTTGAGTACTATCATGAAGACTTCTCAAAAGCAAGTCTACCGTGCTTTGATCATGATTATTACTGGAACTAACAGATGATGTATAAATCCTAAAAATAAAATGGAAACATACCAAGATTAAGATTTTATGATGGAGACATCAACACATGTTAAAGAACAGTTGAACAAAACCTCTAAGTTTTAACATATTACCTGGTGTGATAGATGCCAATTTGAATAATTGTGTGGAACAACTTGCATGTTGTATTTACAGTGCAGCTAGGATCTGGAATGCAAACAGCATTTCCAACATAGGTGGTAAGTATGTTTTCGCAGCCATAATAGGGTGAGCAAAAGCGACTGAAAAGTATTGAAAAAGGGAAAACAAATAATCAATATTACACAAATGTGATTTATATAGTTTTTTTTTCTTCATACTAAAACATAACAACTATCACATTATGAGAGGAAAAAGGCAAAATTACTTAGAGTAACGGTTGCTTTGTGTGATCATAAGACGAACAAGTTCTCTTTCATCAACACTGTTGAAATATTGAGGATCATCTTTCAGGCACTTTGGAGTCACAATGGTAACATTCATTTCAATGTTGATAAATGGGTTATTGACCGTCCTCCCTGAAATAAAAGTTATTTTTATTTCAAGAGATGAAAAGAACTGGCGTAGACTCAAATATTTGTTTAAAGGTTATACTTTATAGACAATAGGAGAAGGTTGAGTGAAATGCTTGCTTCAGATCCAATTGTTACAGGCTTGAATTTTAACAAGTGATCACTAGTATGTACCTGGATTAACTTAATTAAGCTGTGGAAAGTAAATGTGAAAAGACAATCTGCTGGTCACTCTCTTTCTAATCTTTTGTAGAACTTTGCATAACCTATTCTATGGATGTATGGTATTAAAGGACTTCTTTGTCTCCTTTCAAAATAAATACCATAAATGTGGATTGCAAACTCTTGTACAACTTTTGCTCTGTCCCCTGCTCTTAAAAAATAAGTCTACAAAAGGTCCATCTTAGAGTCATCTGCACATCTTCTGATGTGCCTTCCTTGGTTTTCTTTGCCTATAACTGTGCGTCATTACAATATGTTTTTAAAGTTCTTGAAATGTTTCATTACTTATCTTAAGATTTCTTACTTTGACAATGCTAATCAGATTATCTGAAACCAACATTCTGTGGCATTTTATGTCTCAAGAGACAATCTTTTTCATTTTGCAACTTCTTGTGTGACTAAACAGGCCAGTCCTTAATACTTAGCTGCGGTCTGAGGTTGGGCATCTGTAATCGCCAGGTGCCATTGCACCTTCACCCTTCATTCTACTACTATTGTGTATGGCATCTGCAATCTGGGACCATTCCTTTATGCTCACTCTCCATGTGGATCTTTCCAGTGCCACTTTTTCCCAACTGTTAGTGTTGATTTTGAAGAGCTTCATGTCACATCTGCATACATCCATCAGTATACCTTAAAAGTGGTCGACCAGTGGCTCTCTTGCCTTCTGTTAGATGACCATACAGAATGTCTTGTGGAAGTCGGCCTTGTGGCATTCTATGAATGTGACCAAGCCAGCCAAGGCATGTCCTGGCACCCTGCTCTTTGGAGCACTTTCTCATTGGTTGTTATTCATTAACTAACAATCACGAGTATGATTTCTAAGCAGGTCTTTTTATTAGGTTAGACTTTTTTTTAGAAGATAAGGATGGGCTGTTATTGTAAATTAGTCTTAAGCTACTTACATTCTCCATCCAGACAAGAGGTTGAGTTGTAAGAAGTAAATGGACAGAGGTGACAAGTATTATCAGCATCACTCCAGTACATGTTTTGTGGACAAGGTTCACAGGTCAATTTGTCAAGAGACAGGTAGTAACCAGGCTTGCAATTTTCTGTCAGTGCAAATAAAAAGCCAAGGCTGATACTCATTTATAAATATTTTTACACAAGAATTTAGACAAATAAAAAATAAAAAACAAAACAAAATATTGGTAATAAACAAAATCATATGTTGAAAAAACAAAAAGGTTTCACGATTTTAAAAAAATACTAAATAAGACTCAGGATTAATACAACTAACCAATGCAGTAACGTTGTGAATTTGCTCCTTGAATTAAAGTAGTTTTTCCTATCTCACAGGCCACACAATGTTCTTTTTCAGCATACAAACCATAGTCACAGATATCTGAAGCAACAGATTTTCATCTTATATATAAAGATGCATCTCATCCAATTTATAAAGTTTAAGCTATATGATAATAATGATAATGTAAGCGAATTATAACAGTTGTAAAAACATTTCTTATTACCTTGACAGATTGGAAGAAATTCTGAATTCAAACAAGTGCTGTTTGATGGACAGATCCCAAAAGACTGACACATTTTGTATACTGCAGACGGATATAATTACACTTACAAAGCCAGTACATTTAAATATACATTAATTTTAAGGTATGCACAAAGCATGTCCATTTTTTTTTTTTAAGGACCCAAAGGAATTTTACAATTTTGATTTATCAAATCATATCCAACCTTTTTTGTAAAATAAAATACAACACTAGTAAAGATTTTCACCATGAATACTAATGCAACTTTTACAAGAGATACATATAGTTGTATATTCTCACACTATGATACAGATCATTTTTAAGCCCTTTTAGAATGTCCTTTCTTCATATTGAATTTGACATTTTGTGGGAAGCGTGGTCAAGAGGCCAAGTGCGCTTGAACTTGGCTTGGCTACCTTGAAGGGGGCTCGAGGTTCGACAAACGACTCGGGCAGAGTTGTGTTTACTGAGCGCCTAAAGGCAGCACAGAAAACCAACTCCTAGATACCCCCTCCACCCTGGTCCACAAAAGAGATTGGACCAAAAGTGCTCTGAGCATGCTATAGGCATGAAAGTAGCGCTATATAAAAGCTATAATAAAAAAAATAAATAATTTATTGTTTTGTTTTTTTCAATGTTACCTTTAGGATTCATGTCAAACGTTGCTCCTTCAGCCGTCTCATACACTTTAAATGCTGAAATCTCGTAGTCAGTCCCATTGACTGAAAACTGTTTTGATTGAGTTATTAACTGACTGTAAATTATCTGTGTCAAATAAGAGTCTAGGAATTGACTTCCATATAGAGAAATGAGTTTATAGAAAATATCTGTACTGCTTGAGCTGCAAAGAACAAAAAGGAGAAGAAAAAAAAAGAGTCTAAAATTAGTATCACACAACAGATAAACTAGAAGAGCAGTTATTTCAACATTAATAGAGATAATGAACACAGACATTCTTTACCTGTGCCTAATGTCATAGGATGCAACAATAACTTTTATGCTTCCCGAGTAATATTGATCCATCCAAGACTGCAATATTTGTTGAAAGGTGTTAATGACTTGATCTGTGTAGATCCCTAGGTTAGTTTGAGCTAAGGTCAATTTTGTGTAGACTGAAAAGATAAATAAAATAGTGACCACTCCTCTTGTTTTCAAATGTCAAGATCCCAATGAATAGTTAAAGTTGAAATTTTATGTTTTTAAGGCCACAGAACTATCCTTAAACAATGGTATTTGATCAAATAATTAATTTGAAGAGAAATTCTTTTTCTTACAAAGCATTCAGTAAAGCAATTATATTTAGGTATGCCAAATATGTTATCTCAAAATGTTTACTCACCTAATTTTTCAAAACCTGTGAAAAATAAAAAGATTGTAGAAAACGTTGAACATGTAAAAAAAAAAAAAAATCAACATGTTATTAAAAATAACAGAAATTACAATAAAAATATGTTAAAGAAATTATATTAGTTGTATTAAAAAAAAAAAATTACAATGGATTGTCCATAGGTTAAGTAAGTAAATAAATTTTAACAAATTAAAAAAAGGGACACTCACACAGATAGCTTCCATATGTATTGTAACACTGCAAGTTTTCAGCACAAGGGCTAACATTTTGTAGACATTCATTGATGTCAACATCACACAATGTTGATTCAAATCCAGATTTACATGTACAGTTTCCAGTCAAGCCATCACAGCTCTCTGTATTATCAGTGCGACAACTACATGAGGAGTTACAGTCAGAGCCAAATGTCCAGCTACTGCATGCTGTAAAGAAAGAAAATGAAAGAAGCAGCAGAGTTACTAACAATATACTTTAAATTACTTATTTTACTCAGAAAGACAAAGAAAAACAAAAAAAACAAACAACATTTATGTGTGATTTGAAAGCACAAACTCTAATTACTAAGTGAAACTTTATGTCCCATTAGGTGTCATACGCATTTGAAATGAAACACAAATATATACCTTCACAAATATTGGGATTGTTTGGATTTCTTTTGTAGCCATCATGACATTTGCACTCATAATCACCCAACCTGTTGATGCAGTCAGAGTACTGGTCACAAGGAGAATATCTTGAACAGCGATCCAAGAGTTTTTCACAGTCTGAACCTTCAAAATTGGATGCACAAATACAAGCTCCTTGATATTTTTCACAAACTACTGTATTGTTATGTGCACAGTTGCATACTGCTGTGCAGTTTTCTCCCCACATCCAATTTCCACAGGCTGTTGCATTTTGAAAATAAAAAAAAATAAAAAATCAATGTAACTGTAAGTTTGAAATATGATTTCTGTATGTAAAATAAATTAATAATAGTTTTAATTTTTTTTACTGTAAACTATATAGCTTTAATTGTACATTACTTTCGACACAGTCAAAATTCAACGAGTTGCTGTTAGAGATGATGAAATTTCCTCCATTGCAGAAGTATTGGGCAACAGAAAGACTGTTGATTATTTCACTCCAATTTACAGCTGATTGTAAAGAGAAAATATCAATTTGTTAGGTAATACACTGATCTATCTATAGGGCAGATAATGTAAAGGTCATCTGTTTTTTAGACAATGGTTAATGAGCAGGGTGTCATGTGGCCAGCACAATGACCAACTGCCTTTACTTTCCTCAACTAAAGTCAGGTACCCATTAGAGTTGGGTGGACCCAGGGGCGTCATAAAAATCCCCAAATTAAAAATCCCAGTCTTCACTGAGATTCTAGCCCAGGACCCCATTTTTGGAAGCCAAGCACTTAAACACTCAGCCACCGTGCACTCCAAATATACTGATAGCAGAAGTAATTAATCTGAGTTTACTATACATAGTAAATTATAAATTTCAAGTGTTGGTTTCTTTTTCTTACCCATAGTTTCATCAGCTCTATCTTGTTGTGTCTTGTACAAATACAATGGTCCAGTTAGGTTTCCTTGAAGCTTTTCATGAGATAAAACCATTGTTTCTGCAATTTTTCTGAGTAGTTTGTCATCAACATCTTTCCGAAGCCAGATTTCATATTCAGAATGGTATAGATAGTTGTAGGGGTAGGAGTAATAATTGCTAGAGGAAAAAAATCAGCATGTGTAAAAACAAACCATAGATGGTAAATACATTTTTGACATAAAACGTACTATTTTTTTTAAACAAACGTACTTGTTGTTACTATATAAGAAGGCCTTAATAAACTCTGGTATATTTTGAAACATTGAGTTTAAAACCTGTGGAAGAGAACAAAAACTAATTAATATAGAATGTATCTATACATGTGTCAATTATAATTATTTTTCCATTCAAAAAATGTTTTTACCTGAAGTACTCCGTAGGGGTTATTTGTATTCCAGGCCGTGTGTGAAATATATAAAATATGTTTAGTAACATCCTCTGAAAGCAAAGCATGTTGTTTTTTTTTTAAAAAGGATATTAAGCACAAAACAATATTGTCTTCTTTATATGGCACTGAACTATTTTAACATGAAAATTAATGCTGATGAGAGATGTTCTAATTCAGAACTGGGGAAATAGTGCTGTTAGAAAAAATGAGATTGTCTTTTATCTGAATATGTAAGCAATAATAAACAAAAATATTTTTCTGTCATTTTAAAGAAACGTTTTTATGTATATAAAATAAGGCAAACACATAATGAATGTTTTAGAAAAATAACTTTACCTATGGTTGTAACACTTATTTTGAAAGGCTGTTCCAATCTGATGGCTGGGTAGTTCTAAATAAGCAAGGCAAAAATAATAGTTTTAAGTTAATGGTTAAAAAACAACAACTTTGGAATGAAAATTTTCTCTTAAACTAAAGAAATTCAATTAGTTTCTTTAATATAAACATTCTCATGCTCTTTAAATCAGTTTGCAGTTATAATATACCATAAGTGGTAGCCATTGAATTAGTTGAGTACTATCATGAAGACTTCTCAAAAGCAAGTCTACCGTGCTTTGATCATGATTATTACTGGAACTAACAGATGATGTATAAATCCTAAAAATAAAATGGAAACATACCAAGATTAAGATTTTATGATGGAGACATCAACACATGTTAAAGAACAGTTGAACAAAACCTCTAAGTTTTAACATATTACCTGGTGTGATAGATGCCAATTTGAATAATTGTGTGGAACAACTTGCATGTTGTATTTACAGTGCAGCTAGGATCTGGAATGCAAACAGCATTTCCAACATAGGTGGTAAGTATGTTTTCGCAGCCATAATAGGGTGAGCAAAAGCGACTGAAAAGTATTGAAAAAGGGAAAACAAATAATCAATATTACACAAATGTGATTTATATAGTTTTTTTTTCTTCATACTAAAACATAACAACTATCACATTATGAGAGGAAAAAGGCAAAATTACTTAGAGTAACGGTTGCTTTGTGTGATCATAAGACGAACAAGTTCTCTTTCATCAACACTGTTGAAATATTGAGGATCATCTTTCAGGCACTTTGGAGTCACAATGGTAACATTCATTTCAATGTTGATAAATGGGTTATTGACCGTCCTCCCTGAAATAAAAGTTATTTTTATTTCAAGAGATGAAAAGAACTGGCGTAGACTCAAATATTTGTTTAAAGGTTATACTTTATAGACAATAGGAGAAGGTTGAGTGAAATGCTTGCTTCAGATCCAATTGTTACAGGCTTGAATTTTAACAAGTGATCACTAGTATGTACCTGGATTAACTTAATTAAGCTGTGGAAAGTAAATGTGAAAAGACAATCTGCTGGTCACTCTCTTTCTAATCTTTTGTAGAACTTTGCATAACCTATTCTATGGATGTATGGTATTAAAGGACTTCTTTGTCTCCTTTCAAAATAAATACCATAAATGTGGATTGCAAACTCTTGTACAACTTTTGCTCTGTCCCCTGCTCTTAAAAAATAAGTCTACAAAAGGTCCATCTTAGAGTCATCTGCACATCTTCTGATGTGCCTTCCTTGGTTTTCTTTGCCTATAACTGTGCGTCATTACAATATGTTTTTAAAGTTCTTGAAATGTTTCATTACTTATCTTAAGATTTCTTACTTTGACAATGCTAATCAGATTATCTGAAACCAACATTCTGTGGCATTTTATGTCTCAAGAGACAATCTTTTTCATTTTGCAACTTCTTGTGTGACTAAACAGGCCAGTCCTTAATACTTAGCTGCGGTCTGAGGTTGGGCATCTGTAATCGCCAGGTGCCATTGCACCTTCACCCTTCATTCTACTACTATTGTGTATGGCATCTGCAATCTGGGACCATTCCTTTATGCTCACTCTCCATGTGGATCTTTCCAGTGCCACTTTTTCCCAACTGTTAGTGTTGATTTTGAAGAGCTTCATGTCACATCTGCATACATCCATCAGTATACCTTAAAAGTGGTCGAAAAAGTGGCTCTCTTGCCTTCTGTTAGATGACCATACAGAATGTCTTGTGGAAGTCGGCCTTGTGGCATTCTATGAATGTGACCAAGCCAGCCAAGGCATGTCCTGGCACCCTGCTCTTTGGAGCACTTTCTCATTGGTTGTTATTCATTAACTAACAATCACGAGTATGATTTCTAAGCAGGTCTTTTTATTAGGTTAGACTTTTTTTTAGAAGATAAGGATGGGCTGTTATTGTAAATTAGTCTTAAGCTACTTACATTCTCCATCCAGACAAGAGGTTGAGTTGTAAGAAGTAAATGGACAGAGGTGACAAGTATTATCAGCATCACTCCAGTACATGTTTTGTGGACAAGGTTCACAGGTCAATTTGTCAAGAGACAGGTAGTAACCAGGCTTGCAATTTTCTGTCAGTGCAAATAAAAAGCCAAGGCTGATACTCATTTATAAATATTTTTACACAAGAATTTAGACAAATAAAAAATAAAAAACAAAACAAAATATTGGTAATAAACAAAATCATATGTTGAAAAAACAAAAAGGTTTCACGATTTTAAAAAAATACTAAATAAGACTCAGGATTAATACAACTAACCAATGCAGTAACGTTGTGAATTTGCTCCTTGAATTAAAGTAGTTTTTCCTATCTCACAGGCCACACAATGTTCTTTTTCAGCATACAAACCATAGTCACAGATATCTGAAGCAACAGATTTTCATCTTATATATAAAGATGCATCTCATCCAATTTATAAAGTTTAAGCTATATGATAATAATGATAATGTAAGCGAATTATAACAGTTAGTTGTAAAAACATTTCTTATTACCTTGACAGATTGGAAGAAATTCTGAATTCAAACAAGTGCTGTTTGATGGACAGATCCCAAAAGACTGACACATTTTGTATACTGCAGACGGAAATAATTACACTTACAAAGCCAGTACATTTAAATATACATTAATTTTAAGGTATGCACAAAGCATGTCCATTTTTTTTTTTTAAGGACCCAAATGAATTTTACAATTTTGATTTATCAAATCATATCCAACCTTTTTTGTAAAATAAAATACAACACTAGTAAAGATTTTCACCATGAATACTAATGCAACTTTTACAAGAGATACATATAGTTGTATATTCTCACACTATGATACAGATCATTTTTAAGCCCTTTTAGAATGTCCTTTCTTCATATTGAATTTGACATTTTGTGGGAAGCGTGGTCAAGAGGCCAAGTGCGCTTGAACTTGGCTTGGCTACCTAGAAGGGGGCTTGAGGTTCGACAAACGACTCGGGCAGTGTTGTGTTTACTGAGCGCCTAAAGGCAGCACGGAAAACCAACTCCTAGATACCCCCTCCACCCTGGTCCACAAAAGAGATTGGACCAAAAGCGCTCTGAGCATGCTATAGGCATGAAAGTAGCGCTATATAAAAGCTATAATAAAAAAAATAAATAATTTATTGTTTTGTTTTTTTTCAATGTTACCTTTAGGATTCATGTCAAACGTTGCTCCTTCAGCCGTCTCATACACTTTAAATGCTGAAATCTCGTAGTCAGTCCCATTGACTGAAAACTGTTTTGATTGAGTTATTAACTGACTGTAAATTATCTGTGTCAAATAAGAGTCTAGGAATTGACTTCCATATAGAGAAATGAGTTTATAGAAAATATCTGTACTGCTTGAGCTGCAAAGAACAAAAAGGAGAAGAAAAAAAAAGAGTCTAAAATTAGTATCACACAACAGATAAACTAGAAGAGCAGTTATTTCAACATTAATAGAGATAATGAACACAGACATTCTTTACCTGTGCCTAATGTCATAGGATGCAACAAGAACTTTTATGCTTCCCGAGTAATATTGATCCATCCAAGACTGCAATATTTGTTGAAAGGTGTTAATGACTTGATCTGTGTAGATCCCTAGGTTAGTTTGAGCTAAGGTCAATTTTGTGTAGACTGAAAAGATAAATAAAATAGTGACCACTCCTCTTGTTTTCAAATGTCAAGATCCCAATGAATAGTTAAAGTTGAAATTTTATGTTTTTAAGGCCACAGAACTATCCTTAAACAATGGTATTTGATCAAATAATTAATTTGAAGAGAAATTCTTTTTCTTACAAAGCATTCAGTAAAGCAATTATATTTAGGTATGCCAAATATGTTATCTCAAAATGTTTACTCACCTAATTTTTCAAAACCTGTGAAAAATAAAAAGATTGTAGAAAACGTTGAACATGTAAAAAAAAAAAAAAAAAATCAACATGTTATTAAAAATAACAGAAATTACAATAAAAATATGTTAAAGAAATTATATTAGTTGTATTAAAAAAAAAAAATTACAATGGATTGTCCATAGGTTAAGTAAGTAAATAAATTTTAACAAATTAAAAAAAGGGACACTCACACAGATAGCTTCCATATGTATTGTAACACTGCAAGTTTTCAGCACAAGGGCTAACATTTTGTAGACATTCATTGATGTCAACATCACACAATGTTGATTCAAATCCAGATTTACATGTACAGTTTCCAGTCAAGCTATCACAGCTCTCTGTATTATCAGTGCGACAACTACATGAGGAGTTACAGTCAGAGCCAAATGTCCAGCTACTGCATGCTGTAAAGAAAGAAAATGAAAGAAGCAGCAGAGTTACTAACAATATACTTTAAATTACTTATTTTACTCAGAAAGACAAAGAAAAACACAAAAAAAAAACAACATTTATGTGTGATTTGAAAGCACAAACTCTAATTACTAAGTGAAACTTTATGTCCCATTAGGTGTCATACGCATTTGAAATGAAACACAAATATATACCTTCACAAATATTGGGATTGTTTGGATTTCTTTTGTAGCCATCATGACATTTGCACTCATAATCACCCAACCTGTTGATGCAGTCAGAGTACTGGTCACAAGGAGAATATCTTGAACAGCGATCCAAGAGTTTTTCACAGTCTGAACCTTCAAAATTGGATGCACAAATACAAGCTCCTTGATATTTTTCACAAACTACTGTATTGTTATGTGCACAGTTGCATACTGCTGTGCAGTTTTCTCCCCACATCCAATTTCCACAGGCTGTTGCATTTTGAAAATAAAAAAAAATAAAAAATCAATGTAACTGTAAGTTTGAAATATGATTTCTGTATGAAAAAATAAATTAATAATAGTTTTAATTTTTTTTACTGTAAACTATATAGCTTTAATTGTACATTACTTTCAACACAGTTAAAATTCAACGAGTTGCTGTTAGAGATGATGAAATTTCCTCCATTGCAGAAGTATTGGGCAACAGAAAGACTGTTGATTATTTCACTCCAATTTACAGCTGATTGTAAAGAGAAAATATCAATTTGTTAGGTAATACACTGATCTATCTATAGGGCAGATAATGTAAAGGTCATCTGTTTTTTAGACAATGGTTAATGAGCAGGGTGTCATGTGGCCAGCACAATGACCAACTGCCTTTACTTTCCTCAACTAAAGTCAGGTACCCATTAGAGTTGGGTGGACCCAGGGGCGTCATAAAAATCCCCAAATTAAAAATCCCAGTCTTCACTGAGATTCTAGCCCAGGACCCCATTTTTGGAAGCCAAGCACTTAAACACTCAGCCACCATGCACTCCAAATATACTGATAGCAGAAGTAATTAATCTGAGTTTACTATACATAGTAAATTATAAATTTCAAGTGTTGGTTTCTTTTTCTTACCCATAGTTTCATCAGCTCTATCTTGTTGTGTCTTGTACAAATACAATGGTCCAGTTAGGTTTCCTTGAAGCTTTTCATGAGATAAAACCATTGTTTCTGCAATTTTTCTGATTAGTTTGTCATCAACATCTTTCCGAAGCCAGATTTCATATTCAGAATGGTATAGATAGTTGTAGGGGTAGGAGTAATAATTGCTAGAGGAAAAAAATCAGCATGTGTAAAAACAAACCAAAGATGGTAAATACATTTTTGACATAAAACGTACTATTTTTTTTAAACAAACGTACTTGTTGTTACTATATAAGAAGGCCTTAATAAACTCTGGTATATTTTGAAACATTGAGTTTAAAACCTGTGGAAGAGAACAAAAACTAATTAAGATAGAATGTATCTATACATGTGTCAATTATAATTATTTTTCCATTCAAAAAATGTTTTTACCTGAAGTACTCCGTAGGGGTTATTTGTATTCCAGGCCGTGTGTGAAATATATAAAATATGTTTAGTAACATCCTCTGAAAGCAAAGCATGTTGTTTTTTTTTTAAAAAGGATATTAAGCACAAAACAATATTGTCTTCTTTATATGGCACTGAACTATTTTAACATGAAAATTAATGCTGATGAGAGATGTTCTAATTCAGAACTGGGGAAATAGTGCTGTTAGAAAAAATGAGATTGTCTTTTATCTGAATATGTAAGCAATAATAAACAAAAATATTTTTCTGTCATTTTAAAGAAACGTTTTTATGTATATAAAATAAGGCAAACACATAATGAATGTTTTAGAAAAATAACTTTACCTATGGTTGTAACACTTATTTTGAAAGGCTGTTCCAATCTGATGGCTGGGTAGTTCTAAATAAGCAAGGCAAAAATAATAGTTTTAAGTTAATGGTTAAAAAACAACAACTTTGGAATGAAAATTTTCTCTTAAACTAAAGAAATTCAATTAGTTTCTTTAATATAAACATTCTCATGCTCTTTAAATCAGTTTGCAGTTATAATATACCATAAGTGGTAGCCATTGAATTAGTTGAGTACTATCATGAAGACTTCTCAAAAGCAAGTCTACCGTGCTTTGATCATGATTATTACTGGAACTAACAGATGATGTATAAATCCTAAAAATAAAATGGAAACATACCAAGATTAAGATTTTATGATGGAGACATCAACACATGTTAAAGAACAGTTGAACAAAACCTCTAAGTTTTAACATATTACCTGGTGTGATAGATGCCAATTTGAATAATTGTGTGGAACAACTTGCATGTTGTATTTACAGTGCAGCTAGGATCTGGAATGCAAACAGCATTTCCAACATAGGTGGTAAGTATGTTTTCGCAGCCATAATAGGGTGAGCAAAAGCGACTGAAAAGTATTGAAAAAGGGAAAACAAATAATCAATATTACACAAATGTGATTTATATAGTTTTTTTTTCTTCATACTAAAACATTACAACTATCACATTATGAGAGGAAAAAGGCAAAATTACTTAGAGTAACGGTTGCTTTGTGTGATCATAAGACGAACAAGTTCTCTTTCATCAACACTGTTGAAATATTGAGGATCATCTTTCAGGCACTTTGGAGTCACAATGGTAACATTCATTTCAATGTTGATAAATGGGTTATTGACCGTCCTCCCTGAAATAAAAGTTATTTTTATTTCAAGAGATGAAAAGAACTGGCGTAGACTCAAATATTTGTTTAAAGGTTATACTTTATAGACAATAGGAGAAGGTTGAGTGAAATGCTTGCTTCAGATCCAATTGTTACAGGCTTGAATTTTAACAAGTGATCACTAGTATGTACCTGGATTAACTTAATTAAGCTGTGGAAAGTAAATGTGAAAAGACAATCTGCTGGTCACTCTCTTTCTAATCTTTTGTAGAACTTTGCATAACCTATTCTATGGATGTATGGTATTAAAGGACTTCTTTGTCTCCTTTCAAAATAAATACCATAAATGTGGATTGCAAACTCTTGTACAACTTTTGCTCTGTCCCCTGCTCTTAAAAAATAAGTCTACAAAAGGTCCATCTTAGAGTCATCTGCACATCTTCTGATGTGCCTTCTTTGGTTTTCTTTGCCTATAACTGTGCGTCATTACAATATGTTTTTAAAGTTCTTGAAATGTTTCATTACTTATCTTAAGATTTCTTACTTTGACAATGCTAATCAGATTATCTGAAACCAACATTCTGTGGCATTTTATGTCTCAAGAGACAATCTTTTTCATTTTGCAACTTCTTGTGTGACTAAACAGGCCAGTCCTTAATACTTAGCTGCGGTCTGAGGTTGGGCATCTGTAATCGCCAGGTGCCATTGCACCTTCACCCTTCATTCTAATACTATTGTGTATGGCATCTGCAATCTGGGACCATTCCTTTATGCTCACTCTCCATGTGGATCTTTCCAGTGCCATTTTTTCCCAACTGTTAGTGTTGATTTTGAAGAGCTTCATGTCACATCTGCATACATCCATCAGTATACCTTAAAAGTGGTCGACCAGTGGCTCTCTTGCCTTCTGTTAGATGACCATACAGAATGTCTTGTGGAAGTCGGCCTTGTGGCATTCTATGAATGTGACCAAGCCAGCCAAGGCATGTCCTGGCACCCTGCTCTTTGGAGCACTTTCTCATTGGTTGTTATTCATTAACTAACAATCACGAGTATGATTTCTAAGCAGGTCTTTTTATTAGGTTAGACTTTTTTTTAGAAGATAAGGATGGGCTGTTATTGTAAATTAGTCTTAAGCTACTTACATTCTCCATCCAGACAAGAGGTTGAGTTGTAAGAAGTAAATGGACAGAGGTGACAAGTATTATCAGCATCACTCCAGTACATGTTTTGTGGACAAGGTTCACAGGTCAATTTGTCAAGAGACAGGTAGTAACCAGGCTTGCAATTTTCTGTCAGTGCAAATAAAAAGCCAAGGCTGATACTCATTTATAAATATTTTTACACAAGAATTAAGACAAATAAAAAATAAAAAACAAAACAAAATATTGGTAATAAACAAAATCATATGTTGAAAAAACAAAAAGGTTTCACGATTTTAAAAAAATACTAAATAAGACTCAGGATTAATACAACTAACCAATGCAGTAACGTTGTGAATTTGCTCCTTGAATTAAAGTAGTTTTTCCTATCTCACAGGCCACACAATGTTCTTTTTCAGCATACAAACCATAGTCACAGATATCTGAAGCAACAGATTTTCATCTTATATATAAAGATGCATCTCATCCAATTTATAAAGTTTAAGCTATATGATAATAATGATAATGTAAGCGAATTATAACAGTTGTAAAAACATTTCTTATTACCTTGACAGATTGGAAGAAATTCTGAATTCAAACAAGTGCTGTTTGATGGACAGATCCCAAAAGACTGACACATTTTGTATACTGCAGACGGATATAATTACACTTACAAAGCCAGTACATTTAAATATACATTAATTTTAAGGTATGCACAAAGCATGTCCATTTTTTTTTTTTTAAGGACCCAAAGGAATTTTACAATTTTGATTTATCAAATCATATCCAACCTTTTTTGTAAAATAAAATACAACACTAGTAAAGATTTTCACCATGAATACTAATGCAACTTTTACAAGAGATACATATAGTTGTATATTCTCACACTATGATACAGATCATTTTTAAGCCCTTTTAGAATGTCCTTTCTTCATATTGAATTTGACATTTTGTGGGAAGCGTGGTCAAGAGGCCAAGTGCGCTTGAACTTGGCTTGGCTACCTTGAAGGGGGCTCGAGGTTCGACAAACGACTCGGGCAGAGTTGTGTTTACTAAGCGCCTAAAGGCAGCACGGAAAACCAACTCCTAGATACCCCCTCCACCCTGGTCCACAAAAGAGATTGGACCAAAAGTGCTCTGAGCATGCTATAGGCATGAAAGTAGCGCTATATAAAAGCTATAATAAAAAAAATAAATAATTTATTGTTTTGTTTTTTTCAATGTTACCTTTAGGATTCATGTCAAACGTTGCTCCTTCAGCCGTCTCATACACTTTAAATGCTGAAATCTCGTAGTCAGTCCCATTGACTGAAAACTGTTTTGATTGAGTTATTAACTGACTGTAAATTATCTGTGTCAAATAAGAGTCTAGGAATTGACTTCCATATAGAGAAATGAGTTTATAGAAAATATCTGTACTGCTTGAGCTGCAAAGAACAAAAAGGAGAAGAAAAAAAAAGAGTCTAAAATTAGTATCACACAACAGATAAACTAGAAGAGCAGTTATTTCAACATTAATAGAGATAATGAACACAGACATTCTTTACCTGTGCCTAATGTCATAGGATGCAACAATAACTTTTATGCTTCCCGAGTAATATTGATCCATCCAAGACTGCAATATTTGTTGAAAGGTGTTAATGACTTGATCTGTGTAGATCCCTAGGTTAGTTTGAGCTAAGGTCAATTTTGTGTAGACTGAAAAGATAAATAAAATAGTGACCACTCCTCTTGTTTTCAAATGTCAAGATCCCAATGAATAGTTAAAGTTGAAATTTTATGTTTTTAAGGCCACAGAACTATCCTTAAACAATGGTATTTGATCAAATAATTAATTTGAAGAGAAATTCTTTTTCTTACAAAGCATTCAGTAAAGCAATTATATTTAGGTATGCCAAATATGTTATCTCAAAATGTTTACTCACCTAATTTTTCAAAACCTGTGAAAAATAAAAAGATTGTAGAAAACGTTGAACATGTAAAAAAAAAAAAAAAATCAACATGTTATTAAAAATAACAGAAATTACAATAAAAATATGTTAAAGAAATTATATTAGTTGTATTAAAAAAAAAAATTACAATGGATTGTCCATAGGTTAAGTAAGTAAATAAATTTTAACAAATTAAAAAAAGGGACACTCACACAGATAGCTTCCATATGTATTGTAACACTGCAAGTTTTCAGCACAAGGGCTAACATTTTGTAGACATTCATTGATGTCAACATCACACAATGTTGATTCAAATCCAGATTTACATGTACAGTTTCCAGTCAAGCCATCACAGCTCTCTGTATTATCAGTGCGACAACTACATGAGGAGTTACAGTCAGAGCCAAATGTCCAGCTACTGCATGCTGTAAAGAAAGAAAATGAAAGAAGCAGCAGAGTTACTAACAATATACTTTAAATTACTTATTTTACTCAGAAAGACAAAGAAAAACAAAAAAAACAAACAACATTTATGTGTGATTTGAAAGCACAAACTCTAATTACTAAGTGAAACTTTATGTCCCATTAGGTGTCATACGCATTTGAAATGAAACACAAATATATACCTTCACAAATATTGGGATTGTTTGGACTTCTTTTGTAGCCATCATGACATTTGCACTCATAATCACCCAACCTGTTGATGCAGTCAGAGTACTGGTCACAAGGAGAATATCTTGAACAGCGATCCAAGAGTTTTTCACAGTCTGAACCTTCAAAATTGGATGCACAAATACAAGCTCCTTGATATTTTTCACAAACTACTGTATTGTTATGTGCACAGTTGCATACTGCTGTGCAGTTTTCTCCCCACATCCAATTTCCACAGGCTGTTGCATTTTGAAAATAAAAAAAAATAAAAAATCAATGTAACTGTAAGTTTGAAATATGATTTCTGTATGTAAAATAAATTAATAATAGTTTTAATTTTTTTTACTGTAAACTATATAGCTTTAATTGTACATTACTTTCGACACAGTCAAAATTCAACGAGTTGCTGTTAGAGATGATGAAATTTCCTCCATTGCAGAAGTATTGGGCAACAGAAAGACTGTTGATTATTTCACTCCAATTTACAGCTGATTGTAAAGAGAAAATATCAATTTGTTAGGTAATACACTGATCTATCTATAGGGCAGATAATGTAAAGGTCATCTGTTTTTTAGACAATGGTTAATGAGCAGGGTGTCATGTGGCCAGCACAATGACCAACTGCCTTTACTTTCCTCAACTAAAGTCAGGTACCCATTAGAGTTGGGTGGACCCAGGGGCGTCATAAAAATCCCCAAATTAAAAATCCCAGTCTTCACTGAGATTCTAGCCCAGGACCCCATTTTTGGAAGCCAAGCACTTAAACACTCAGCCACCGTGCACTCCAAATATACTGATAGCAGAAGTAATTAATCTGAGTTTACTATACATAGTAAATTATAAATTTCAAGTGTTGGTTTCTTTTTCTTACCCATAGTTTCATCAGCTCTATCTTGTTGTGTCTTGTACAAATACAATGGTCCAGTTAGGTTTCCTTGAAGCTTTTCATGAGATAAAACCATTGTTTCTGCAATTTTTCTGAGTAGTTTGTCATCAACATCTTTCCGAAGCCAGATTTCATATTCAGAATGGTATAGATAGTTGTAGGGGTAGGAGTAATAATTGCTAGAGGAAAAAAATCAGCATGTGTAAAAACAAACCAAAGATGGTAAATACATTTTTGACATAAAACGTACTATTTTTTTTAAACAAACGTACTTGTTGTTACTATATAAGAAGGCCTTAATAAACTCTGGTATATTTTGAAACATTGAGTTTAAAACCTGTGGAAGAGAACAAAAACTAATTAAGATAGAATGTATCTATACGTGTGTCAATTATAATTATTTTTCCATTCAAAAAATGTTTTTACCTGAAGTACTCCGTAGGGGTTATTTGTATTCCAGGCCGTGTGTGAAATATATAAAATATGTTTAGTAACATCCTCTGAAAGCAAAGCATGTTGTTTTTTTTTTTAAAAAGGATATTAAGCACAAAACAATATTGTCTTCTTTATATGGCACTGAACTATTTTAACATGAAAATTAATGCTGATGAGAGATGTTCTAATTCAGAACTGGGGAAATAGTGCTGTTAGAAAAAATGAGATTGTCTTTTATCTGAATATGTAAGCAATAATAAACAAAAATATTTTTCTGTCATTTTAAAGAAACGTTTTTATGTATATAAAATAAGGCAAACACATAATGAATGTTTTAGAAAAATAACTTTACCTATGGTTGTAACACTTATTTTGAAAGGCTGTTCCAATCTGATGGCTGGGTAGTTCTAAATAAGCAAGGCAAAAATAATAGTTTTAAGTTAATGGTTAAAAAACAACAACTTTGGAATGAAAATTTTCTCTTAAACTAAAGAAATTCAATTAGTTTCTTTAATATAAACATTCTCATGCTCTTTAAATCAGTTTGCAGTTATAATATACCATAAGTGGTAGCCATTGAATTAGTTGAGTACTATCATGAAGACTTCTCAAAAGCAAGTCTACCGTGCTTTGATCATGATTATTACTGGAACTAACAGATGATGTATAAATCCTAAAAATAAAATGGAAACATACCAAGATTAAGATTTTATGATGGAGACATCAACACATGTTAAAGAACAGTTGAACAAAACCTCTAAGTTTTAACATATTACCTGGTGTGATAGATGCCAATTTGAATAATTGTGTGGAACAACTTGCATGTTGTATTTACAGTGCAGCTAGGATCTGGAATGCAAACAGCATTTCCAACATAGGTGGTAAGTATGTTTTCGCAGCCATAATAGGGTGAGCAAAAGCGACTGAAAAGTATTGAAAAAGGGAAAACAAATAATCAATATTACACAAATGTGATTTATATAGTTTTTTTTTCTTCATACTAAAACATAACAACTATCACATTATGAGAGGAAAAAGGCAAAATTACTTAGAGTAACGGTTGCTTTGTGTGATCATAAGACGAACAAGTTCTCTTTCATCAACACTGTTGAAATATTGAGGATCATCTTTCAGGCACTTTGGAGTCACAATGGTAACATTCATTTCAATGTTGATAAATGGGTTATTGACCGTCCTCCCTGAAATAAAAGTTATTTTTATTTCAAGAGATGAAAAGAACTGGCGTAGACTCAAATATTTGTTTAAAGGTTATACTTTATAGACAATAGGAGAAGGTTGAGTGAAATGCTTGCTTCAGATCCAAATGTTACAGGCTTGAATTTTAACAAGTGATCACTAGTATGTACCTGGATTAACTTAATTAAGCTGTGGAAAGTAAATGTGAAAAGACAATCTGCTGGTCACTCTCTTTCTAATCTTTTGTAGAACTTTGCATAACCTATTCTATGGATGTATGGTATTAAAGGACTTCTTTGTCTCCTTTCAAAATAAATACCATAAATGTGGATTGCAAACTCTTGTACAACTTTTGCTCTGTCCCCTGCTCTTAAAAAATAAGTCTACAAAAGGTCCATCTTAGAGTCATCTGCACATCTTCTGATGTGCCTTTCTTGGTTTTCTTTGCCTATAACTGTGCGTCATTACAATATGTTTTTAAAGTTCTTGAAATGTTTCATTACTTATCTTAAGATTTCTTACTTTGACAATGCTAATCAGATTATCTGAAACCAACATTCTGTGGCATTTTATGTCTCAAGAGACAATCTTTTTCATTTTGCAACTTCTTGTGTGACTAAACAGGCCAGTCCTTAATACTTAGCTGCGGTCTGAGGTTGGGCATCTGTAATCGCCAGGTGCCATTGCACCTTCACCCTTCATTCTACTACTATTGTGTATGGCATCTGCAATCTGGGACCATTCCTTTATGCTCACTCTCCATGTGGATCTTTCCAGTGCCACTTTTTCCCAACTGTTAGTGTTGATTTTGAAGAGCTTCATGTCACATCTGCATACATCCATCAGTATACCTTAAAAGTGGTCGACCAGTGGCTCTCTTGCCTTCTGTTAGATGACCATACAGAATGTCTTGTGGAAGTCGGCCTTGTGGCATTCTATGAATGTGACCAAGCCAGCCAAGGCATGTCCTGGCACCCTGCTCTTTGGAGCACTTTCTCATTGGTTGTTATTCATTAACTAACAATCACGAGTATGATTTCTAAGCAGGTCTTTTTATTAGGTTAGACTTTTTTTTAGAAGATAAGGATGGGCTGTTATTGTAAATTAGTCTTAAGCTACTTACATTCTCCATCCAGACAAGAGGTTGAGTTGTAAGAAGTAAATGGACAGAGGTGACAAGTATTATCAGCATCACTCCAGTACATGTTTTGTGGACAAGGTTCACAGGTCAATTTGTCAAGAGACAGGTAGTAACCAGGATTGCAATTTTCTGTCAGTGCAAATAAAAAGCCAAGGCTGATACTCATTTATAAATATTTTTACACAAGAATTTAGACAAATAAAAAATAAAAAACAAAACAAAATATTGGTAATAAACAAAATCATATGTTGAAAAAACAAAAAGGTTTCACGATTTTAAAAAAATACTAAATAAGACTCAGGATTAATACAACTAACCAATGCAGTAACGTTGTGAATTTGCTCCTTGAATTAAAGTAGTTTTTCCTATCTCACAGGCCACACAATGTTCTTTTTCAGCATACAAACCATAGTCACAGATATCTGAAGCAACAGATTTTCATCTTATATATAAAGATGCATCTCATCCAATTTATAAAGTTTAAGCTATATGATAATAATGATAATGTAAGCGAATTATAACAGTTAGTTGTAAAAACATTTCTTATTACCTTGACAGATTGGAAGAAATTCGGAATTCAAACAAGTGCTGTTTGATGGACAGATCCCAAAAGACTGACACATTTTGTATACTGCAGACGGATATAATTACACTTACAAAGCCAGTACATTTAAATATACATTAATTTTAAGGTATGCACAAAGCATGTCCATTTTTTTTTTTTAAGGACCCAAATGAATTTTACAATTTTGATTTATCAAATCATATCCAACCTTTTTTGTAAAATAAAATACAACACTAGTAAAGATTTTCACCATGAACACTAATGCAACTTTTACAAGAGATACATATAGTTGTATATTCTCACACTATGATACAGATCATTTTTAAGCCCTTTTAGAATGTCCTTTCTTCATATTGAATTTGACATTTTGTGGGAAGCGTGGTCAAGAGGCCAAGTGCGCTTGAACTTGGCTTGGCTACCTAGAAGGGGGCTTGAGGTTCGACAAACGACTCGGGCAGTGTTGTGTTTACTGAGCGCCTAAAGGCAGCACGGAAAACCAACTCCTAGATACCCCCTCCACCCTGGTCCACAAAAGAGATTGGACCAAAAGCGCTCTGAGCATGCTATAGGCATGAAAGTAGCGCTATATAAAAGCTATAATAAAAAAAATAAATAATTTATTGTTTTGTTTTTTTTCAATGTTACCTTTAGGATTCATGTCAAACGTTGCTCCTTCAGCCGTCTCATACACTTTAAATGCTGAAATCTCGTAGTCAGTCCCATTGACTGAAAACTGTTTTGATTGAGTTATTAACTGACTGTAAATTATCTGTGTCAAATAAGAGTCTAGGAATTGACTTCCATATAGAGAAATGAGTTTATAGAAAATATCTGTACTGCTTGAGCTGCAAAGAACAAAAAGGAGAAGAAAAAAAAAGAGTCTAAAATTAGTATCACACAACAGATAAACTAGAAGAGCAGTTATTTCAACATTAATAGAGATAATGAACACAGACATTCTTTACCTGTGCCTAATGTCATAGGATGCAACAATAACTTTTATGCTTCCCGAGTAATATTGATCCATCCAAGACTGCAATATTTGTTGAAAGGTGTTAATGACTTGATCTGTGTAGATCCCTAGGTTAGTTTGAGCTAAGGTCAATTTTGTGTAGACTGAAAAGATAAATAAAATAGTGACCACTCCTCTTGTTTTCAAATGTCAAGATCCCAATGAATAGTTAAAGTTGAAATTTTATGTTTTTAAGGCCACAGAACTATCCTTAAACAATGGTATTTGATCAAATAATTAATTTGAAGAGAAATTCTTTTTCTTACAAAGCATTCAGTAAAGCAATTATATTTAGGTATGCCAAATATGTTATCTCAAAATGTTTACTCACCTAATTTTTCAAAACCTGTGAAAAATAAAAAGATTGTAGAAAACGTTGAACATGTAAAAAAAAAAAAAAAAAATCAACATGTTATTAAAAATAACAGAAATTACAATAAAAATATGTTAAAGAAATTATATTAGTTGTATTAAAAAAAAAAAATTACAATGGATTGTCCATAGGTTAAGTAAGTAAATAAATTTTAACAAATTAAAAAAAGGGACACTCACACAGATAGCTTCCATATGTATTGTAACACTGCAAGTTTTCAGCACAAGGGCTAACATTTTGTAGACATTCATTGATGTCAACATCACACAATGTTGATTCAAATCCAGATTTACATGTACAGTTTCCAGTCAAGCTATCACAGCTCTCTGTATTATCAGTGCGACAACTACATGAGGAGTTACAGTCAGAGCCAAATGTCCAGCTACTGCATGCTGTAAAGAAAGAAAATGAAAGAAGCAGCAGAGTTACTAACAATATACTTTAAATTACTTATTTTACTCAGAAAGACAAAGAAAAACAAAAAAAAAAACAACATTTATGTGTGATTTGAAAGCACAAACTCTAATTACTAAGTGAAACTTTATGTCCCATTAGGTGTCATACGCATTTGAAATGAAACACAAATATATACCTTCACAAATATTGGGATTGTTTGGATTTCTTTTGTAGCCATCATGACATTTGCACTCATAATCACCCAACCTGTTGATGCAGTCAGAGTACTGGTCACAAGGAGAATATCTTGAACAGCGATCCAAGAGTTTTTCACAGTCTGAACCTTCAAAATTGGATGCACAAATACAAGCTCCTTGATATTTTTCACAAACTACTGTATTGTTATGTGCACAGTTGCATACTGCTGTGCAGTTTTCTCCCCACATCCAATTTCCACAGGCTGTTGCATTTTGAAAATAAAAAAAAATAAAAAATCAATGTAACTGTAAGTTTGAAATATGATTTCTGTATGAAAAAATAAATTAATAATAGTTTTAATTTTTTTTACTGTAAACTATATAGCTTTAATTGTACATTACTTTCAACACAGTTAAAATTCAACGAGTTGCTGTTAGAGATGATGAAATTTCCTCCATTGCAGAAGTATTGGGCAACAGAAAGACTGTTGATTATTTCACTCCAATTTACAGCTGATTGTAAAGAGAAAATATCAATTTGTTAGGTAATACACTGATCTATCTATAGGGCAGATAATGTAAAGGTCATCTGTTTTTTAGACAATGGTTAATGAGCAGGGTGTCATGTGGCCAGCACAATGACCAACTGCCTTTACTTTCCTCAACTAAAGTCAGGTACCCATTAGAGTTGGGTGGACCCAGGGGCGTCATAAAAATCCCCAAATTAAAAATCCCAGTCTTCACTGAGATTCTAGCCCAGGACCCCATTTTTGGAAGCCAAGCACTTAAACACTCAGCCACCATGCACTCCAAATATACTGATAGCAGAAGTAATTAATCTGAGTTTACTATACATAGTAAATTATAAATTTCAAGTGTTGGTTTCTTTTTCTTACCCATAGTTTCATCAGCTCTATCTTGTTGTGTCTTGTACAAATACAATGGTCCAGTTAGGTTTCCTTGAAGCTTTTCATGAGATAAAACCATTGTTTCTGCAATTTTTCTGATTAGTTTGTCATCAACATCTTTCCGAAGCCAGATTTCATATTCAGAATGGTATAGATAGTTGTAGGGGTAGGAGTAATAATTGCTAGAGGAAAAAAATCAGCATGTGTAAAAACAAACCAAAGATGGTAAATACATTTTTGACATAAAACGTACTATTTTTTTTAAACAAACGTACTTGTTGTTACTATATAAGAAGGCCTTAATAAACTCTGGTATATTTTGAAACATTGAGTTTAAAACCTGTGGAAGAGAACAAAAACTAATTAAGATAGAATGTATCTATACATGTGTCAATTATAATTATTTTTCCATTCAAAAAATGTTTTTACCTGAAGTACTCCGTAGGGGTTATTTGTATTCCAGGCCGTGTGTGAAATATATAAAATATGTTTAGTAACATCCTCTGAAAGCAAAGCATGTTGTTTTTTTTTTAAAAAGGATATTAAGCACAAAACAATATTGTCTTCTTTATATGGCACTGAACTATTTTAACATGAAAATTAATGCTGATGAGAGATGTTCTAATTCAGAACTGGGGAAATAGTGCTGTTAGAAAAAATGAGATTGTCTTTTATCTGAATATGTAAGCAATAATAAACAAAAATATTTTTCTGTCATTTTAAAGAAACGTTTTTATGTATATAAAATAAGGCAAACACATAATGAATGTTTTAGAAAAATAACTTTACCTATGGTTGTAACACTTATTTTGAAAGGCTGTTCCAATCTGATGGCTGGGTAGTTCTAAATAAGCAAGGCAAAAATAATAGTTTTAAGTTAATGGTTAAAAAACAACAACTTTGGAATGAAAATTTTCTCTTAAACTAAAGAAATTCAATTAGTTTCTTTAATATAAACATTCTCATGCTCTTTAAATCAGTTTGCAGTTATAATATACCATAAGTGGTAGCCATTGAATTAGTTGAGTACTATCATGAAGACTTCTCAAAAGCAAGTCTACCGTGCTTTGATCATGATTATTACTGGAACTAACAGATGATGTATAAATCCTAAAAATAAAATGGAAACATACCAAGATTAAGATTTTATGATGGAGACATCAACACATGTTAAAGAACAGTTGAACAAAACCTCTAAGTTTTAACATATTACCTGGTGTGATAGATGCCAATTTGAATAATTGTGTGGAACAACTTGCATGTTGTATTTACAGTGCAGCTAGGATCTGGAATGCAAACAGCATTTCCAACATAGGTGGTAAGTATGTTTTCGCAGCCATAATAGGGTGAGCAAAAGCGACTGAAAAGTATTGAAAAAGGGAAAACAAATAATCAATATTACACAAATGTGATTTATATAGTTTTTTTTTCTTCATACTAAAACATAACAACTATCACATTATGAGAGGAAAAAGGCAAAATTACTCAGAGTAACGGTTGCTTTGTGTGATCATAAGACGAACAAGTTCTCTTTCATCAACACTGTTGAAATATTGAGGATCATCTTTCAGGCACTTTGGAGTCACAATGGTAACATTCATTTCAATGTTGATAAATGGGTTATTGACCGTCCTCCCTGAAATAAAAGTTATTTTTATTTCAAGAGATGAAAAGAACTGGCGTAGACTCAAATATTTGTTTAAAGGTTATACTTTATAGACAATAGGAGAAGGTTGAGTGAAATGCTTGCTTCAGATCCAAATGTTACAGGCTTGAATTTTAACAAGTGATCACTAGTATGTACCTGGATTAACTTAATTAAGCTGTGGAAAGTAAATGTGAAAAGACAATCTGCTGGTCACTCTCTTTCTAATCTTTTGTAGAACTTTGCATAACCTATTCTATGGATGTATGGTATTAAAGGACTTCTTTGTCTCCTTTCAAAATAAATACCATAAATGTGGATTGCAAACTCTTGTACAACTTTTGCTCTGTCCCCTGCTCTTAAAAAATAAGTCTACAAAAGGTCCATCTTAGAGTCATCTGCACATCTTCTGATGTGCCTTCCTTGGTTTTCTTTGCCTATAACTGTGCGTCATTACAATATGTTTTTAAAGTTCTTGAAATGTTTCATTACTTATCTTAAGATTTCTTACTTTGACAATGCTAATCAGATTATCTGAAACCAACATTCTGTGGCATTTTATGTCTCAAGAGACAATCTTTTTCATTTTGCAACTTCTTGTGTGACTAAACAGGCCAGTCCTTAATACTTAGCTGCGGTCTGAGGTTGGGCATCTGTAATCGCCAGGTGCCATTGCACCTTCACCCTTCATTCTACTACTATTGTGTATGGCATCTGCAATCTGGGACCATTCCTTTATGCTCACTCTCCATGTGGATCTTTCCAGTGCCACTTTTTCCCAACTGTTAGTGTTGATTTTGAAGAGCTTCATGTCACATCTGCATACATCCATCAGTATACCTTAAAAGTGGTCGACCAGTGGCTCTCTTGCCTTCTGTTAGATGACCATACAGAATGTCTTGTGGAAGTCGGCCTTGTGGCATTCTATGAATGTGACCAAGCCAGCCAAGGCATGTCCTGGCACCCTGCTCTTTGGAGCACTTTCTCATTGGTTGTTATTCATTAACTAACAATCACGAGTATGATTTCTAAGCAGGTCTTTTTATTAGGTTAGACTTTTTTTTAGAAGATAAGGATGGGCTGTTATTGTAAATTAGTCTTAAGCTACTTACATTCTCCATCCAGACAAGAGGTTGAGTTGTAAGAAGTAAATGGACAGAGGTGACAAGTATTATCAGCATCACTCCAGTACATGTTTTGTGGACAAGGTTCACAGGTCAATTTGTCAAGAGACAGGTAGTAACCAGGCTTGCAATTTTCTGTCAGTGCAAATAAAAAGCCAAGGCTGATACTCATTTATAAATATTTTTACACAAGAATTTAGACAAATAAAAAATAAAAAACAAAACAAAATATTGGTAATAAACAAAATCATATGTTGAAAAAACAAAAAGGTTTCACGATTTTAAAAAAATACTAAATAAGACTCAGGATTAATACAACTAACCAATGCAGTAACGTTGTGAATTTGCTCCTTGAATTAAAGTAGTTTTTCCTATCTCACAGGCCACACAATGTTCTTTTTCAGCATACAAACCATAGTCACAGATATCTGAAGCAACAGATTTTCATCTTTTATATAAAGATGCATCTCATCCAATTTATAAAGTTTAAGCTATATGATAATAATGATAATGTAAGCGAATTATAACAGTTGTAAAAACATTTCTTATTACCTTGACAGATTGGAAGAAATTCTGAATTCAAACAAGTGCTGTTTGATGGACAGATCCCAAAAGACTGACACATTTTGTATACTGCAGACGGATATAATTACACTTACAAAGCCAGTACATTTAAATATACATTAATTTTAAGGTATGCACAAAGCATGTCCATTTTTTTTTTTTAAGGACCCAAATGAATTTTACAATTTTGATTTATCAAATCATATCCAACCTTTTTTGTAAAATAAAATACAACACTAGTAAAGATTTTCACCATGAATACTAATGCAACTTTTACAAGAGATACATATAGTTGTATATTCTCACACTATGATACAGATCATTTTTAAGCCCTTTTAGAATGTCCTTTCTTCATATTGAATTTGACATTTTGTGGGAAGCGTGGTCAAGAGGCCAAGTGCGCTTGAACTTGGCTTGGCTACCTAGAAGGGGGCTCGAGGTTCGACAAACGACTCGGGCAGAGTTGTGTTTACTGAGCGCCTAAAGGCAGCACGGAAAACCAACTCCTAGATACCCCCTCCACCCTGGTCCACAAAAGAGATTGGACCAAAAGTGCTCTGAGCATGCTATAGGCATGAAAGTAGCGCTATATAAAAGCTATAATAAAAAAAATAAATAATTTATTGTTTTGTTTTTTTCAATGTTACCTTTAGGATTCATGTCAAACGTTGCTCCTTCAGCCGTCTCATACACTTTAAATGCTGAAATCTCGTAGTCAGTCCCATTGACTGAAAACTGTTTTGATTGAGTTATTAACTGACTGTAAATTATCTGTGTCAAATAAGAGTCTAGGAATTGACTTCCATATAGAGAAATGAGTTTATAGAAAATATCTGTACTGCTTGAGCTGCAAAGAACAAAAAGGAGAAGAAAAAAAAAGAGTCTAAAATTAGTATCACACAACAGATAAACTAGAAGAGCAGTTATTTCAACATTAATAGAGATAATGAACACAGACATTCTTTACCTGTGCCTAATGTCATAGGATGCAACAATAACTTTTATGCTTCCCGAGTAATATTGATCCATCCAAGACTGCAATATTTGTTGAAAGGTGTTAATGACTTGATCTGTGTAGATCCCTAGGTTAGTTTGAGCTAAGGTCAATTTTGTGTAGACTGAAAAGATAAATAAAATAGTGACCACTCCTCTTGTTTTCAAATGTCAAGATCCCAATGAATAGTTAAAGTTGAAATTTTATGTTTTTAAGGCCACAGAACTATCCTTAAACAATGGTATTTGATCAAATAATTAATTTGAAGAGAAATTCTTTTTCTTACAAAGCATTCAGTAAAGCAATTATATTTAGGTATGCCAAATATGTTATCTCAAAATGTTTACTCACCTAATTTTTCAAAACCTGTGAAAAATAAAAAGATTGTAGAAAACGTTGAACATGTAAAAAAAAAAAAAAAATCAACATGTTATTAAAAATAACAGAAATTACAATAAAAATATGTTAAAGAAATTATATTAGTTGTATTAAAAAAAAAAAATTACAATGGATTGTCCATAGGTTAAGTAAGTAAATAAATTTTAACAAATTAAAAAAAGGGACACTCACACAGATAGCTTCCATATGTATTGTAACACTGCAAGTTTTCAGCACAAGGGCTAACATTTTGTAGACATTCATTGATGTCAACATCACACAATGTTGATTCAAATCCAGATTTACATGTACAGTTTCCAGTCAAGCCATCACAGCTCTCTGTATTATCAGTGCGACAACTACATGAGGAGTTACAGTCAGAGCCAAATGTCCAGCTACTGCATGCTGTAAAGAAAGAAAATGAAAGAAGCAGCAGAGTTACTAACAATATACTTTAAATTACTTATTTTACTCAGAAAGACAAAGAAAAACAAAAAAAAACAACAACATTTATGTGTGATTTGAAAGCACAAACTCTAATTACTAAGTGAAACTTTATGTCCCATTAGGTGTCATACGCATTTGAAATGAAACACAAATATATACCTTCACAAATATTGGGATTGTTTGGATTTCTTTTGTAGCCATCATGACATTTGCACTCATAATCACCCAACCTGTTGATGCAGTCAGAGTACTGGTCACAAGGAGAATATCTTGAACAGCGATCCAAGAGTTTTTCACAGTCTGAACCTTCAAAATTGGATGCACAAATACAAGCTCCTTGATATTTTTCACAAACTACTGTATTGTTATGTGCACAGTTGCATACTGCTGTGCAGTTTTCTCCCCACATCCAATTTCCACAGGCTGTTGCATTTTGAAAATAAAAAAAAATAAAAAATCAATGTAACTGTAAGTTTGAAATATGATTTCTGTATGAAAAAATAAATTAATAATAGTTTTAATTTTTTTTACTGTAAACTATATAGCTTTAATTGTACATTACTTTCGACACAGTCAAAATTCAACGAGTTGCTGTTAGAGATGATGAAATTTCCTCCATTGCAGAAGTATTGGGCAACAGAAAGACTGTTGATTATTTCACTCCAATTTACAGCTGATTGTAAAGAGAAAATATCAATTTGTTAGGTAATACACTGATCTATCTATAGGGCAGATAATGTAAAGGTCATCTGTTTTTTAGACAATGGTTAATGAGCAGGGTGTCATGTGGCCAGCACAATGACCAACTGCCTTTACTTTCCTCAACTAAAGTCAGGTACCCATTAGAGTTGGGTGGACCCAGGGGCGTCATAAAAATCCCCAAATTAAAAATCCCAGTCTTCACTGAGATTCTAGCCCAGGACCCCATTTTTGGAAGCCAAGCACTTAAACACTCAGCCACCGTGCACTCCAAATATACTGATAGCAGAAGTAATTAATCTGAGTTTACTATACATAGTAAATTATAAATTTCAAGTGTTGGTTTCTTTTTCTTACCCATAGTTTCATCAGCTCTATCTTGTTGTGTCTTGTACAAATACAATGGTCCAGTTAGGTTTCCTTGAAGCTTTTCATGAGATAAAACCATTGTTTCTGCAATTTTTCTGAGTAGTTTGTCATCAACATCTTTCCGAAGCCAGATTTCATATTCAGAATGGTATAGATAGTTGTAGGGGTAGGAGTAATAATTGCTAGAGGAAAAAAATCAGCATGTGTAAAAACAAACCAAAGATGGTAAATACATTTTTGACATAAAACGTACTATTTTTTTTAAACAAACGTACTTGTTGTTACTATATAAGAAGGCCTTAATAAACTCTGGTATATTTTGAAACATTGAGTTTAAAACCTGTGGAAGAGAACAAAAACTAATTAAGATAGAATGTATCTATACGTGTGTCAATTATAATTATTTTTCCATTCAAAAAATGTTTTTACCTGAAGTACTCCGTAGGGGTTATTTGTATTCCAGGCCGTGTGTGAAATATATAAAATATGTTTAGTAACATCCTCTGAAAGCAAAGCATGTTGTTTTTTTTTTAAAAAGGATATTAAGCACAAAACAATATTGTCTTCTTTATATGGCACTGAACTATTTTAACATGAAAATTAATGCTGATGAGAGATGTTCTAATTCAGAACTGGGGAAATAGTGCTGTTAGAAAAAATGAGATTGTCTTTTATCTGAATATGTAAGCAATAATAAACAAAAATATTTTTCTGTCATTTTAAAGAAACGTTTTTATGTATATAAAATAAGGCAAACACATAATGAATGTTTTAGAAAAATAACTTTACCTATGCTTGTAACACTTATTTTGAAAGGCTGTTCCAATCTGATGGCTGGGTAGTTCTAAATAAGCAAGGCAAAAATAATAGTTTTAAGTTAATGGTTAAAAAACAACAACTTTGGAATGAAAATTTTCTCTTAAACTAAAGAAATTCAATTAGTTTCTTTAATATAAACATTCTCATGCTCTTTAAATCAGTTTGCAGTTATAATATACCATAAGTGGTAGCCATTGAATTAGTTGAGTACTATCATGAAGACTTCTCAAAAGCAAGTCTACCGTGCTTTGATCATGATTATTACTGGAACTAACAGATGATGTATAAATCCTAAAAATAAAATGGAAACATACCAAGATTAAGATTTTATGATGGAGACATCAACACATGTTAAAGAACAGTTGAACAAAACCTCTAAGTTTTAACATATTACCTGGTGTGATAGATGCCAATTTGAATAATTGTGTGGAACAACTTGCATGTTGTATTTACAGTGCAGCTAGGATCTGGAATGCAAACAGCATTTCCAACATAGGTGGTAAGTATGTTTTCGCAGCCATAATAGGGTGAGCAAAAGCGACTGAAAAGTATTGAAAAAGGGAAAACAAATAATCAATATTACACAAATGTGATTTATATAGTTTTTTTTTCTTCATACTAAAACATAACAACTATCACATTATGAGAGGAAAAAGGCAAAATTACTCAGAGTAACGGTTGCTTTGTGTGATCATAAGACGAACAAGTTCTCTTTCATCAACACTGTTGAAATATTGAGGATCATCTTTCAGGCACTTTGGAGTCACAATGGTAACATTCATTTCAATGTTGATAAATGGGTTATTGACCGTCCTCCCTGAAATAAAAGTTATTTTTATTTCAAGAGATGAAAAGAACTGGCGTAGACTCAAATATTTGTTTAAAGGTTATACTTTATAGACAATAGGAGAAGGTTGAGTGAAATGCTTGCTTCAGATCCAAATGTTACAGGCTTGAATTTTAACAAGTGATCACTAGTATGTACCTGGATTAACTTAATTAAGCTGTGGAAAGTAAATGTGAAAAGACAATCTGCTGGTCACTCTCTTTCTAATCTTTTGTAGAACTTTGCATAACCTATTCTATGGATGTATGGTATTAAAGGACTTCTTTGTCTCCTTTCAAAATAAATACCATAAATGTGGATTGCAAACTCTTGTACAACTTTTGCTCTGTCCCCTGCTCTTAAAAAATAAGTCTACAAAAGGTCCATCTTAGAGTCATCTGCACATCTTCTGATGTGCCTTCCTTGGTTTTCTTTGCCTATAACTGTGCGTCATTACAATATGTTTTTAAAGTTCTTGAAATGTTTCATTACTTATCTTAAGATTTCTTACTTTGACAATGCTAATCAGATTATCTGAAACCAACATTCTGTGGCATTTTATGTCTCAAGAGACAATCTTTTTCATTTTGCAACTTCTTGTGTGACTAAACAGGCCAGTCCTTAATACTTAGCTGCGGTCTGAGGTTGGGCATCTGTAATCGCCAGGTGCCATTGCACCTTCACCCTTCATTCTACTACTATTGTGTATGGCATCTGCAATCTGGGACCATTCCTTTATGCTCACTCTCCATGTGGATCTTTCCAGTGCCACTTTTTCCCAACTGTTAGTGTTGATTTTGAAGAGCTTCATGTCACATCTGCATACATCCATCAGTATACCTTAAAAGTGGTCGACCAGTGGCTCTCTTGCCTTCTGTTAGATGACCATACAGAATGTCTTGTGGAAGTCGGCCTTGTGGCATTCTATGAATGTGACCAAGCCAGCCAAGGCATGTCCTGGCACCCTGCTCTTTGGAGCACTTTCTCATTGGTTGTTATTCATTAACTAACAATCACGAGTATGATTTCTAAGCAGGTCTTTTTATTAGGTTAGACTTTTTTTTAGAAGATAAGGATGGGCTGTTATTGTAAATTAGTCTTAAGCTACTTACATTCTCCATCCAGACAAGAGGTTGAGTTGTAAGAAGTAAATGGACAGAGGTGACAAGTATTATCAGCATCACTCCAGTACATGTTTTGTGGACAAGGTTCACAGGTCAATTTGTCAAGAGACAGGTAGTAACCAGGCTTGCAATTTTCTGTCAGTGCAAATAAAAAGCCAAGGCTGATACTCATTTATAAATATTTTTACACAAGAATTTAGACAAATAAAAAATAAAAAACAAAACAAAATATTGGTAATAAACAAAATCATATGTTGAAAAAACAAAAAGGTTTCACGATTTTAAAAAAATACTAAATAAGACTCAGGATTAATACAACTAACCAATGCAGTAACGTTGTGAATTTGCTCCTTGAATTAAAGTAGTTTTTCCTATCTCACAGGCCACACAATGTTCTTTTTCAGCATACAAACCATAGTCACAGATATCTGAAGCAACAGATTTTCATCTTATATATAAAGATGCATCTCATCCAATTTATAAAGTTTAAGCTATATGATAATAATGATAATGTAAGCGAATTATAACAGTTGTAAAAACATTTCTTATTACCTTGACAGATTGGAAGAAATTCTGAATTCAAACAAGTGCTGTTTGATGGACAGATCCCAAAAGACTGACACATTTTGTATACTGCAGACGGATATAATTACACTTACAAAGCCAGTACATTTAAATATACATTAATTTTAAGGTATGCACAAAGCATGTCCATTTTTTTTTTTTAAGGACCCAAATGAATTTTACAATTTTGATTTATCAAATCATATCCAACCTTTTTTGTAAAATAAAATACAACACTAGTAAAGATTTTCACCATGAATACTAATGCAACTTTTACAAGAGATACATATAGTTGTATATTCTCACACTATGATACAGATCATTTTTAAGCCCTTTTAGAATGTCCTTTCTTCATATTGAATTTGACATTTTGTGGGAAGCGTGGTCAAGAGGCCAAGTGCGCTTGAACTTGGCTTGGCTACCTAGAAGGGGGCTCGAGGTTCGACAAACGACTCGGGCAGAGTTGTGTTTACTGAGCGCCTAAAGGCAGCACGGAAAACCAACTCCTAGATACCCCCTCCACCCTGGTCCACAAAAGAGATTGGACCAAAAGTGCTCTGAGCATGCTATAGGCATGAAAGTAGCGCTATATAAAAGCTATAATAAAAAAAATAAATAATTTATTGTTTTGTTTTTTTCAATGTTACCTTTAGGATTCATGTCAAACGTTGCTCCTTCAGCCGTCTCATACACTTTAAATGCTGAAATCTCGTAGTCAGTCCCATTGACTGAAAACTGTTTTGATTGAGTTATTAACTGACTGTAAATTATCTGTGTCAAATAAGAGTCTAGGAATTGACTTCCATATAGAGAAATGAGTTTATAGAAAATATCTGTACTGCTTGAGCTGCAAAGAACAAAAAGGAGAAGAAAAAAAAAGAGTCTAAAATTAGTATCACACAACAGATAAACTAGAAGAGCAGTTATTTCAACATTAATAGAGATAATGAACACAGACATTCTTTACCTGTGCCTAATGTCATAGGATGCAACAATAACTTTTATGCTTCCCGAGTAATATTGATCCATCCAAGACTGCAATATTTGTTGAAAGGTGTTAATGACTTGATCTGTGTAGATCCCTAGGTTAGTTTGAGCTAAGGTCAATTTTGTGTAGACTGAAAAGATAAATAAAATAGTGACCACTCCTCTTGTTTTCAAATGTCAAGATCCCAATGAATAGTTAAAGTTGAAATTTTATGTTTTTAAGGCCACAGAACTATCCTTAAACAATGGTATTTGATCAAATAATTAATTTGAAGAGAAATTCTTTTTCTTACAAAGCATTCAGTAAAGCAATTATATTTAGGTATGCCAAATATGTTATCTCAAAATGTTTACTCACCTAATTTTTCAAAACCTGTGAAAAATAAAAAGATTGTAGAAAACGTTGAACATGTAAAAAAAAAAAAAAAATCAACATGTTATTAAAAATAACAGAAATTACAATAAAAATATGTTAAAGAAATTATATTAGTTGTATTAAAAAAAAAAAATTACAATGGATTGTCCATAGGTTAAGTAAGTAAATAAATTTTAACAAATTAAAAAAAGGGACACTCACACAGATAGCTTCCATATGTATTGTAACACTGCAAGTTTTCAGCACAAGGGCTAACATTTTGTAGACATTCATTGATGTCAACATCACACAATGTTGATTCAAATCCAGATTTACATGTACAGTTTCCAGTCAAGCCATCACAGCTCTCTGTATTATCAGTGCGACAACTACATGAGGAGTTACAGTCAGAGCCAAATGTCCAGCTACTGCATGCTGTAAAGAAAGAAAATGAAAGAAGCAGCAGAGTTACTAACAATATACTTTAAATTACTTATTTTACTCAGAAAGACAAAGAAAAACAAAAAAAAACAACAACATTTATGTGTGATTTGAAAGCACAAACTCTAATTACTAAGTGAAACTTTATGTCCCATTAGGTGTCATACGCATTTGAAATGAAACACAAATATATACCTTCACAAATATTGGGATTGTTTGGATTTCTTTTGTAGCCATCATGACATTTGCACTCATAATCACCCAACCTGTTGATGCAGTCAGAGTACTGGTCACAAGGAGAATATCTTGAACAGCGATCCAAGAGTTTTTCACAGTCTGAACCTTCAAAATTGGATGCACAAATACAAGCTCCTTGATATTTTTCACAAACTACTGTATTGTTATGTGCACAGTTGCATACTGCTGTGCAGTTTTCTCCCCACATCCAATTTCCACAGGCTGTTGCATTTTGAAAATAAAAAAAAATAAAAAATCAATGTAACTGTAAGTTTGAAATATGATTTCTGTATGAAAAAATAAATTAATAATAGTTTTAATTTTTTTTACTGTAAACTATATAGCTTTAATTGTACATTACTTTCGACACAGTCAAAATTCAACGAGTTGCTGTTAGAGATGATGAAATTTCCTCCATTGCAGAAGTATTGGGCAACAGAAAGACTGTTGATTATTTCACTCCAATTTACAGCTGATTGTAAAGAGAAAATATCAATTTGTTAGGTAATACACTGATCTATCTATAGGGCAGATAATGTAAAGGTCATCTGTTTTTTAGACAATGGTTAATGAGCAGGGTGTCATGTGGCCAGCACAATGACCAACTGCCTTTACTTTCCTCAACTAAAGTCAGGTACCCATTAGAGTTGGGTGGACCCAGGGGCGTCATAAAAATCCCCAAATTAAAAATCCCAGTCTTCACTGAGATTCTAGCCCAGGACCCCATTTTTGGAAGCCAAGCACTTAAACACTCAGCCACCGTGCACTCCAAATATACTGATAGCAGAAGTAATTAATCTGAGTTTACTATACATAGTAAATTATAAATTTCAAGTGTTGGTTTCTTTTTCTTACCCATAGTTTCATCAGCTCTATCTTGTTGTGTCTTGTACAAATACAATGGTCCAGTTAGGTTTCCTTGAAGCTTTTCATGAGATAAAACCATTGTTTCTGCAATTTTTCTGAGTAGTTTGTCATCAACATCTTTCCGAAGCCAGATTTCATATTCAGAATGGTATAGATAGTTGTAGGGGTAGGAGTAATAATTGCTAGAGGAAAAAAATCAGCATGTGTAAAAACAAACCAAAGATGGTAAATACATTTTTGACATAAAACGTACTATTTTTTTTAAACAAACGTACTTGTTGTTACTATATAAGAAGGCCTTAATAAACTCTGGTATATTTTGAAACATTGAGTTTAAAACCTGTGGAAGAGAACAAAAACTAATTAAGATAGAATGTATCTATACGTGTGTCAATTATAATTATTTTTCCATTCAAAAAATGTTTTTACCTGAAGTACTCCGTAGGGGTTATTTGTATTCCAGGCCGTGTGTGAAATATATAAAATATGTTTAGTAACATCCTCTGAAAGCAAAGCATGTTGTTTTTTTTTTAAAAAGGATATTAAGCACAAAACAATATTGTCTTCTTTATATGGCACTGAACTATTTTAACATGAAAATTAATGCTGATGAGAGATGTTCTAATTCAGAACTGGGGAAATAGTGCTGTTAGAAAAAATGAGATTGTCTTTTATCTGAATATGTAAGCAATAATAAACAAAAATATTTTTCTGTCATTTTAAAGAAACGTTTTTATGTATATAAAATAAGGCAAACACATAATGAATGTTTTAGAAAAATAACTTTACCTATGGTTGTAACACTTATTTTGAAAGGCTGTTCCAATCTGATGGCTGGGTAGTTCTAAATAAGCAAGGCAAAAATAATAGTTTTAAGTTAATGGTTAAAAAACAACAACTTTGGAATGAAAATTTTCTCTTAAACTAAAGAAATTCAATTAGTTTCTTTAATATAAACATTCTCATGCTCTTTAAATCAGTTTGCAGTTATAATATACCATAAGTGGTAGCCATTGAATTAGTTGAGTACTATCATGAAGACTTCTCAAAAGCAAGTCTACCGTGCTTTGATCATGATTATTACTGGAACTAACAGATGATGTATAAATCCTAAAAATAAAATGGAAACATACCAAGATTAAGATTTTATGATGGAGACATCAACACATGTTAAAGAACAGTTGAACAAAACCTCTAAGTTTTAACATATTACCTGGTGTGATAGATGCCAATTTGAATAATTGTGTGGAACAACTTGCATGTTGTATTTACAGTGCAGCTAGGATCTGGAATGCAAACAGCATTTCCAACATAGGTGGTAAGTATGTTTTCGCAGCCATAATAGGGTGAGCAAAAGCGACTGAAAAGTATTGAAAAAGGGAAAACAAATAATCAATATTACACAAATGTGATTTATATAGTTTTTTTTTCTTCATACTAAAACATAACAACTATCACATTATGAGAGGAAAAAGGCAAAATTACTCAGAGTAACGGTTGCTTTGTGTGATCATAAGACGAACAAGTTCTCTTTCATCAACACTGTTGAAATATTGAGGATCATCTTTCAGGCACTTTGGAGTCACAATGGTAACATTCATTTCAATGTTGATAAATGGGTTATTGACCGTCCTCCCTGAAATAAAAGTTATTTTTATTTCAAGAGATGAAAAGAACTGGCGTAGACTCAAATATTTGTTTAAAGGTTATACTTTATAGACAATAGGAGAAGGTTGAGTGAAATGCTTGCTTCAGATCCAAATGTTACAGGCTTGAATTTTAACAAGTGATCACTAGTATGTACCTGGATTAACTTAATTAAGCTGTGGAAAGTAAATGTGAAAAGACAATCTGCTGGTCACTCTCTTTCTAATCTTTTGTAGAACTTTGCATAACCTATTCTATGGATGTATGGTATTAAAGGACTTCTTTGTCTCCTTTCAAAATAAATACCATAAATGTGGATTGCAAACTCTTGTACAACTTTTGCTCTGTCCCCTGCTCTTAAAAAATAAGTCTACAAAAGGTCCATCTTAGAGTCATCTGCACATCTTCTGATGTGCCTTCCTTGGTTTTCTTTGCCTATAACTGTGCGTCATTACAATATGTTTTTAAAGTTCTTGAAATGTTTCATTACTTATCTTAAGATTTCTTACTTTGACAATGCTAATCAGATTATCTGAAACCAACATTCTGTGGCATTTTATGTCTCAAGAGACAATCTTTTTCATTTTGCAACTTCTTGTGTGACTAAACAGGCCAGTCCTTAATACTTAGCTGCGGTCTGAGGTTGGGCATCTGTAATCGCCAGGTGCCATTGCACCTTCACCCTTCATTCTACTACTATTGTGTATGGCATCTGCAATCTGGGACCATTCCTTTATGCTCACTCTCCATGTGGATCTTTCCAGTGCCACTTTTTCCCAACTGTTAGTGTTGATTTTGAAGAGCTTCATGTCACATCTGCATACATCCATCAGTATACCTTAAAAGTGGTCGACCAGTGGCTCTCTTGCCTTCTGTTAGATGACCATACAGAATGTCTTGTGGAAGTCGGCCTTGTGGCATTCTATGAATGTGACCAAGCCAGCCAAGGCATGTCCTGGCACCCTGCTCTTTGGAGCACTTTCTCATTGGTTGTTATTCATTAACTAACAATCACGAGTATGATTTCTAAGCAGGTCTTTTTATTAGGTTAGACTTTTTTTTAGAAGATAAGGATGGGCTGTTATTGTAAATTAGTCTTAAGCTACTTACATTCTCCATCCAGACAAGAGGTTGAGTTGTAAGAAGTAAATGGACAGAGGTGACAAGTATTATCAGCATCACTCCAGTACATGTTTTGTGGACAAGGTTCACAGGTCAATTTGTCAAGAGACAGGTAGTAACCAGGCTTGCAATTTTCTGTCAGTGCAAATAAAAAGCCAAGGCTGATACTCATTTATAAATATTTTTACACAAGAATTTAGACAAATAAAAAATAAAAAACAAAACAAAATATTGGTAATAAACAAAATCATATGTTGAAAAAACAAAAAGGTTTCACGATTTTAAAAAAATACTAAATAAGACTCAGGATTAATACAACTAACCAATGCAGTAACGTTGTGAATTTGCTCCTTGAATTAAAGTAGTTTTTCCTATCTCACAGGCCACACAATGTTCTTTTTCAGCATACAAACCATAGTCACAGATATCTGAAGCAACAGATTTTCATCTTATATATAAAGATGCATCTCATCCAATTTATAAAGTTTAAGCTATATGATAATAATGATAATGTAAGCGAATTATAACAGTTGTAAAAACATTTCTTATTACCTTGACAGATTGGAAGAAATTCTGAATTCAAACAAGTGCTGTTTGATGGACAGATCCCAAAAGACTGACACATTTTGTATACTGCAGACGGATATAATTACACTTACAAAGCCAGTACATTTAAATATACATTAATTTTAAGGTATGCACAAAGCATGTCCATTTTTTTTTTTTAAGGACCCAAATGAATTTTACAATTTTGATTTATCAAATCATATCCAACCTTTTTTGTAAAATAAAATACAACACTAGTAAAGATTTTCACCATGAATACTAATGCAACTTTTACAAGAGATACATATAGTTGTATATTCTCACACTATGATACAGATCATTTTTAAGCCCTTTTAGAATGTCCTTTCTTCATATTGAATTTGACATTTTGTGGGAAGCGTGGTCAAGAGGCCAAGTGCGCTTGAACTTGGCTTGGCTACCTAGAAGGGGGCTCGAGGTTCGACAAACGACTCGGGCAGAGTTGTGTTTACTGAGCGCCTAAAGGCAGCACGGAAAACCAACTCCTAGATACCCCCTCCACCCTGGTCCACAAAAGAGATTGGACCAAAAGTGCTCTGAGCATGCTATAGGCATGAAAGTAGCGCTATATAAAAGCTATAATAAAAAAAATAAATAATTTATTGTTTTGTTTTTTTTCAATGTTACCTTTAGGATTCATGTCAAACGTTGCTCCTTCAGCCGTCTCATACACTTTAAATGCTGAAATCTCGTAGTCAGTCCCATTGACTGAAAACTGTTTTGATTGAGTTATTAACTGACTGTAAATTATCTGTGTCAAATAAGAGTCTAGGAATTGACTTCCATATAGAGAAATGAGTTTATAGAAAATATCTGTACTGCTTGAGCTGCAAAGAACAAAAAGGAGAAGAAAAAAAAAGAGTCTAAAATTAGTATCACACAACAGATAAACTAGAAGAGCAGTTATTTCAACATTAATAGAGATAATGAACACAGACATTCTTTACCTGTGCCTAATGTCATAGGATGCAACAATAACTTTTATGCTTCCCGAGTAATATTGATCCATCCAAGACTGCAATATTTGTTGAAAGGTGTTAATGACTTGATCTGTGTAGATCCCTAGGTTAGTTTGAGCTAAGGTCAATTTTGTGTAGACTGAAAAGATAAATAAAATAGTGACCACTCCTCTTGTTTTCAAATGTCAAGATCCCAATGAATAGTTAAAGTTGAAATTTTATGTTTTTAAGGCCACAGAACTATCCTTAAACAATGGTATTTGATCAAATAATTAATTTGAAGAGAAATTCTTTTTCTTACAAAGCATTCAGTAAAGCAATTATATTTAGGTATGCCAAATATGTTATCTCAAAATGTTTACTCACCTAATTTTTCAAAACCTGTGAAAAATAAAAAGATTGTAGAAAACGTTGAACATGTAAAAAAAAAAAAAAAAATCAACATGTTATTAAAAATAACAGAAATTACAATAAAAATATGTTAAAGAAATTATATTAGTTGTATTAAAAAAAAAAATTACAATGGATTGTCCATAGGTTAAGTAAGTAAATAAATTTTAACAAATTAAAAAAAGGGACACTCACACAGATAGCTTCCATATGTATTGTAACACTGCAAGTTTTCAGCACAAGGGCTAACATTTTGTAGACATTCATTGATGTCAACATCACACAATGTTGATTCAAATCCAGATTTACATGTACAGTTTCCAGTCAAGCTATCACAGCTCTCTGTATTATCAGTGCGGCAACTACATGAGGAGTTACAGTCAGAGCCAAATGTCCAGCTACTGCATGCTGTAAAGAAAGAAAATGAAAGAAGCAGCAGAGTTACTAACAATATACTTTAAATTACTTATTTTACTCAGAAAGACAAAGAAAAACAAAAAAAAAAACAACATTTATGTGTGATTTGAAAGCACAAACTCTAATTACTAAGTGAAACTTTATGTCCCATTAGGTGTCATACGCATTTGAAATGAAACACAAATATATACCTTCACAAATATTGGGATTGTTTGGATTTCTTTTGTAGCCATCATGACATTTGCACTCATAATCACCCAACCTGTTGATGCAGTCAGAGTACTGGTCACAAGGAGAATATCTTGAACAGCGATCCAAGAGTTTTTCACAGTCTGAACCTTCAAAATTGGATGCACAAATACAAGCTCCTTGATATTTTTCACAAACTACTGTATTGTTATGTGCACAGTTGCATACTGCTGTGCAGTTTTCTCCCCACATCCAATTTCCACAGGCTGTTGCATTTTGAAAATAAAAAAAAATAAAAAATCAATGTAACTGTAAGTTTGAAATATGATTTCTGTATGAAAAAATAAATTAATAATAGTTTTAATTTTTTTTACTGTAAACTATATAGCTTTAATTGTACATTACTTTCAACACAGTTAAAATTCAACGAGTTGCTGTTAGAGATGATGAAATTTCCTCCATTGCAGAAGTATTGGGCAACAGAAAGACTGTTGATTATTTCACTCCAATTTACAGCTGATTGTAAAGAGAAAATATCAATTTGTTAGGTAATACACTGATCTATCTATAGGGCAGATAATGTAAAGGTCATCTGTTTTTTAGACAATGGTTAATGAGCAGGGTGTCATGTGGCCAGCACAATGACCAACTGCCTTTACTTTCCTCAACTAAAGTCAGGTACCCATTAGAGTTGGGTGGACCCAGGGGCGTCATAAAAATCCCCAAATTAAAAATCCCAGTCTTCACTGAGATTCTAGCCCAGGACCCCATTTTTGGAAGCCAAGCACTTAAACACTCAGCCACCATGCACTCCAAATATACTGATAGCAGAAGTAATTAATCTGAGTTTACTATACATAGTAAATTATAAATTTCAAGTGTTGGTTTCTTTTTCTTACCCATAGTTTCATCAGCTCTATCTTGTTGTGTCTTGTACAAATACAATGGTCCAGTTAGGTTTCCTTGAAGCTTTTCATGAGATAAAACCATTGTTTCTGCAATTTTTCTGAGTAGTTTGTCATCAACATCTTTCCGAAGCCAGATTTCATATTCAGAATGGTATAGATAGTTGTAGGGGTAGGAGTAATAATTGCTAGAGGAAAAAAATCAGCATGTGTAAAAACAAACCAAAGATGGTAAATACATTTTTGACATAAAACGTACTATTTTTTTTAAACAAACGTACTTGTTGTTACTATATAAGAAGGCCTTAATAAACTCTGGTATATTTTGAAACATTGAGTTTAAAACCTGTGGAAGAGAACAAAAACTAATTAAGATAGAATGTATCTATACGTGTGTCAATTATAATTATTTTTCCATTCAAAAAATGTTTTTACCTGAAGTACTCCGTAGGGGTTATTTGTATTCCAGGCCGTGTGTGAAATATATAAAATATGTTTAGTAACATCCTCTGAAAGCAAAGCATGTTGTTTTTTTTTTAAAAAGGATATTAAGCACAAAACAATATTGTCTTCTTTATATGGCACTGAACTATTTTAACATGAAAATTAATGCTGATGAGAGATGTTCTAATTCAGAACTGGGGAAATAGTGCTGTTAGAAAAAATGAGATTGTCTTTTATCTGAATATGTAAGCAATAATAAACAAAAATATTTTTCTGTCATTTTAAAGAAACGTTTTTATGTATATAAAATAAGGCAAACACATAATGAATGTTTTAGAAAAATAACTTTACCTATGGTTGTAACACTTATTTTGAAAGGCTGTTCCAATCTGATGGCTGGGTAGTTCTAAATAAGCAAGGCAAAAATAATAGTTTTAAGTTAATGGTTAAAAAACAACAACTTTGGAATGAAAATTTTCTCTTAAACTAAAGAAATTCAATTAGTTTCTTTAATATAAACATTCTCATGCTCTTTAAATCAGTTTGCAGTTATAATATACCATAAGTGGTAGCCATTGAATTAGTTGAGTACTATCATGAAGACTTCTCAAAAGCAAGTCTACCGTGCTTTGATCATGATTATTACTGGAACTAACAGATGATGTATAAATCCTAAAAATAAAATGGAAACATACCAAGATTAAGATTTTATGATGGAGACATCAACACATGTTAAAGAACAGTTGAACAAAACCTCTAAGTTTTAACATATTACCTGGTGTGATAGATGCCAATTTGAATAATTGTGTGGAACAACTTGCATGTTGTATTTACAGTGCAGCTAGGATCTGGAATGCAAACAGCATTTCCAACATAGGTGGTAAGTATGTTTTCGCAGCCATAATAGGGTGAGCAAAAGCGACTGAAAAGTATTGAAAAAGGGAAAACAAATAATCAATATTACACAAATGTGATTTATATAGTTTTTTTTTCTTCATACTAAAACATAACAACTATCACATTATGAGAGGAAAAAGGCAAAATTACTTAGAGTAACGGTTGCTTTGTGTGATCATAAGACGAACAAGTTCTCTTTCATCAACACTGTTGAAATATTGAGGATCATCTTTTAGGCACTTTGGAGTCACAATGGTAACATTCATTTCAATGTTGATAAATGGGTTATTGACCGTCCTCCCTGAAATAAAAGTTATTTTTATTTCAAGAGATGAAAAGAACTGGCGTAGACTCAAATATTTGTTTAAAGGTTATACTTTATAGACAATAGGAGAAGGTTGAGTGAAATGCTTGCTTCAGATCCAAATGTTACAGGCTTGAATTTTAACAAGTGATCACTAGTATGTACCTGGATTAACTTAATTAAGCTGTGGAAAGTAAATGTGAAAAGACAATCTGCTGGTCACTCTCTTTCTAATCTTTTGTAGAACTTTGCATAACCTATTCTATGGATGTATGGTATTAAAGGACTTCTTTGTCTCCTTTCAAAATAAATACCATAAATGTGGATTGCAAACTCTTGTACAACTTTTGCTCTGTCCCCTGCTCTTAAAAAATAAGTCTACAAAAGGTCCATCTTAGAGTCATCTGCACATCTTCTGATGTGCCTTCCTTGGTTTTCTTTGCCTATAACTGTGCGTCATTACAATATGTTTTTAAAGTTCTTGAAATGTTTCATTACTTATCTTAAGATTTCTTACTTTGACAATGCTAATCAGATTATCTGAAACCAACATTCTGTGGCATTTTATGTCTCAAGAGACAATCTTTTTCATTTTGCAACTTCTTGTGTGACTAAACAGGCCAGTCCTTAATACTTAGCTGCGGTCTGAGGTTGGGCATCTGTAATCGCCAGGTGCCATTGCACCTTCACCCTTCATTCTACTACTATTGTGTATGGCATCTGCAATCTGGGACCATTCCTTTATGCTCACTCTCCATGTGGATCTTTCCAGTGCCACTTTTTCCCAACTGTTAGTGTTGATTTTGAAGAGCTTCATGTCACATCTGCATACATCCATCAGTATACCTTAAAAGTGGTCGACCAGTGGCTCTCTTGCCTTCTGTTAGATGACCATACAGAATGTCTTGTGGAAGTCGGCCTTGTGGCATTCTATGAATGTGACCAAGCCAGCCAAGGCATGTCCTGGCACCCTGCTCTTTGGAGCACTTTCTCATTGGTTGTTATTCATTAACTAACAATCACGAGTATGATTTCTAAGCAGGTCTTTTTATTAGGTTAGACTTTTTTTTAGAAGATAAGGATGGGCTGTTATTGTAAATTAGTCTTAAGCTACTTACATTCTCCATCCAGACAAGAGGTTGAGTTGTAAGAAGTAAATGGACAGAGGTGACAAGTATTATCAGCATCACTCCAGTACATGTTTTGTGGACAAGGTTCACAGGTCAATTTGTCAAGAGACAGGTAGTAACCAGGCTTGCAATTTTCTGTCAGTGCAAATAAAAAGCCAAGGCTGATACTCATTTATAAATATTTTTACACAAGAATTTAGACAAATAAAAAATAAAAAACAAAACAAAATATTGGTAATAAACAAAATCATATGTTGAAAAAACAAAAAGGTTTCACGATTTTAAAAAAATACTAAATAAGACTCAGGATTAATACAACTAACCAATGCAGTAACGTTGTGAATTTGCTCCTTGAATTAAAGTAGTTTTTCCTATCTCACAGGCCACACAATGTTCTTTTTCAGCATACAAACCATAGTCACAGATATCTGAAGCAACAGATTTTCATCTTATATATAAAGATGCATCTCATCCAATTTATAAAGTTTAAGCTATATGAGAATAATGATAATGTAAGCGAATTATAACAGTTGTAAAAACATTTCTTATTACCTTGACAGATTGGAAGAAATTCTGAATTCAAACAAGTGCTGTTTGATGGACAGATCCCAAAAGACTGACACATTTTGTATACTGCAGACGGAAATAATTACACTTACAAAGCCAGTACATTTAAATATACATTAATTTTAAGGTATGCACAAAGCATGTCCATTTTTTTTTTTTAAGGACCCAAATGAATTTTACAATTTTGATTTATCAAATCATATCCAACCTTTTTTGTAAAATAAAATACAACACTAGTAAAGATTTTCACCATGAACACTAATGCAACTTTTACAAGAGATACATATAGTTGTATATTCTCACACTATGATACAGATCATTTTTAAGCCCTTTTAGAATGTCCTTTCTTCATATTGAATTTGACATTTTGTGGGAAGCGTGGTCAAGAGGCCAAGTGCGCTTGAACTTGGCTTGGCTACCTAGAAGGGGGCTTGAGGTTCGACAAACGACTCGGGCAGTGTTGTGTTTACTGAGCGCCTAAAGGCAGCACGGAAAACCAACTCCTAGATACCCCCTCCACCCTGGTCCACAAAAGAGATTGGACCAAAAGCGCTCTGAGCATGCTATAGGCATGAAAGTAGCGCTATATAAAAGCTATAATAAAAAAAATAAATAATTTATTGTTTTGTTTTTTTTCAATGTTACCTTTAGGATTCATGTCAAACGTTGCTCCTTCAGCCGTCTCATACACTTTAAATGCTGAAATCTCGTAGTCAGTCCCATTGACTGAAAACTGTTTTGATTGAGTTATTAACTGACTGTAAATTATCTGTGTCAAATAAGAGTCTAGGAATTGACTTCCATATAGAGAAATGAGTTTATAGAAAATATCTGTACTGCTTGAGCTGCAAAGAACAAAAAGGAGAAGAAAAAAAAAGAGTCTAAAATTAGTATCACACAACAGATAAACTAGAAGAGCAGTTATTTCAACATTAATAGAGATAATGAACACAGACATTCTTTACCTGTGCCTAATGTCATAGGATGCAACAATAACTTTTATGCTTCCCGAGTAATATTGATCCATCCAAGACTGCAATATTTGTTGAAAGGTGTTAATGACTTGATCTGTGTAGATCCCTAGGTTAGTTTGAGCTAAGGTCAATTTTGTGTAGACTGAAAAGATAAATAAAATAGTGACCACTCCTCTTGTTTTCAAATGTCAAGATCCCAATGAATAGTTAAAGTTGAAATTTTATGTTTTTAAGGCCACAGAACTATCCTTAAACAATGGTATTTGATCAAATAATTAATTTGAAGAGAAATTCTTTTTCTTACAAAGCATTCAGTAAAGCAATTATATTTAGGTATGCCAAATATGTTATCTCAAAATGTTTACTCACCTAATTTTTCAAAACCTGTGAAAAATAAAAAGATTGTAGAAAACGTTGAACATGTAAAAAAAAAAAAAAAATCAACATGTTATTAAAAATAACAGAAATTACAATAAAAATATGTTAAAGAAATTATATTAGTTGTATTAAAAAAAAAAAATTACAATGGATTGTCCATAGGTTAAGTAAGTAAATAAATTTTAACAAATTAAAAAAAGGGACACTCACACAGATAGCTTCCATATGTATTGTAACACTGCAAGTTTTCAGCACAAGGGCTAACATTTTGTAGACATTCATTGATGTCAACATCACACAATGTTGATTCAAATCCAGATTTACATGTACAGTTTCCAGTCAAGCTATCACAGCTCTCTGTATTATCAGTGCGACAACTACATGAGGAGTTACAGTCAGAGCCAAATGTCCAGCTACTGCATGCTGTAAAGAAAGAAAATGAAAGAAGCAGCAGAGTTACTAACAATATACTTTAAATTACTTATTTTACTCAGAAAGACAAAGAAAAACAAAAAAAAAAACAACATTTATGTGTGATTTGAAAGCACAAACTCTAATTACTAAGTGAAACTTTATGTCCCATTAGGTGTCATACGCATTTGAAATGAAACACAAATATATACCTTCACAAATATTGGGATTGTTTGGATTTCTTTTGTAGCCATCATGACATTTGCACTCATAATCACCCAACCTGTTGATGCAGTCAGAGTACTGGTCACAAGGAGAATATCTTGAACAGCGATCCAAGAGTTTTTCACAGTCTGAACCTTCAAAATTGGATGCACAAATACAAGCTCCTTGATATTTTTCACAAACTACTGTATTGTTATGTGCACAGTTGCATACTGCTGTGCAGTTTTCTCCCCACATCCAATTTCCACAGGCTGTTGCATTTTGAAAATAAAAAAAAATAAAAAATCAATGTAACTGTAAGTTTGAAATATGATTTCTGTATGAAAAAATAAATTAATAATAGTTTTAATTTTTTTTACTGTAAACTATATAGCTTTAATTGTACATTACTTTCAACACAGTTAAAATTCAACGAGTTGCTGTTAGAGATGATGAAATTTCCTCCATTGCAGAAGTATTGGGCAACAGAAAGACTGTTGATTATTTCACTCCAATTTACAGCTGATTGTAAAGAGAAAATATCAATTTGTTAGGTAATACACTGATCTATCTATAGGGCAGATAATGTAAAGGTCATCTGTTTTTTAGACAATGGTTAATGAGCAGGGTGTCATGTGGCCAGCACAATGACCAACTGCCTTTACTTTCCTCAACTAAAGTCAGGTACCCATTAGAGTTGGGTGGACCCAGGGGCGTCATAAAAATCCCCAAATTAAAAATCCCAGTCTTCACTGAGATTCTAGCCCAGGACCCCATTTTTGGAAGCCAAGCACTTAAACACTCAGCCACCATGCACTCCAAATATACTGATAGCAGAAGTAATTAATCTGAGTTTACTATACATAGTAAATTATAAATTTCAAGTGTTGGTTTCTTTTTCTTACCCATAGTTTCATCAGCTCTATCTTGTTGTGTCTTGTACAAATACAATGGTCCAGTTAGGTTTCCTTGAAGCTTTTCATGAGATAAAACCATTGTTTCTGCAATTTTTCTGAGTAGTTTGTCATCAACATCTTTCCGAAGCCAGATTTCATATTCAGAATGGTATAGATAGTTGTAGGGGTAGGAGTAATAATTGCTAGAGGAAAAAAATCAGCATGTGTAAAAACAAACCAAAGATGGTAAATACATTTTTGACATAAAACGTACTATTTTTTTTAAACAAACGTACTTGTTGTTACTATATAAGAAGGCCTTAATAAACTCTGGTATATTTTGAAACATTGAGTTTAAAACCTGTGGAAGAGAACAAAAACTAATTAAGATAGAATGTATCTATACGTGTGTCAATTATAATTATTTTTCCATTCAAAAAATGTTTTTACCTGAAGTACTCCGTAGGGGTTATTTGTATTCCAGGCCGTGTGTGAAATATATAAAATATGTTTAGTAACATCCTCTGAAAGCAAAGCATGTTGTTTTTTTTTTTAAAAAGGATATTAAGCACAAAACAATATTGTCTTCTTTATATGGCACTGAACTATTTTAACATGAAAATTAATGCTGATGAGAGATGTTCTAATTCAGAACTGGGGAAATAGTGCTGTTAGAAAAAATGAGATTGTCTTTTATCTGAATATGTAAGCAATAATAAACAAAAATATTTTTCTGTCATTTTAAAGAAACGTTTTTATGTATATAAAATAAGGCAAACACATAATGAATGTTTTAGAAAAATAACTTTACCTATGGTTGTAACACTTATTTTGAAAGGCTGTTCCAATCTGATGGCTGGGTAGTTCTAAATAAGCAAGGCAAAAATAATAGTTTTAAGTTAATGGTTAAAAAACAACAACTTTGGAATGAAAATTTTCTCTTAAACTAAAGAAATTCAATTAGTTTCTTTAATATAAACATTCTCATGCTCTTTAAATCAGTTTGCAGTTATAATATACCATAAGTGGTAGCCATTGAATTAGTTGAGTACTATCATGAAGACTTCTCAAAAGCAAGTCTACCGTGCTTTGATCATGATTATTACTGGAACTAACAGATGATGTATAAATCCTAAAAATAAAATGGAAACATACCAAGATTAAGATTTTATGATGGAGACATCAACACATGTTAAAGAACAGTTGAACAAAACCTCTAAGTTTTAACATATTACCTGGTGTGATAGATGCCAATTTGAATAATTGTGTGGAACAACTTGCATGTTGTATTTACAGTGCAGCTAGGATCTGGAATGCAAACAGCATTTCCAACATAGGTGGTAAGTATGTTTTCGCAGCCATAATAGGGTGAGCAAAAGCGACTGAAAAGTATTGAAAAAGGGAAAACAAATAATCAATATTACACAAATGTGATTTATATAGTTTTTTTTTCTTCATACTAAAACATAACAACTATCACATTATGAGAGGAAAAAGGCAAAATTACTTAGAGTAACGGTTGCTTTGTGTGATCATAAGACGAACAAGTTCTCTTTCATCAACACTGTTGAAATATTGAGGATCATCTTTCAGGCACTTTGGAGTCACAATGGTAACATTCATTTCAATGTTGATAAATGGGTTATTGACCGTCCTCCCTGAAATAAAAGTTATTTTTATTTCAAGAGATGAAAAGAACTGGCGTAGACTCAAATATTTGTTTAAAGGTTATACTTTATAGACAATAGGAGAAGGTTGAGTGAAATGCTTGCTTCAGATCCAAATGTTACAGGCTTGAATTTTAACAAGTGATCACTAGTATGTACCTGGATTAACTTAATTAAGCTGTGGAAAGTAAATGTGAAAAGACAATCTGCTGGTCACTCTCTTTCTAATCTTTTGTAGAACTTTGCATAACCTATTCTATGGATGTATGATATTAAAGGACTTCTTTGTCTCCTTTCAAAATAAATACCATAAATGTGGATTGCAAACTCTTGTACAACTTTTGCTCTGTCCCCTGCTCTTAAAAAATAAGTCTACAAAAGGTCCATCTTAGAGTCATCTTCACATCTTCTGATGTGCCTTCCTTGGTTTTCTTTGCCTATAACTGTGCGTCATTACAATATGTTTTTAAAGTTCTTGAAATGTTTCATTACTTATCTTAAGATTTCTTACTTTGACAATGCTAATCAGATTATCTGAAACCAACATTCTGTGGCATTTTATGTCTCAAGAGACAATCTTTTTCATTTTGCAACTTCTTGTGTGACTAAACAGGCCAGTCCTTAATACTTAGCTGCGGTCTGAGGTTGGGCATCTGTAATCGCCAGGTGCCATTGCACCTTCACCCTTCATTCTACTACTATTGTGTATGGCATCTGCAATCTGGGACCATTCCTTTATGCTCACTCTCCATGTGGATCTTTCCAGTGCCACTTTTTCCCAACTGTTAGTGTTGATTTTGAAGAGCTTCATGTCACATCTGCATACATCCATCAGTATACCTTAAAAGTGGTCGACCAGTGGCTCTCTTGCCTTCTGTTAGATGACCATACAGAATGTCTTGTGGAAGTCGGCCTTGTGGCATTCTATGAATGTGACCAAGCCAGCCAAGGCATGTCCTGGCACCCTGCTCTTTGGAGCACTTTCTCATTGGTTGTTATTCATTAACTAACAATCACGAGTATGATTTCTAAGCAGGTCTTTTTATTAGGTTAGACTTTTTTTTAGAAGATAAGGATGGGCTGTTATTGTAAATTAGTCTTAAGCTACTTACATTCTCCATCCAGACAAGAGGTTGAGTTGTAAGAAGTAAATGGACAGAGGTGACAAGTATTATCAGCATCACTCCAGTACATGTTTTGTGGACAAGGTTCACAGGTCAATTTGTCAAGAGACAGGTAGTAACCAGGCTTGCAATTTTCTGTCAGTACAAATAAAAAGCCAAGGCTGATACTCATTTATAAATATTTTTACACAAGAATTTAGACAAATAAAAAATAAAAAACAAAACAAAATATTGGTAATAAACAAAATCATATGTTGAAAAAACAAAAAGGTTTCACGATTTTAAAAAAATACTAAATAAGACTCAGGATTAATACAACTAACCAATGCAGTAACGTTGTGAATTTGCTCCTTGAATTAAAGTAGTTTTTCCTATCTCACAGGCCACACAATGTTCTTTTTCAGCATACAAACCATAGTCACAGATATCTGAAGCAACAGATTTTCATCTTATATATAAAGATGCATCTCATCCAATTTATAAAGTTTAAGCTATATGAGAATAATGATAATGTAAGCGAATTATAACAGTTGTAAAAACATTTCTTATTACCTTGACAGATTGGAAGAAATTCTGAATTCAAACAAGTGCTGTTTGATGGACAGATCCCAAAAGACTGACACATTTTGTATACTGCAGACGGAAATAATTACACTTACAAAGCCAGTACATTTAAATATACATTAATTTTAAGGTATGCACAAAGCATGTCCATTTTTTTTTTTTAAGGACCCAAATGAATTTTACAATTTTGATTTATCAAATCATATCCAACCTTTTTTGTAAAATAAAATACAACACTAGTAAAGATTTTCACCATGAACACTAATGCAACTTTTACAAGAGATACATATAGTTGTATATTCTCACACTATGATACAGATCATTTTTAAGCCCTTTTAGAATGTCCTTTCTTCATATTGAATTTGACATTTTGTGGGAAGCGTGGTCAAGAGGCCAAGTGCGCTTGAACTTGGCTTGGCTACCTAGAAGGGGGCTCGAGGTTCGACAAACGACTCGGGCAGAGTTGTGTTTACTGAGCGCCTAAAGGCAGCACGGAAAACCAACTCCTAGATACCCCCTCCACCCTGGTCCACAAAAGAGATTGGACCAAAAGTGCTCTGAGCATGCTATAGGCATGAAAGTAGCGCTATATAAAAGCTATAATAAAAAAAATAAATAATTTATTGTTTTGTTTTTTTCAATGTTACCTTTAGGATTCATGTCAAACGTTGCTCCTTCAGCCGTCTCATACACTTTAAATGCTGAAATCTCGTAGTCAGTCCCATTGACTGAAAACTGTTTTGATTGAGTTATTAACTGACTGTAAATTATCTGTGTCAAATAAGAGTCTAGGAATTGACTTCCATATAGAGAAATGAGTTTATAGAAAATATCTGTACTGCTTGAGCTGCAAAGAACAAAAAGGAGAAGAAAAAAAAAGAGTCTAAAATTAGTATCACACAACAGATAAACTAGAAGAGCAGTTATTTCAACATTAATAGAGATAATGAACACAGACATTCTTTACCTGTGCCTAATGTCATAGGATGCAACAATAACTTTTATGCTTCCCGAGTAATATTGATCCATCCAAGACTGCAATATTTGTTGAAAGGTGTTAATGACTTGATCTGTGTAGATCCCTAGGTTAGTTTGAGCTAAGGTCAATTTTGTGTAGACTGAAAAGATAAATAAAATAGTGACCACTCCTCTTGTTTTCAAATGTCAAGATCCCAATGAATAGTTAAAGTTGAAATTTTATGTTTTTAAGGCCACAGAACTATCCTTAAACAATGGTATTTGATCAAATAATTAATTTGAAGAGAAATTCTTTTTCTTACAAAGCATTCAGTAAAGCAATTATATTTAGGTATGCCAAATATGTTATCTCAAAATGTTTACTCACCTAATTTTTCAAAACCTGTGAAAAATAAAAAGATTGTAGAAAACGTTGAACATGTAAAAAAAAAAAAAAATCAACATGTTATTAAAAATAACAGAAATTACAATAAAAATATGTTAAAGAAATTATATTAGTTGTATTAAAAAAAAAAAATTACAATGGATTGTCCATAGGTTAAGTAAGTAAATAAATTTTAACAAATTAAAAAAAGGGACACTCACACAGATAGCTTCCATATGTATTGTAACACTGCAAGTTTTCAGCACAAGGGCTAACATTTTGTAGACATTCATTGATGTCAACATCACACAATGTTGATTCAAATCCAGATTTACATGTACAGTTTCCAGTCAAGCCATCACAGCTCTCTGTATTATCAGTGCGACAACTACATGAGGAGTTACAGTCAGAGCCAAATGTCCAGCTACTGCATGCTGTAAAGAAAGAAAATGAAAGAAGCAGCAGAGTTACTAACAATATACTTTAAATTACTTATTTTACTCAGAAAGACAAAGAAAAAAAAAAAAAAAAAAACAACATTTATGTGTGATTTGAAAGCACAAACTCTAATTACTAAGTGAAACTTTATGTCCCATTAGGTGTCATACGCATTTGAAATGAAACACAAATATATACCTTCACAAATATTGGGATTGTTTGGATTTCTTTTGTAGCCATCATGACATTTGCACTCATAATCACCCAACCTGTTGATGCAGTCAGAGTACTGGTCACAAGGAGAATATCTTGAACAGCGATCCAAGAGTTTTTCACAGTCTGAACCTTCAAAATTGGATGCACAAATACAAGCTCCTTGATATTTTTCACAAACTACTGTATTGTTATGTGCACAGTTGCATACTGCTGTGCAGTTTTCTCCCCACATCCAATTTCCACAGGCTGTTGCATTTTGAAAATAAAAAAAAATAAAAAATCAATGTAACTGTAAGTTTGAAATATGATTTCTGTATGAAAAAATAAATTAATAATAGTTTTAATTTTTTTTACTGTAAACTATATAGCTTTAATTGTACATTACTTTCAACACAGTTAAAATTCAACGAGTTGCTGTTAGAGATGATGAAATTTCCTCCATTGCAGAAGTATTGGGCAACAGAAAGACTGTTGATTATTTCACTCCAATTTACAGCTGATTGTAAAGAGAAAATATCAATTTGTTAGGTAATACACTGATCTATCTATAGGGCAGATAATGTAAAGGTCATCTGTTTTTTAGACAATGGTTAATGAGCAGGGTGTCATGTGGCCAGCACAATGACCAACTGCCTTTACTTTCCTCAACTAAAGTCAGGTACCCATTAGAGTTGGGTGGACCCAGGGGCGTCATAAAAATCCCCAAATTAAAAATCCCAGTCTTCACTGAGATTCTAGCCCAGGACCCCATTTTTGGAAGCCAAGCACTTAAACACTCAGCCACCATGCACTCCAAATATACTGATAGCAGAAGTAATTAATCTGAGTTTACTATACATAGTAAATTATAAATTTCAAGTGTTGGTTTCTTTTTCTTACCCATAGTTTCATCAGCTCTATCTTGTTGTGTCTTGTACAAATACAATGGTCCAGTTAGGTTTCCTTGAAGCTTTTCATGAGATAAAACCATTGTTTCTGCAATTTTTCTGAGTAGTTTGTCATCAACATCTTTCCGAAGCCAGATTTCATATTCAGAATGGTATAGATAGTTGTAGGGGTAGGAGTAATAATTGCTAGAGGAAAAAAATCAGCATGTGTAAAAACAAACCAAAGATGGTAAATACATTTTTGACATAAAACGTACTATTTTTTTTAAACAAACGTACTTGTTGTTACTATATAAGAAGGCCTTAATAAACTCTGGTATATTTTGAAACATTGAGTTTAAAACCTGTGGAAGAGAACAAAAACTAATTAAGATAGAATGTATCTATACGTGTGTCAATTATAATTATTTTTCCATTCAAAAAATGTTTTTACCTGAAGTACTCCGTAGGGGTTATTTGTATTCCAGGCCGTGTGTGAAATATATAAAATATGTTTAGTAACATCCTCTGAAAGCAAAGCATGTTGTTTTTTTTTTTAAAAAGGATATTAAGCACAAAACAATATTGTCTTCTTTATATGGCACTGAACTATTTTAACATGAAAATTAATGCTGATGAGAGATGTTCTAATTCAGAACTGGGGAAATAGTGCTGTTAGAAAAAATGAGATTGTCTTTTATCTGAATATGTAAGCAATAATAAACAAAAATATTTTTCTGTCATTTTAAAGAAACGTTTTTATGTATATAAAATAAGGCAAACACATAATGAATGTTTTAGAAAAATAACTTTACCTATGGTTGTAACACTTATTTTGAAAGGCTGTTCCAATCTGATGGCTGGGTAGTTCTAAATAAGCAAGGCAAAAATAATAGTTTTAAGTTAATGGTTAAAAAACAACAACTTTGGAATGAAAATTTTCTCTTAAACTAAAGAAATTCAATTAGTTTCTTTAATATAAACATTCTCATGCTCTTTAAATCAGTTTGCAGTTATAATATACCATAAGTGGTAGCCATTGAATTAGTTGAGTACTATCATGAAGACTTCTCAAAAGCAAGTCTACCGTGCTTTGATCATGATTATTACTGGAACTAACAGATGATGTATAAATCCTAAAAATAAAATGGAAACATACCAAGATTAAGATTTTATGATGGAGACATCAACACATGTTAAAGAACAGTTGAACAAAACCTCTAAGTTTTAACATATTACCTGGTGTGATAGATGCCAATTTGAATAATTGTGTGGAACAACTTGCATGTTGTATTTACAGTGCAGCTAGGATCTGGAATGCAAACAGCATTTCCAACATAGGTGGTAAGTATGTTTTCGCAGCCATAATAGGGTGAGCAAAAGCGACTGAAAAGTATTGAAAAAGGGAAAACAAATAATCAATATTACACAAATGTGATTTATATAGTTTTTTTTTCTTCATACTAAAACATAACAACTATCACATTATGAGAGGAAAAAGGCAAAATTACTTAGAGTAACGGTTGCTTTGTGTGATCATAAGACGAACAAGTTCTCTTTCATCAACACTGTTGAAATATTGAGGATCATCTTTCAGGCACTTTGGAGTCACAATGGTAACATTCATTTCAATGTTGATAAATGGGTTATTGACCGTCCTCCCTGAAATAAAAGTTATTTTTATTTCAAGAGATGAAAAGAACTGGCGTAGACTCAAATATTTGTTTAAAGGTTATACTTTATAGACAATAGGAGAAGGTTGAGTGAAATGCTTGCTTCAGATCCAAATGTTACAGGCTTGAATTTTAACAAGTGATCACTAGTATGTACCTGGATTAACTTAATTAAGCTGTGGAAAGTAAATGTGAAAAGACAATCTGCTGGTCACTCTCTTTCTAATCTTTTGTAGAACTTTGCATAACCTATTCTATGGATGTATGGTATTAAAGGACTTCTTTGTCTCCTTTCAAAATAAATACCATAAATGTGGATTGCAAACTCTTGTACAACTTTTGCTCTGTCCCCTGCTCTTAAAAAATAAGTCTACAAAAGGTCCATCTTAGAGTCATCTGCACATCTTCTGATGTGCCTTTCTTGGTTTTCTTTGCCTATAACTGTGCGTCATTACAATATGTTTTTAAAGTTCTTGAAATGTTTCATTACTTATCTTAAGATTTCTTACTTTGACAATGCTAATCAGATTATCTGAAACCAACATTCTGTGGCATTTTATGTCTCAAGAGACAATCTTTTTCATTTTGCAACTTCTTGTGTGACTAAACAGGCCAGTCCTTAATACTTAGCTGCGGTCTGAGGTTGGGCATCTGTAATCGCCAGGTGCCATTGCACCTTCACCCTTCATTCTACTACTATTGTGTATGGCATCTGCAATCTGGGACCATTCCTTTATGCTCACTCTCCATGTGGATCTTTCCAGTGCCACTTTTTCCCAACTGTTAGTGTTGATTTTGAAGAGCTTCATGTCACATCTGCATACATCCATCAGTATACCTTAAAAGTGGTCGACCAGTGGCTCTCTTGCCTTCTGTTAGATGACCATACAGAATGTCTTGTGGAAGTCGGCCTTGTGGCATTCTATGAATGTGACCAAGCCAGCCAAGGCATGTCCTGGCACCCTGCTCTTTGGAGCACTTTCTCATTGGTTGTTATTCATTAACTAACAATCACGAGTATGATTTCTAAGCAGGTCTTTTTATTAGGTTAGACTTTTTTTTAGAAGATAAGGATGGGCTGTTATTGTAAATTAGTCTTAAGCTACTTACATTCTCCATCCAGACAAGAGGTTGAGTTGTAAGAAGTAAATGGACAGAGGTGACAAGTATTATCAGCATCACTCCAGTACATGTTTTGTGGACAAGGTTCACAGGTCAATTTGTCAAGAGACAGGTAGTAACCAGGCTTGCAATTTTCTGTCAGTGCAAATAAAAAGCCAAGGCTGATACTCATTTATAAATATTTTTACACAAGAATTTAGACAAATAAAAAATAAAAAACAAAACAAAATATTGGTAATAAACAAAATCATATGTTGAAAAAACAAAAAGGTTTCACGATTTTAAAAAAATACTAAATAAGACTCAGGATTAATACAACTAACCAATGCAGTAACGTTGTGAATTTGCTCCTTGAATTAAAGTAGTTTTTCCTATCTCACAGGCCACACAATGTTCTTTTTCAGCATACAAACCATAGTCACAGATATCTGAAGCAACAGATTTTCATCTTATATATAAAGATGCATCTCATCCAATTTATAAAGTTTAAGCTATATGATAATAATGATAATGTAAGCGAATTATAACAGTTAGTTGTAAAAACATTTCTTATTACCTTGACAGATTGGAAGAAATTCTGAATTCAAACAAGTGCTGTTTGATGGACAGATCCCAAAAGACTGACACATTTTGTATACTGCAGACGGATATAATTACACTTACAAAGCCAGTACATTTAAATATACATTAATTTTAAGGTATGCACAAAGCATGTCCATTTTTTTTTTTTAAGGACCCAAATGAATTTTACAATTTTGATTTATCAAATCATATCCAACCTTTTTTGTAAAATAAAATACAACACTAGTAAAGATTTTCACCATGAACACTAATGCAACTTTTACAAGAGATACATATAGTTGTATATTCTCACACTATGATACAGATCATTTTTAAGCCCTTTTAGAATGTCCTTTCTTCATATTGAATTTGACATTTTGTGGGAAGCGTGGTCAAGAGGCCAAGTGCGCTTGAACTTGGCTTGGCTACCTAGAAGGGGGCTTGAGGTTCGACAAACGACTCGGGCAGTGTTGTGTTTACTGAGCGCCTAAAGGCAGCACGGAAAACCAACTCCTAGATACCCCCTCCACCCTGGTCCACAAAAGAGATTGGACCAAAAGCGCTCTGAGCATGCTATAGGCATGAAAGTAGCGCTATATAAAAGCTATAATAAAAAAAATAAATAATTTATTGTTTTGTTTTTTTTCAATGTTACCTTTAGGATTCATGTCAAACGTTGCTCCTTCAGCCGTCTCATACACTTTAAATGCTGAAATCTCGTAGTCAGTCCCATTGACTGAAAACTGTTTTGATTGAGTTATTAACTGACTGTAAATTATCTGTGTCAAATAAGAGTCTAGGAATTGACTTCCATATAGAGAAATGAGTTTATAGAAAATATCTGTACTGCTTGAGCTGCAAAGAACAAAAAGGAGAAGAAAAAAAAAGAGTCTAAAATTAGTATCACACAACAGATAAACTAGAAGAGCAGTTATTTCAACATTAATAGAGATAATGAACACTGACATTCTTTACCTGTGCCTAATGTCATAGGATGCAACAATAACTTTTATGCTTCCCGAGTAATATTGATCCATCCAAGACTGCAATATTTGTTGAAAGGTGTTAATGACTTGATCTGTGTAGATCCCTAGGTTAGTTTGAGCTAAGGTCAATTTTGTGTAGACTGAAAAGATAAATAAAATAGTGACCACTCCTCTTGTTTTCAAATGTCAAGATCCCAATGAATAGTTAAAGTTGAAATTTTATGTTTTTAAGGCCACAGAACTATCCTTAAACAATGGTATTTGATCAAATAATTAATTTGAAGAGAAATTCTTTTTCTTACAAAGCATTCAGTAAAGCAATTATATTTAGGTATGCCAAATATGTTATCTCAAAATGTTTACTCACCTAATTTTTCAAAACCTGTGAAAAATAAAAAGATTGTAGAAAACGTTGAACATGTAAAAAAAAAAAAAAAAAATCAACATGTTATTAAAAATAACAGAAATTACAATAAAAATATGTTAAAGAAATTATATTAGTTGTATTAAAAAAAAAAAATTACAATGGATTGTCCATAGGTTAAGTAAGTAAATAAATTTTAACAAATTAAAAAAAGGGACACTCACACAGATAGCTTCCATATGTATTGTAACACTGCAAGTTTTCAGCACAAGGGCTAACATTTTGTAGACATTCATTGATGTCAACATCACACAATGTTGATTCAAATCCAGATTTACATGTACAGTTTCCAGTCAAGCTATCACAGCTCTCTGTATTATCAGTGCGACAACTACATGAGGAGTTACAGTCAGAGCCAAATGTCCAGCTACTGCATGCTGTAAAGAAAGAAAATGAAAGAAGCAGCAGAGTTACTAACAATATACTTTAAATTACTTATTTTACTCAGAAAGACAAAGAAAAACAAAAAAAAAAACAACATTTATGTGTGATTTGAAAGCACAAACTCTAATTACTAAGTGAAACTTTATGTCCCATTAGGTGTCATACGCATTTGAAATGAAACACAAATATATACCTTCACAAATATTGGGATTGTTTGGATTTCTTTTGTAGCCATCATGACATTTGCACTCATAATCACCCAACCTGTTGATGCAGTCAGAGTACTGGTCACAAGGAGAATATCTTGAACAGCGATCCAAGAGTTTTTCACAGTCTGAACCTTCAAAATTGGATGCACAAATACAAGCTCCTTGATATTTTTCACAAACTACTGTATTGTTATGTGCACAGTTGCATACTGCTGTGCAGTTTTCTCCCCACATCCAATTTCCACAGGCTGTTGCATTTTGAAAATAAAAAAAAATAAAAAATCAATGTAACTGTAAGTTTGAAATATGATTTCTGTATGAAAAAATAAATTAATAATAGTTTTAATTTTTTTTACTGTAAACTATATAGCTTTAATTGTACATTACTTTCAACACAGTTAAAATTCAACGAGTTGCTGTTAGAGATGATGAAATTTCCTCCATTGCAGAAGTATTGGGCAACAGAAAGACTGTTGATTATTTCACTCCAATTTACAGCTGATTGTAAAGAGAAAATATCAATTTGTTAGGTAATACACTGATCTATCTATAGGGCAGATAATGTAAAGGTCATCTGTTTTTTAGACAATGGTTAATGAGCAGGGTGTCATGTGGCCAGCACAATGACCAACTGCCTTTACTTTCCTCAACTAAAGTCAGGTACCCATTAGAGTTGGGTGGACCCAGGGGCGTCATAAAAATCCCCAAATTAAAAATCCCAGTCTTCACTGAGATTCTAGCCCAGGACCCCATTTTTGGAAGCCAAGCACTTAAACACTCAGCCACCATGCACTCCAAATATACTGATAGCAGAAGTAATTAATCTGAGTTTACTATACATAGTAAATTATAAATTTCAAGTGTTGGTTTCTTTTTCTTACCCATAGTTTCATCAGCTCTATCTTGTTGTGTCTTGTACAAATACAATGGTCCAGTTAGGTTTCCTTGAAGCTTTTCATGAGATAAAACCATTGTTTCTGCAATTTTTCTGATTAGTTTGTCATCAACATCTTTCCGAAGCCAGATTTCATATTCAGAATGGTATAGATAGTTGTAGGGGTAGGAGTAATAATTGCTAGAGGAAAAAAATCAGCATGTGTAAAAACAAACCAAAGATGGTAAATACATTTTTGACATAAAACGTACTATTTTTTTTAAACAAACGTACTTGTTGTTACTATATAAGAAGGCCTTAATAAACTCTGGTATATTTTGAAACATTGAGTTTAAAACCTGTGGAAGAGAACAAAAACTAATTAAGATAGAATGTATCTATACATGTGTCAATTATAATTATTTTTCCATTCAAAAAATGTTTTTACCTGAAGTACTCCGTAGGGGTTATTTGTATTCCAGGCCGTGTGTGAAATATATAAAATATGTTTAGTAACATCCTCTGAAAGCAAAGCATGTTGTTTTTTTTTTAAAAAGGATATTAAGCACAAAACAATATTGTCTTCTTTATATGGCACTGAACTATTTTAACATGAAAATTAATGCTGATGAGAGATGTTCTAATTCAGAACTGGGGAAATAGTGCTGTTAGAAAAAATGAGATTGTCTTTTATCTGAATATGTAAGCAATAATAAACAAAAATATTTTTCTGTCATTTTAAAGAAACGTTTTTATGTATATAAAATAAGGCAAACACATAATGAATGTTTTAGAAAAATAACTTTACCTATGGTTGTAACACTTATTTTGAAAGGCTGTTCCAATCTGATGGCTGGGTAGTTCTAAATAAGCAAGGCAAAAATAATAGTTTTAAGTTAATGGTTAAAAAACAACAACTTTGGAATGAAAATTTTCTCTTAAACTAAAGAAATTCAATTAGTTTCTTTAATATAAACATTCTCATGCTCTTTAAATCAGTTTGCAGTTATAATATACCATAAGTGGTAGCCATTGAATTAGTTGAGTACTATCATGAAGACTTCTCAAAAGCAAGTCTACCGTGCTTTGATCATGATTATTACTGGAACTAACAGATGATGTATAAATCCTAAAAATAAAATGGAAACATACCAAGATTAAGATTTTATGATGGAGACATCAACACATGTTAAAGAACAGTTGAACAAAACCTCTAAGTTTTAACATATTACCTGGTGTGATAGATGCCAATTTGAATAATTGTGTGGAACAACTTGCATGTTGTATTTACAGTGCAGCTAGGATCTGGAATGCAAACAGCATTTCCAACATAGGTGGTAAGTATGTTTTCGCAGCCATAATAGGGTGAGCAAAAGCGACTGAAAAGTATTGAAAAAGGGAAAACAAATAATCAATATTACACAAATGTGATTTATATAGTTTTTTTTTCTTCATACTAAAACATAACAACTATCACATTATGAGAGGAAAAAGGCAAAATTACTCAGAGTAACGGTTGCTTTGTGTGATCATAAGACGAACAAGTTCTCTTTCATCAACACTGTTGAAATATTGAGGATCATCTTTCAGGCACTTTGGAGTCACAATGGTAACATTCATTTCAATGTTGATAAATGGGTTATTGACCGTCCTCCCTGAAATAAAAGTTATTTTTATTTCAAGAGATGAAAAGAACTGGCGTAGACTCAAATATTTGTTTAAAGGTTATACTTTATAGACAATAGGAGAAGGTTGAGTGAAATGCTTGCTTCAGATCCAAATGTTACAGGCTTGAATTTTAACAAGTGATCACTAGTATGTACCTGGATTAACTTAATTAAGCTGTGGAAAGTAAATGTGAAAAGACAATCTGCTGGTCACTCTCTTTCTAATCTTTTGTAGAACTTTGCATAACCTATTCTATGGATGTATGGTATTAAAGGACTTCTTTGTCTCCTTTCAAAATAAATACCATAAATGTGGATTGCAAACTCTTGTACAACTTTTGCTCTGTCCCCTGCTCTTAAAAAATAAGTCTACAAAAGGTCCATCTTAGAGTCATCTGCACATCTTCTGATGTGCCTTCCTTGGTTTTCTTTGCCTATAACTGTGCGTCATTACAATATGTTTTTAAAGTTCTTGAAATGTTTCATTACTTATCTTAAGATTTCTTACTTTGACAATGCTAATCAGATTATCTGAAACCAACATTCTGTGGCATTTTATGTCTCAAGAGACAATCTTTTTCATTTTGCAACTTCTTGTGTGACTAAACAGGCCAGTCCTTAATACTTAGCTGCGGTCTGAGGTTGGGCATCTGTAATCGCCAGGTGCCATTGCACCTTCACCCTTCATTCTACTACTATTGTGTATGGCATCTGCAATCTGGGACCATTCCTTTATGCTCACTCTCCATGTGGATCTTTCCAGTGCCACTTTTTCCCAACTGTTAGTGTTGATTTTGAAGAGCTTCATGTCACATCTGCATACATCCATCAGTATACCTTAAAAGTGGTCGACCAGTGGCTCTCTTGCCTTCTGTTAGATGACCATACAGAATGTCTTGTGGAAGTCGGCCTTGTGGCATTCTATGAATGTGACCAAGCCAGCCAAGGCATGTCCTGGCACCCTGCTCTTTGGAGCACTTTCTCATTGGTTGTTATTCATTAACTAACAATCACGAGTATGATTTCTAAGCAGGTCTTTTTATTAGGTTAGACTTTTTTTTAGAAGATAAGGATGGGCTGTTATTGTAAATTAGTCTTAAGCTACTTACATTCTCCATCCAGACAAGAGGTTGAGTTGTAAGAAGTAAATGGACAGAGGTGACAAGTATTATCAGCATCACTCCAGTACATGTTTTGTGGACAAGGTTCACAGGTCAATTTGTCAAGAGACAGGTAGTAACCAGGCTTGCAATTTTCTGTCAGTGCAAATAAAAAGCCAAGGCTGATACTCATTTATAAATATTTTTACACAAGAATTTAGACAAATAAAAAATAAAAAACAAAACAAAATATTGGTAATAAACAAAATCATATGTTGAAAAAACAAAAAGGTTTCACGATTTTAAAAAAATACTAAATAAGACTCAGGATTAATACAACTAACCAATGCAGTAACGTTGTGAATTTGCTCCTTGAATTAAAGTAGTTTTTCCTATCTCACAGGCCACACAATGTTCTTTTTCAGCATACAAACCATAGTCACAGATATCTGAAGCAACAGATTTTCATCTTATATATAAAGATGCATCTCATCCAATTTATAAAGTTTAAGCTATATGATAATAATGATAATGTAAGCGAATTATAACAGTTAGTTGTAAAAACATTTCTTATTACCTTGACAGATTGGAAGAAATTCTGAATTCAAACAAGTGCTGTTTGATGGACAGATCCCAAAAGACTGACACATTTTGTATACTGCAGACGGATATAATTACACTTACAAAGCCAGTACATTTAAATATACATTAATTTTAAGGTATGCACAAAGCATGTCCATTTTTTTTTTTTAAGGACCCAAATGAATTTTACAATTTTGATTTATCAAATCATATCCAACCTTTTTTGTAAAATAAAATACAACACTAGTAAAGATTTTCACCATGAATACTAATGCAACTTTTACAAGAGATACATATAGTTGTATATTCTCACACTATGATACAGATCATTTTTAAGCCCTTTTAGAATGTCCTTTCTTCATATTGAATTTGACATTTTGTGGGAAGCGTGGTCAAGAGGCCAAGTGCGCTTGAACTTGGCTTGGCTACCTAGAAGGGGGCTCGAGGTTCGACAAACGACTCGGGCAGAGTTGTGTTTACTGAGCGCCTAAAGGCAGCACGGAAAACCAACTCCTAGATACCCCCTCCACCCTGGTCCACAAAAGAGATTGGACCAAAAGTGCTCTGAGCATGCTATAGGCATGAAAGTAGCGCTATATAAAAGCTATAATAAAAAAAATAAATAATTTATTGTTTTGTTTTTTTCAATGTTACCTTTAGGATTCATGTCAAACGTTGCTCCTTCAGCCGTCTCATACACTTTAAATGCTGAAATCTCGTAGTCAGTCCCATTGACTGAAAACTGTTTTGATTGAGTTATTAACTGACTGTAAATTATCTGTGTCAAATAAGAGTCTAGGAATTGACTTCCATATAGAGAAATGAGTTTATAGAAAATATCTGTACTGCTTGAGCTGCAAAGAACAAAAAGGAGAAGAAAAAAAAAGAGTCTAAAATTAGTATCACACAACAGATAAACTAGAAGAGCAGTTATTTCAACATTAATAGAGATAATGAACACAGACATTCTTTACCTGTGCCTAATGTCATAGGATGCAACAATAACTTTTATGCTTCCCGAGTAATATTGATCCATCCAAGACTGCAATATTTGTTGAAAGGTGTTAATGACTTGATCTGTGTAGATCCCTAGGTTAGTTTGAGCTAAGGTCAATTTTGTGTAGACTGAAAAGATAAATAAAATAGTGACCACTCCTCTTGTTTTCAAATGTCAAGATCCCAATGAATAGTTAAAGTTGAAATTTTATGTTTTTAAGGCCACAGAACTATCCTTAAACAATGGTATTTGATCAAATAATTAATTTGAAGAGAAATTCTTTTTCTTACAAAGTATTCAGTAAAGCAATTATATTTAGGTATGCCAAATATGTTATCTCAAAATGTTTACTCACCTAATTTTTCAAAACCTGTGAAAAATAAAAAGATTGTAGAAAACGTTGAACATGTAAAAAAAAAAAAAAAATCAACATGTTATTAAAAATAACAGAAATTACAATAAAAATATGTTAAAGAAATTATATTAGTTGTATTAAAAAAAAAAAATTACAATGGATTGTCCATAGGTTAAGTAAGTAAATAAATTTTAACAAATTAAAAAAAGGGACACTCACACAGATAGCTTCCATATGTATTGTAACACTGCAAGTTTTCAGCACAAGGGCTAACATTTTGTAGACATTCATTGATGTCAACATCACACAATGTTGATTCAAATCCAGATTTACATGTACAGTTTCCAGTCAAGCCATCACAGCTCTCTGTATTATCAGTGCGACAACTACATGAGGAGTTACAGTCAGAGCCAAATGTCCAGCTACTGCATGCTGTAAAGAAAGAAAATGAAAGAAGCAGCAGAGTTACTAACAATATACTTTAAATTACTTATTTTACTCAGAAAGACAAAGAAAAACAAAAAAAAACAACAACATTTATGTGTGATTTGAAAGCACAAACTCTAATTACTAAGTGAAACTTTATGTCCCATTAGGTGTCATACGCATTTGAAATGAAACACAAATATATACCTTCACAAATATTGGGATTGTTTGGATTTCTTTTGTAGCCATCATGACATTTGCACTCATAATCACCCAACCTGTTGATGCAGTCAGAGTACTGGTCACAAGGAGAATATCTTGAACAGCGATCCAAGAGTTTTTCACAGTCTGAACCTTCAAAATTGGATGCACAAATACAAGCTCCTTGATATTTTTCACAAACTACTGTATTGTTATGTGCACAGTTGCATACTGCTGTGCAGTTTTCTCCCCACATCCAATTTCCACAGGCTGTTGCATTTTGAAAATAAAAAAAAATAAAAAATCAATGTAACTGTAAGTTTGAAATATGATTTCTGTGTGAAAAAATAAATTAATAATAGTTTTAATTTTTTTTACTGTAAACTATATAGCTTTAATTGTACATTACTTTCAACACAGTTAAAATTCAACGAGTTGCTGTTAGAGATGATGAAATTTCCTCCATTGCAGAAGTATTGGGCAACAGAAAGACTGTTGATTATTTCACTCCAATTTACAGCTGATTGTAAAGAGAAAATATCAATTTGTTAGGTAATACACTGATCTATCTATAGGGCAGATAATGTAAAGGTCATCTGTTTTTTAGACAATGGTTAATGAGCAGGGTGTCATGTGGCCAGCACAATGACCAACTGCCTTTACTTTCCTCAACTAAAGTCAGGTACCCATTAGAGTTGGGTGGACCCAGGGGCGTCATAAAAATCCCCAAATTAAAAATCCCAGTCTTCACTGAGATTCTAGCCCAGGACCCCATTTTTGGAAGCCAAGCACTTAAACACTCAGCCACCATGCACTCCAAATATACTGATAGCAGAAGTAATTAATCTGAGTTTACTATACATAGTAAATTATAAATTTCAAGTGTTGGTTTCTTTTTCTTACCCATAGTTTCATCAGCTCTATCTTGTTGTGTCTTGTACAAATACAATGGTCCAGTTAGGTTTCCTTGAAGCTTTTCATGAGATAAAACCATTGTTTCTGCAATTTTTCTGAGTAGTTTGTCATCAACATCTTTCCGAAGCCAGATTTCATATTCAGAATGGTATAGATAGTTGTAGGGGTAGGAGTAATAATTGCTAGAGGAAAAAAATCAGCATGTGTAAAAACAAACCAAAGATGGTAAATACATTTTTGACATAAAACGTACTATTTTTTTTAAACAAACGTACTTGTTGTTACTATATAAGAAGGCCTTAATAAACTCTGGTATATTTTGAAACATTGAGTTTAAAACCTGTGGAAGAGAACAAAAACTAATTAAGATAGAATGTATCTATACGTGTGTCAATTATAATTATTTTTCCATTCAAAAAATGTTTTTACCTGAAGTACTCCGTAGGGGTTATTTGTATTCCAGGCCGTGTGTGAAATATATAAAATATGTTTAGTAACATCCTCTGAAAGCAAAGCATGTTGTTTTTTTTTTAAAAAGGATATTAAGCACAAAACAATATTGTCTTCTTTATATGGCACTGAACTATTTTAACATGAAAATTAATGCTGATGAGAGATGTTCTAATTCAGAACTGGGGAAATAGTGCTGTTAGAAAAAATGAGATTGTCTTTTATCTGAATATGTAAGCAATAATAAACAAAAATATTTTTCTGTCATTTTAAAGAAACGTTTTTATGTATATAAAATAAGGCAAACACATAATGAATGTTTTAGAAAAATAACTTTACCTATGGTTGTAACACTTATTTTGAAAGGCTGTTCCAATCTGATGGCTGGGTAGTTCTAAATAAGCAAGGCAAAAATAATAGTTTTAAGTTAATGGTTAAAAAACAACAACTTTGGAATGAAAATTTTCTCTTAAACTAAAGAAATTCAATTAGTTTCTTTAATATAAACATTCTCATGCTCTTTAAATCAGTTTGCAGTTATAATATACCATAAGTGGTAGCCATTGAATTAGTTGAGTACTATCATGAAGACTTCTCAAAAGCAAGTCTACCGTGCTTTGATCATGATTATTACTGGAACTAACAGATGATGTATAAATCCTAAAAATAAAATGGAAACATACCAAGATTAAGATTTTATGATGGAGACATCAACACATGTTAAAGAACAGTTGAACAAAACCTCTAAGTTTTAACATATTACCTGGTGTGATAGATGCCAATTTGAATAATTGTGTGGAACAACTTGCATGTTGTATTTACAGTGCAGCTAGGATCTGGAATGCAAACAGCATTTCCAACATAGGTGGTAAGTATGTTTTCGCAGCCATAATAGGGTGAGCAAAAGCGACTGAAAAGTATTGAAAAAGGGAAAACAAATAATCAATATTACACAAATGTGATTTATATAGTTTTTTTTTCTTCATACTAAAACATAACAACTATCACATTATGAGAGGAAAAAGGCAAAATTACTCAGAGTAACGGTTGCTTTGTGTGATCATAAGACGAACAAGTTCTCTTTCATCAACACTGTTGAAATATTGAGGATCATCTTTCAGGCACTTTGGAGTCACAATGGTAACATTCATTTCAATGTTGATAAATGGGTTATTGACCGTCCTCCCTGAAATAAAAGTTATTTTTATTTCAAGAGATGAAAAGAACTGGCGTAGACTCAAATATTTGTTTAAAGGTTATACTTTATAGACAATAGGAGAAGGTTGAGTGAAATGCTTGCTTCAGATCCAAATGTTACAGGCTTGAATTTTAACAAGTGATCACTAGTATGTACCTGGATTAACTTAATTAAGCTGTGGAAAGTAAATGTGAAAAGACAATCTGCTGGTCACTCTCTTTCTAATCTTTTGTAGAACTTTGCATAACCTATTCTATGGATGTATGATATTAAAGGACTTCTTTGTCTCCTTTCAAAATAAATACCATAAATGTGGATTGCAAACTCTTGTACAACTTTTGCTCTGTCCCCTGCTCTTAAAAAATAAGTCTACAAAAGGTCCATCTTAGAGTCATCTTCACATCTTCTGATGTGCCTTCCTTGGTTTTCTTTGCCTATAACTGTGCGTCATTACAATATGTTTTTAAAGTTCTTGAAATGTTTCATTACTTATCTTAAGATTTCTTACTTTGACAATGCTAATCAGATTATCTGAAACCAACATTCTGTGGCATTTTATGTCTCAAGAGACAATCTTTTTCATTTTGCAACTTCTTGTGTGACTAAACAGGCCAGTCCTTAATACTTAGCTGCGGTCTGAGGTTGGGCATCTGTAATCGCCAGGTGCCATTGCACCTTCACCCTTCATTCTACTACTATTGTGTATGGCATCTGCAATCTGGGACCATTCCTTTATGCTCACTCTCCATGTGGATCTTTCCAGTGCCACTTTTTCCCAACTGTTAGTGTTGATTTTGAAGAGCTTCATGTCACATCTGCATACATCCATCAGTATACCTTAAAAGTGGTCGACCAGTGGCTCTCTTGCCTTCTGTTAGATGACCATACAGAATGTCTTGTGGAAGTCGGCCTTGTGGCATTCTATAAATGTGACCAAGCCAGCCAAGGCATGTCCTGGCACCCTGCTCTTTGGAGCACTTTCTCATTGGTTGTTATTCATTAACTAACAATCACGAGTATGATTTCTAAGCAGGTCTTTTTATTAGGTTAGACTTTTTTTTAGAAGATAAGGATGGGCTGTTATTGTAAATTAGTCTTAAGCTACTTACATTCTCCATCCAGACAAGAGGTTGAGTTGTAAGAAGTAAATGGACAGAGGTGACAAGTATTATCAGCATCACTCCAGTACATGTTTTGTGGACAAGGTTCACAGGTCAATTTGTCAAGAGACAGGTAGTAACCAGGCTTGCAATTTTCTGTCAGTGCAAATAAAAAGCCAAGGCTGATACTCATTTATAAATATTTTTACACAAGAATTTAGACAAATAAAAAATAAAAAACAAAACAAAATATTGGTAATAAACAAAATCATATGTTGAAAAAACAAAAAGGTTTCACGATTTTAAAAAAATACTAAATAAGACTCAGGATTAATACAACTAACCAATGCAGTAACGTTGTGAATTTGCTCCTTGAATTAAAGTAGTTTTTCCTATCTCACAGGCCACACAATGTTCTTTTTCAGCATACAAACCATAGTCACAGATATCTGAAGCAACAGATTTTCATCTTATATATAAAGATGCATCTCATCCAATTTATAAAGTTTAAGCTATATGAGAATAATGATAATGTAAGCGAATTATAACAGTTGTAAAAACATTTCTTATTACCTTGACAGATTGGAAGAAATTCTGAATTCAAACAAGTGCTGTTTGATGGACAGATCCCAAAAGACTGACACATTTTGTATACTGCAGACGGAAATAATTACACTTACAAAGCCAGTACATTTAAATATACATTAATTTTAAGGTATGCACAAAGCATGTCCATTTTTTTTTTTTAAGGACCCAAATGAATTTTACAATTTTGATTTATCAAATCATATCCAACCTTTTTTGTAAAATAAAATACAACACTAGTAAAGATTTTCACCATGAACACTAATGCAACTTTTACAAGAGATACATATAGTTGTATATTCTCACACTATGATACAGATCATTTTTAAGCCCTTTTAGAATGTCCTTTCTTCATATTGAATTTGACATTTTGTGGGAAGCGTGGTCAAGAGGCCAAGTGCGCTTGAACTTGGCTTGGCTACCTAGAAGGGGGCTCGAGGTTCGACAAACGACTCGGGCAGAGTTGTGTTTACTGAGCGCCTAAAGGCAGCACGGAAAACCAACTCCTAGATACCCCCTCCACCCTGGTCCACAAAAGAGATTGGACCAAAAGTGCTCTGAGCATGCTATAGGCATGAAAGTAGCGCTATATAAAAGCTATAATAAAAAAAATAAATAATTTATTGTTTTGTTTTTTTCAATGTTACCTTTAGGATTCATGTCAAACGTTGCTCCTTCAGCCGTCTCATACACTTTAAATGCTGAAATCTCGTAGTCAGTCCCATTGACTGAAAACTGTTTTGATTGAGTTATTAACTGACTGTAAATTATCTGTGTCAAATAAGAGTCTAGGAATTGACTTCCATATAGAGAAATGAGTTTATAGAAAATATCTGTACTGCTTGAGCTGCAAAGAACAAAAAGGAGAAGAAAAAAAAAGAGTCTAAAATTAGTATCACACAACAGATAAACTAGAAGAGCAGTTATTTCAACATTAATAGAGATAATGAACACAGACATTCTTTACCTGTGCCTAATGTCATAGGATGCAACAATAACTTTTATGCTTCCCGAGTAATATTGATCCATCCAAGACTGCAATATTTGTTGAAAGGTGTTAATGACTTGATCTGTGTAGATCCCTAGGTTAGTTTGAGCTAAGGTCAATTTTGTGTAGACTGAAAAGATAAATAAAATAGTGACCACTCCTCTTGTTTTCAAATGTCAAGATCCCAATGAATAGTTAAAGTTGAAATTTTATGTTTTTAAGGCCACAGAACTATCCTTAAACAATGGTATTTGATCAAATAATTAATTTGAAGAGAAATTCTTTTTCTTACAAAGCATTCAGTAAAGCAATTATATTTAGGTATGCCAAATATGTTATCTCAAAATGTTTACTCACCTAATTTTTCAAAACCTGTGAAAAATAAAAAGATTGTAGAAAACGTTGAACATGTAAAAAAAAAAAAAAATCAACATGTTATTAAAAATAACAGAAATTACAATAAAAATATGTTAAAGAAATTATATTAGTTGTATTAAAAAAAAAAAATTACAATGGATTGTCCATAGGTTAAGTAAGTAAATAAATTTTAACAAATTAAAAAAAGGGACACTCACACAGATAGCTTCCATATGTATTGTAACACTGCAAGTTTTCAGCACAAGGGCTAACATTTTGTAGACATTCATTGATGTCAACATCACACAATGTTGATTCAAATCCAGATTTACATGTACAGTTTCCAGTCAAGCCATCACAGCTCTCTGTATTATCAGTGCGACAACTACATGAGGAGTTACAGTCAGAGCCAAATGTCCAGCTACTGCATGCTGTAAAGAAAGAAAATGAAAGAAGCAGCAGAGTTACTAACAATATACTTTAAATTACTTATTTTACTCAGAAAGACAAAGAAAAAAAACAAAAAAAAAACAACATTTATGTGTGATTTGAAAGCACAAACTCTAATTACTAAGTGAAACTTTATGTCCCATTAGGTGTCATACGCATTTGAAATGAAACACAAATATATACCTTCACAAATATTGGGATTGTTTGGATTTCTTTTGTAGCCATCATGACATTTGCACTCATAATCACCCAACCTGTTGATGCAGTCAGAGTACTGGTCACAAGGAGAATATCTTGAACAGCGATCCAAGAGTTTTTCACAGTCTGAACCTTCAAAATTGGATGCACAAATACAAGCTCCTTGATATTTTTCACAAACTACTGTATTGTTATGTGCACAGTTGCATACTGCTGTGCAGTTTTCTCCCCACATCCAATTTCCACAGGCTGTTGCATTTTGAAAATAAAAAAAAATAAAAAATCAATGTAACTGTAAGTTTGAAATATGATTTCTGTATGAAAAAATAAATTAATAATAGTTTTAATTTTTTTTACTGTAAACTATATAGCTTTAATTGTACATTACTTTCAACACAGTTAAAATTCAACGAGTTGCTGTTAGAGATGATGAAATTTCCTCCATTGCAGAAGTATTGGGCAACAGAAAGACTGTTGATTATTTCACTCCAATTTACAGCTGATTGTAAAGAGAAAATATCAATTTGTTAGGTAATACACTGATCTATCTATAGGGCAGATAATGTAAAGGTCATCTGTTTTTTAGACAATGGTTAATGAGCAGGGTGTCATGTGGCCAGCACAATGACCAACTGCCTTTACTTTCCTCAACTAAAGTCAGGTACCCATTAGAGTTGGGTGGACCCAGGGGCGTCATAAAAATCCCCAAATTAAAAATCCCAGTCTTCACTGAGATTCTAGCCCAGGACCCCATTTTTGGAAGCCAAGCACTTAAACACTCAGCCACCATGCACTCCAAATATACTGATAGCAGAAGTAATTAATCTGAGTTTACTATACATAGTAAATTATAAATTTCAAGTGTTGGTTTCTTTTTCTTACCCATAGTTTCATCAGCTCTATCTTGTTGTGTCTTGTACAAATACAATGGTCCAGTTAGGTTTCCTTGAAGCTTTTCATGAGATAAAACCATTGTTTCTGCAATTTTTCTGAGTAGTTTGTCATCAACATCTTTCCGAAGCCAGATTTCATATTCAGAATGGTATAGATAGTTGTAGGGGTAGGAGTAATAATTGCTAGAGGAAAAAAATCAGCATGTGTAAAAACAAACCAAAGATGGTAAATACATTTTTGACATAAAACGTACTATTTTTTTTAAACAAACGTACTTGTTGTTACTATATAAGAAGGCCTTAATAAACTCTGGTATATTTTGAAACATTGAGTTTAAAACCTGTGGAAGAGAACAAAAACTAATTAAGATAGAATGTATCTATACGTGTGTCAATTATAATTATTTTTCCATTCAAAAAATGTTTTTACCTGAAGTACTCCGTAGGGGTTATTTGTATTCCAGGCCGTGTGTGAAATATATAAAATATGTTTAGTAACATCCTCTGAAAGCAAAGCATGTTGTTTTTTTTTTAAAAAGGATATTAAGCACAAAACAATATTGTCTTCTTTATATGGCACTGAACTATTTTAACATGAAAATTAATGCTGATGAGAGATGTTCTAATTCAGAACTGGGGAAATAGTGCTGTTAGAAAAAATGAGATTGTCTTTTATCTGAATATGTAAGCAATAATAAACAAAAATATTTTTCTGTCATTTTAAAGAAACGTTTTTATGTATATAAAATAAGGCAAACACATAATGAATGTTTTAGAAAAATAACTTTACCTATGGTTGTAACACTTATTTTGAAAGGCTGTTCCAATCTGATGGCTGGGTAGTTCTAAATAAGCAAGGCAAAAATAATAGTTTTAAGTTAATGGTTAAAAAACAACAACTTTGGAATGAAAATTTTCTCTTAAACTAAAGAAATTCAATTAGTTTCTTTAATATAAACATTCTCATGCTCTTTAAATCAGTTTGCAGTTATAATATACCATAAGTGGTAGCCATTGAATTAGTTGAGTACTATCATGAAGACTTCTCAAAAGCAAGTCTACCGTGCTTTGATCATGATTATTACTGGAACTAACAGATGATGTATAAATCCTAAAAATAAAATGGAAACATACCAAGATTAAGATTTTATGATGGAGACATCAACACATGTTAAAGAACAGTTGAACAAAACCTCTAAGTTTTAACATATTACCTGGTGTGATAGATGCCAATTTGAATAATTGTGTGGAACAACTTGCATGTTGTATTTACAGTGCAGCTAGGATCTGGAATGCAAACAGCATTTCCAACATAGGTGGTAAGTATGTTTTCGCAGCCATAATAGGGTGAGCAAAAGCGACTGAAAAGTATTGAAAAAGGGAAAACAAATAATCAATATTACACAAATGTGATTTATATAGTTTTTTTTTCTTCATACTAAAACATAACAACTATCACATTATGAGAGGAAAAAGGCAAAATTACTCAGAGTAACGGTTGCTTTGTGTGATCATAAGACGAACAAGTTCTCTTTCATCAACACTGTTGAAATATTGAGGATCATCTTTCAGGCACTTTGGAGTCACAATGGTAACATTCATTTCAATGTTGATAAATGGGTTATTGACCGTCCTCCCTGAAATAAAAGTTATTTTTATTTCAAGAGATGAAAAGAACTGGCGTAGACTCAAATATTTGTTTAAAGGTTATACTTTATAGACAATAGGAGAAGGTTGAGTGAAATGCTTGCTTCAGATCCAAATGTTACAGGCTTGAATTTTAACAAGTGATCACTAGTATGTACCTGGATTAACTTAATTAAGCTGTGGAAAGTAAATGTGAAAAGACAATCTGCTGGTCACTCTCTTTCTAATCTTTTGTAGAACTTTGCATAACCTATTCTATGGATGTATGATATTAAAGGACTTCTTTGTCTCCTTTCAAAATAAATACCATAAATGTGGATTGCAAACTCTTGTACAACTTTTGCTCTGTCCCCTGCTCTTAAAAAATAAGTCTACAAAAGGTCCATCTTAGAGTCATCTTCACATCTTCTGATGTGCCTTCCTTGGTTTTCTTTGCCTATAACTGTGCGTCATTACAATATGTTTTTAAAGTTCTTGAAATGTTTCATTACTTATCTTAAGATTTCTTACTTTGACAATGCTAATCAGATTATCTGAAACCAACATTCTGTGGCATTTTATGTCTCAAGAGACAATCTTTTTCATTTTGCAACTTCTTGTGTGACTAAACAGGCCAGTCCTTAATACTTAGCTGCGGTCTGAGGTTGGGCATCTGTAATCGCCAGGTGCCATTGCACCTTCACCCTTCATTCTACTACTATTGTGTATGGCATCTGCAATCTGGGACCATTCCTTTATGCTCACTCTCCATGTGGATCTTTCCAGTGCCACTTTTTCCCAACTGTTAGTGTTGATTTTGAAGAGCTTCATGTCACATCTGCATACATCCATCAGTATACCTTAAAAGTGGTCGACCAGTGGCTCTCTTGCCTTCTGTTAGATGACCATACAGAATGTCTTGTGGAAGTTGGCCTTGTGGCATTCTATAAATGTGACCAAGCCAGCCAAGGCATGTCCTGGCACCCTGCTCTTTGGAGCACTTTCTCATTGGTTGTTATTCATTAACTAACAATCACGAGTATGATTTCTAAGCAGGTCTTTTTATTAGGTTAGACTTTTTTTTAGAAGATAAGGATGGGCTGTTATTGTAAATTAGTCTTAAGCTACTTACATTCTCCATCCAGACAAGAGGTTGAGTTGTAAGAAGTAAATGGACAGAGGTGACAAGTATTATCAGCATCACTCCAGTACATGTTTTGTGGACAAGGTTCACAGGTCAATTTGTCAAGAGACAGGTAGTAACCAGGCTTGCAATTTTCTGTCAGTGCAAATAAAAAGCCAAGGCTGATACTCATTTATAAATATTTTTACACAAGAATTTAGACAAATAAAAAATAAAAAACAAAACAAAATATTGGTAATAAACAAAATCATATGTTGAAAAAACAAAAAGGTTTCACGATTTTAAAAAAATACTAAATAAGACTCAGGATTAATACAACTAACCAATGCAGTAACGTTGTGAATTTGCTCCTTGAATTAAAGTAGTTTTTCCTATCTCACAGGCCACACAATGTTCTTTTTCAGCATACAAACCATAGTCACAGATATCTGAAGCAACAGATTTTCATCTTATATATAAAGATGCATCTCATCCAATTTATAAAGTTTAAGCTATATGAGAATAATGATAATGTAAGCGAATTATAACAGTTGTAAAAACATTTCTTATTACCTTGACAGATTGGAAGAAATTCTGAATTCAAACAAGTGCTGTTTGATGGACAGATCCCAAAAGACTGACACATTTTGTATACTGCAGACGGAAATAATTACACTTACAAAGCCAGTACATTTAAATATACATTAATTTTAAGGTATGCACAAAGCATGTCCATTTTTTTTTTTTAAGGACCCAAATGAATTTTACAATTTTGATTTATCAAATCATATCCAACCTTTTTTGTAAAATAAAATACAACACTAGTAAAGATTTTCACCATGAACACTAATGCAACTTTTACAAGAGATACATATAGTTGTATATTCTCACACTATGATACAGATCATTTTTAAGCCCTTTTAGAATGTCCTTTCTTCATATTGAATTTGACATTTTGTGGGAAGCGTGGTCAAGAGGCCAAGTGCGCTTGAACTTGGCTTGGCTACCTAGAAGGGGGCTCGAGGTTCGACAAACGACTCGGGCAGAGTTGTGTTTACTGAGCGCCTAAAGGCAGCACGGAAAACCAACTCCTAGATACCCCCTCCACCCTGGTCCACAAAAGAGATTGGACCAAAAGTGCTCTGAGCATGCTATAGGCATGAAAGTAGCGCTATATAAAAGCTATAATAAAAAAAATAAATAATTTATTGTTTTGTTTTTTTCAATGTTACCTTTAGGATTCATGTCAAACGTTGCTCCTTCAGCCGTCTCATACACTTTAAATGCTGAAATCTCGTAGTCAGTCCCATTGACTGAAAACTGTTTTGATTGAGTTATTAACTGACTGTAAATTATCTGTGTCAAATAAGAGTCTAGGAATTGACTTCCATATAGAGAAATGAGTTTATAGAAAATATCTGTACTGCTTGAGCTGCAAAGAACAAAAAGGAGAAGAAAAAAAAAGAGTCTAAAATTAGTATCACACAACAGATAAACTAGAAGAGCAGTTATTTCAACATTAATAGAGATAATGAACACAGACATTCTTTACCTGTGCCTAATGTCATAGGATGCAACAATAACTTTTATGCTTCCCGAGTAATATTGATCCATCCAAGACTGCAATATTTGTTGAAAGGTGTTAATGACTTGATCTGTGTAGATCCCTAGGTTAGTTTGAGCTAAGGTCAATTTTGTGTAGACTGAAAAGATAAATAAAATAGTGACCACTCCTCTTGTTTTCAAATGTCAAGATCCCAATGAATAGTTAAAGTTGAAATTTTATGTTTTTAAGGCCACAGAACTATCCTTAAACAATGGTATTTGATCAAATAATTAATTTGAAGAGAAATTCTTTTTCTTACAAAGCATTCAGTAAAGCAATTATATTTAGGTATGCCAAATATGTTATCTCAAAATGTTTACTCACCTAATTTTTCAAAACCTGTGAAAAATAAAAAGATTGTAGAAAACGTTGAACATGTAAAAAAAAAAAAAAATCAACATGTTATTAAAAATAACAGAAATTACAATAAAAATATGTTAAAGAAATTATATTAGTTGTATTAAAAAAAAAAAATTACAATGGATTGTCCATAGGTTAAGTAAGTAAATAAATTTTAACAAATTAAAAAAAGGGACACTCACACAGATAGCTTCCATATGTATTGTAACACTGCAAGTTTTCAGCACAAGGGCTAACATTTTGTAGACATTCATTGATGTCAACATCACACAATGTTGATTCAAATCCAGATTTACATGTACAGTTTCCAGTCAAGCCATCACAGCTCTCTGTATTATCAGTGCGACAACTACATGAGGAGTTACAGTCAGAGCCAAATGTCCAGCTACTGCATGCTGTAAAGAAAGAAAATGAAAGAAGCAGCAGAGTTACTAACAATATACTTTAAATTACTTATTTTACTCAGAAAGACAAAGAAAAAAAACAAAAAAAAAACAACATTTATGTGTGATTTGAAAGCACAAACTCTAATTACTAAGTGAAACTTTATGTCCCATTAGGTGTCATACGCATTTGAAATGAAACACAAATATATACCTTCACAAATATTGGGATTGTTTGGATTTCTTTTGTAGCCATCATGACATTTGCACTCATAATCACCCAACCTGTTGATGCAGTCAGAGTACTGGTCACAAGGAGAATATCTTGAACAGCGATCCAAGAGTTTTTCACAGTCTGAACCTTCAAAATTGGATGCACAAATACAAGCTCCTTGATATTTTTCACAAACTACTGTATTGTTATGTGCACAGTTGCATACTGCTGTGCAGTTTTCTCCCCACATCCAATTTCCACAGGCTGTTGCATTTTGAAAATAAAAAAAAATAAAAAATCAATGTAACTGTAAGTTTGAAATATGATTTCTGTATGAAAAAATAAATTAATAATAGTTTTAATTTTTTTTACTGTAAACTATATAGCTTTAATTGTACATTACTTTCAACACAGTTAAAATTCAACGAGTTGCTGTTAGAGATGATGAAATTTCCTCCATTGCAGAAGTATTGGGCAACAGAAAGACTGTTGATTATTTCACTCCAATTTACAGCTGATTGTAAAGAGAAAATATCAATTTGTTAGGTAATACACTGATCTATCTATAGGGCAGATAATGTAAAGGTCATCTGTTTTTTAGACAATGGTTAATGAGCAGGGTGTCATGTGGCCAGCACAATGACCAACTGCCTTTACTTTCCTCAACTAAAGTCAGGTACCCATTAGAGTTGGGTGGACCCAGGGGCGTCATAAAAATCCCCAAATTAAAAATCCCAGTCTTCACTGAGATTCTAGCCCAGGACCCCATTTTTGGAAGCCAAGCACTTAAACACTCAGCCACCATGCACTCCAAATATACTGATAGCAGAAGTAATTAATCTGAGTTTACTATACATAGTAAATTATAAATTTCAAGTGTTGGTTTCTTTTTCTTACCCATAGTTTCATCAGCTCTATCTTGTTGTGTCTTGTACAAATACAATGGTCCAGTTAGGTTTCCTTGAAGCTTTTCATGAGATAAAACCATTGTTTCTGCAATTTTTCTGAGTAGTTTGTCATCAACATCTTTCCGAAGCCAGATTTCATATTCAGAATGGTATAGATAGTTGTAGGGGTAGGAGTAATAATTGCTAGAGGAAAAAAATCAGCATGTGTAAAAACAAACCAAAGATGGTAAATACATTTTTGACATAAAACGTACTATTTTTTTTAAACAAACGTACTTGTTGTTACTATATAAGAAGGCCTTAATAAACTCTGGTATATTTTGAAACATTGAGTTTAAAACCTGTGGAAGAGAACAAAAACTAATTAAGATAGAATGTATCTATACGTGTGTCAATTATAATTATTTTTCCATTCAAAAAATGTTTTTACCTGAAGTACTCCGTAGGGGTTATTTGTATTCCAGGCCGTGTGTGAAATATATAAAATATGTTTAGTAACATCCTCTGAAAGCAAAGCATGTTGTTTTTTTTTTAAAAAGGATATTAAGCACAAAACAATATTGTCTTCTTTATATGGCACTGAACTATTTTAACATGAAAATTAATGCTGATGAGAGATGTTCTAATTCAGAACTGGGGAAATAGTGCTGTTAGAAAAAATGAGATTGTCTTTTATCTGAATATGTAAGCAATAATAAACAAAAATATTTTTCTGTCATTTTAAAGAAACGTTTTTATGTATATAAAATAAGGCAAACACATAATGAATGTTTTAGAAAAATAACTTTACCTATGGTTGTAACACTTATTTTGAAAGGCTGTTCCAATCTGATGGCTGGGTAGTTCTAAATAAGCAAGGCAAAAATAATAGTTTTAAGTTAATGGTTAAAAAACAACAACTTTGGAATGAAAATTTTCTCTTAAACTAAAGAAATTCAATTAGTTTCTTTAATATAAACATTCTCATGCTCTTTAAATCAGTTTGCAGTTATAATATACCATAAGTGGTAGCCATTGAATTAGTTGAGTACTATCATGAAGACTTCTCAAAAGCAAGTCTACCGTGCTTTGATCATGATTATTACTGGAACTAACAGATGATGTATAAATCCTAAAAATAAAATGGAAACATACCAAGATTAAGATTTTATGATGGAGACATCAACACATGTTAAAGAACAGTTGAACAAAACCTCTAAGTTTTAACATATTACCTGGTGTGATAGATGCCAATTTGAATAATTGTGTGGAACAACTTGCATGTTGTATTTACAGTGCAGCTAGGATCTGGAATGCAAACAGCATTTCCAACATAGGTGGTAAGTATGTTTTCGCAGCCATAATAGGGTGAGCAAAAGCGACTGAAAAGTATTGAAAAAGGGAAAACAAATAATCAATATTACACAAATGTGATTTATATAGTTTTTTTTTCTTCATACTAAAACATAACAACTATCACATTATGAGAGGAAAAAGGCAAAATTACTCAGAGTAACGGTTGCTTTGTGTGATCATAAGACGAACAAGTTCTCTTTCATCAACACTGTTGAAATATTGAGGATCATCTTTCAGGCACTTTGGAGTCACAATGGTAACATTCATTTCAATGTTGATAAATGGGTTATTGACCGTCCTCCCTGAAATAAAAGTTATTTTTATTTCAAGAGATGAAAAGAACTGGCGTAGACTCAAATATTTGTTTAAAGGTTATACTTTATAGACAATAGGAGAAGGTTGAGTGAAATGCTTGCTTCAGATCCAAATGTTACAGGCTTGAATTTTAACAAGTGATCACTAGTATGTACCTGGATTAACTTAATTAAGCTGTGGAAAGTAAATGTGAAAAGACAATCTGCTGGTCACTCTCTTTCTAATCTTTTGTAGAACTTTGCATAACCTATTCTATGGATGTATGATATTAAAGGACTTCTTTGTCTCCTTTCAAAATAAATACCATAAATGTGGATTGCAAACTCTTGTACAACTTTTGCTCTGTCCCCTGCTCTTAAAAAATAAGTCTACAAAAGGTCCATCTTAGAGTCATCTTCACATCTTCTGATGTGCCTTCCTTGGTTTTCTTTGCCTATAACTGTGCGTCATTACAATATGTTTTTAAAGTTCTTGAAATGTTTCATTACTTATCTTAAGATTTCTTACTTTGACAATGCTAATCAGATTATCTGAAACCAACATTCTGTGGCATTTTATGTCTCAAGAGACAATCTTTTTCATTTTGCAACTTCTTGTGTGACTAAACAGGCCAGTCCTTAATACTTAGCTGCGGTCTGAGGTTGGGCATCTGTAATCGCCAGGTGCCATTGCACCTTCACCCTTCATTCTACTACTATTGTGTATGGCATCTGCAATCTGGGACCATTCCTTTATGCTCACTCTCCATGTGGATCTTTCCAGTGCCACTTTTTCCCAACTGTTAGTGTTGATTTTGAAGAGCTTCATGTCACATCTGCATACATCCATCAGTATACCTTAAAAGTGGTCGACCAGTGGCTCTCTTGCCTTCTGTTAGATGACCATACAGAATGTCTTGTGGAAGTCGGCCTTGTGGCATTCTATAAATGTGACCAAGCCAGCCAAGGCATGTCCTGGCACCCTGCTCTTTGGAGCACTTTCTCATTGGTTGTTATTCATTAACTAACAATCACGAGTATGATTTCTAAGCAGGTCTTTTTATTAGGTTAGACTTTTTTTTAGAAGATAAGGATGGGCTGTTATTGTAAATTAGTCTTAAGCTACTTACATTCTCCATCCAGACAAGAGGTTGAGTTGTAAGAAGTAAATGGACAGAGGTGACAAGTATTATCAGCATCACTCCAGTACATGTTTTGTGGACAAGGTTCACAGGTCAATTTGTCAAGAGACAGGTAGTAACCAGGCTTGCAATTTTCTGTCAGTGCAAATAAAAAGCCAAGGCTGATACTCATTTATAAATATTTTTACACAAGAATTTAGACAAATAAAAAATAAAAAACAAAACAAAATATTGGTAATAAACAAAATCATATGTTGAAAAAACAAAAAGGTTTCACGATTTTAAAAAAATACTAAATAAGACTCAGGATTAATACAACTAACCAATGCAGTAACGTTGTGAATTTGCTCCTTGAATTAAAGTAGTTTTTCCTATCTCACAGGCCACACAATGTTCTTTTTCAGCATACAAACCATAGTCACAGATATCTGAAGCAACAGATTTTCATCTTATATATAAAGATGCATCTCATCCAATTTATAAAGTTTAAGCTATATGAGAATAATGATAATGTAAGCGAATTATAACAGTTGTAAAAACATTTCTTATTACCTTGACAGATTGGAAGAAATTCTGAATTCAAACAAGTGCTGTTTGATGGACAGATCCCAAAAGACTGACACATTTTGTATACTGCAGACGGAAATAATTACACTTACAAAGCCAGTACATTTAAATATACATTAATTTTAAGGTATGCACAAAGCATGTCCATTTTTTTTTTTTAAGGACCCAAATGAATTTTACAATTTTGATTTATCAAATCATATCCAACCTTTTTTGTAAAATAAAATACAACACTAGTAAAGATTTTCACCATGAACACTAATGCAACTTTTACAAGAGATACATATAGTTGTATATTCTCACACTATGATACAGATCATTTTTAAGCCCTTTTAGAATGTCCTTTCTTCATATTGAATTTGACATTTTGTGGGAAGCGTGGTCAAGAGGCCAAGTGCGCTTGAACTTGGCTTGGCTACCTAGAAGGGGGCTTGAGGTTCGACAAACGACTCGGGCAGTGTTGTGTTTACTGAGCGCCTAAAGGCAGCACGGAAAACCAACTCCTAGATACCCCCTCCACCCTGGTCCACAAAAGAGATTGGACCAAAAGCGCTCTGAGCATGCTATAGGCATGAAAGTAGCGCTATATAAAAGCTATAATAAAAAAAATAAATAATTTATTGTTTTGTTTTTTTTCAATGTTACCTTTAGGATTCATGTCAAACGTTGCTCCTTCAGCCGTCTCATACACTTTAAATGCTGAAATCTCGTAGTCAGTCCCATTGACTGAAAACTGTTTTGATTGAGTTATTAACTGACTGTAAATTATCTGTGTCAAATAAGAGTCTAGGAATTGACTTCCATATAGAGAAATGAGTTTATAGAAAATATCTGTACTGCTTGAGCTGCAAAGAACAAAAAGGAGAAGAAAAAAAAAGAGTCTAAAATTAGTATCACACAACAGATAAACTAGAAGAGCAGTTATTTCAACATTAATAGAGATAATGAACACAGACATTCTTTACCTGTGCCTAATGTCATAGGATGCAACAATAACTTTTATGCTTCCCGAGTAATATTGATCCATCCAAGACTGCAATATTTGTTGAAAGGTGTTAATGACTTGATCTGTGTAGATCCCTAGGTTAGTTTGAGCTAAGGTCAATTTTGTGTAGACTGAAAAGATAAATAAAATAGTGACCACTCCTCTTGTTTTCAAATGTCAAGATCCCAATGAATAGTTAAAGTTGAAATTTTATGTTTTTAAGGCCACAGAACTATCCTTAAACAATGGTATTTGATCAAATAATTAATTTGAAGAGAAATTCTTTTTCTTACAAAGCATTCAGTAAAGCAATTATATTTAGGTATGCCAAATATGTTATCTCAAAATGTTTACTCACCTAATTTTTCAAAACCTGTGAAAAATAAAAAGATTGTAGAAAACGTTGAACATGTAAAAAAAAATCAAAAAAATCAACATGTTATTAAAAATAACAGAAATTACAATAAAAATATGTTAAAGAAATTATATTAGTTGTATTAAAAAAAAAAAATTACAATGGATTGTCCATAGGTTAAGTAAGTAAATAAATTTTAACAAATTAAAAAAAGGGACACTCACACAGATAGCTTCCATATGTATTGTAACACTGCAAGTTTTCAGCACAAGGGCTAACATTTTGTAGACATTCATTGATGTCAACATCACACAATGTTGATTCAAATCCAGATTTACATGTACAGTTTCCAGTCAAGCTATCACAGCTCTCTGTATTATCAGTGCGACAACTACATGAGGAGTTACAGTCAGAGCCAAATGTCCAGCTACTGCATGCTGTAAAGAAAGAAAATGAAAGAAGCAGCAGAGTTACTAACAATATACTTTAAATTACTTATTTTACTCAGAAAGACAAAGAAAAACAAAAAAAAAAACAACATTTATGTGTGATTTGAAAGCACAAACTCTAATTACTAAGTGAAACTTTATGTCCCATTAGGTGTCATACGCATTTGAAATGAAACACAAATATATACCTTCACAAATATTGGGATTGTTTGGATTTCTTTTGTAGCCATCATGACATTTGCACTCATAATCACCCAACCTGTTGATGCAGTCAGAGTACTGGTCACAAGGAGAATATCTTGAACAGCGATCCAAGAGTTTTTCACAGTCTGAACCTTCAAAATTGGATGCACAAATACAAGCTCCTTGATATTTTTCACAAACTACTGTATTGTTATGTGCACAGTTGCATACTGCTGTGCAGTTTTCTCCCCACATCCAATTTCCACAGGCTGTTGCATTTTGAAAATAAAAAAAAATAAAAAATCAATGTAACTGTAAGTTTGAAATATGATTTCTGTATGAAAAAATAAATTAATAATAGTTTTAATTTTTTTTACTGTAAACTATATAGCTTTAATTGTACATTACTTTCAACACAGTTAAAATTCAACGAGTTGCTGTTAGAGATGATGAAATTTCCTCCATTGCAGAAGTATTGGGCAACAGAAAGACTGTTGATTATTTCACTCCAATTTACAGCTGATTGTAAAGAGAAAATATCAATTTGTTAGGTAATACACTGATCTATCTATAGGGCAGATAATGTAAAGGTCATCTGTTTTTTAGACAATGGTTAATGAGCAGGGTGTCATGTGGCCAGCACAATGACCAACTGCCTTTACTTTCCTCAACTAAAGTCAGGTACCCATTAGAGTTGGGTGGACCCAGGGGCGTCATAAAAATCCCCAAATTAAAAATCCCAGTCTTCACTGAGATTCTAGCCCAGGACCCCATTTTTGGAAGCCAAGCACTTAAACACTCAGCCACCATGCACTCCAAATATACTGATAGCAGAAGTAATTAATCTGAGTTTACTATACATAGTAAATTATAAATTTCAAGTGTTGGTTTCTTTTTCTTACCCATAGTTTCATCAGCTCTATCTTGTTGTGTCTTGTACAAATACAATGGTCCAGTTAGGTTTCCTTGAAGCTTTTCATGAGATAAAACCATTGTTTCTGCAATTTTTCTGAGTAGTTTGTCATCAACATCTTTCCGAAGCCAGATTTCATATTCAGAATGGTATAGATAGTTGTAGGGGTAGGAGTAATAATTGCTAGAGGAAAAAAATCAGCATGTGTAAAAACAAACCAAAGATGGTAAATACATTTTTGACATAAAACGTACTATTTTTTTTAAACAAACGTACTTGTTGTTACTATATAAGAAGGCCTTAATAAACTCTGGTATATTTTGAAACATTGAGTTTAAAACCTGTGGAAGAGAACAAAAACTAATTAAGATAGAATGTATCTATACGTGTGTCAATTATAATTATTTTTCCATTCAAAAAATGTTTTTACCTGAAGTACTCCGTAGGGGTTATTTGTATTCCAGGCCGTGTGTGAAATATATAAAATATGTTTAGTAACATCCTCTGAAAGCAAAGCATGTTGTTTTTTTTTTAAAAAGGATATTAAGCACAAAACAATATTGTCTTCTTTATATGGCACTGAACTATTTTAACATGAAAATTAATGCTGATGAGAGATGTTCTAATTCAGAACTGGGGAAATAGTGCTGTTAGAAAAAATGAGATTGTCTTTTATCTGAATATGTAAGCAATAATAAACAAAAATATTTTTCTGTCATTTTAAAGAAACGTTTTTATGTATATAAAATAAGGCAAACACATAATGAATGTTTTAGAAAAATAACTTTACCTATGGTTGTAACACTTATTTTGAAAGGCTGTTCCAATCTGATGGCTGGGTAGTTCTAAATAAGCAAGGCAAAAATAATAGTTTTAAGTTAATGGTTAAAAAACAACAACTTTGGAATGAAAATTTTCTCTTAAACTAAAGAAATTCAATTAGTTTCTTTAATATAAACATTCTCATGCTCTTTAAATCAGTTTGCAGTTATAATATACCATAAGTGGTAGCCATTGAATTAGTTGAGTACTATCATGAAGACTTCTCAAAAGCAAGTCTACCGTGCTTTGATCATGATTATTACTGGAACTAACAGATGATGTATAAATCCTAAAAATAAAATGGAAACATACCAAGATTAAGATTTTATGATGGAGACATCAACACATGTTAAAGAACAGTTGAACAAAACCTCTAAGTTTTAACATATTACCTGGTGTGATAGATGCCAATTTGAATAATTGTGTGGAACAACTTGCATGTTGTATTTACAGTGCAGCTAGGATCTGGAATGCAAACAGCATTTCCAACATAGGTGGTAAGTATGTTTTCGCAGCCATAATAGGGTGAGCAAAAGCGACTGAAAAGTATTGAAAAAGGGAAAACAAATAATCAATATTACACAAATGTGATTTATATAGTTTTTTTTTCTTCATACTAAAACATAACAACTATCACATTATGAGAGGAAAAAGGCAAAATTACTCAGAGTAACGGTTGCTTTGTGTGATCATAAGACGAACAAGTTCTCTTTCATCAACACTGTTGAAATATTGAGGATCATCTTTCAGGCACTTTGGAGTCACAATGGTAACATTCATTTCAATGTTGATAAATGGGTTATTGACCGTCCTCCCTGAAATAAAAGTTATTTTTATTTCAAGAGATGAAAAGAACTGGCGTAGACTCAAATATTTGTTTAAAGGTTATACTTTATAGACAATAGGAGAAGGTTGAGTGAAATGCTTGCTTCAGATCCAATTGTTACAGGCTTGAATTTTAACAAGTGATCACTAGTATGTACCTGGATTAACTTAATTAAGCTGTGGAAAGTAAATGTGAAAAGACAATCTGCTGGTCACTCTCTTTCTAATCTTTTGTAGAACTTTGCATAACCTATTCTATGGATGTATGGTATTAAAGGACTTCTTTGTCTCCTTTCAAAATAAATACCATAAATGTGGATTGCAAACTCTTGTACAACTTTTGCTCTGTCCCCTGCTCTTAAAAAATAAGTCTACAAAAGGTCCATCTTAGAGTCATCTGCACATCTTCTGATGTGCCTTCCTTGGTTTTCTTTGCCTATAACTGTGCGTCATTACAATATGTTTTTAAAGTTCTTGAAATGTTTCATTACTTATCTTAAGATTTCTTACTTTGACAATGCTAATCAGATTATCTGAAACCAACATTCTGTGGCATTTTATGTCTCAAGAGACAATCTTTTTCATTTTGCAACTTCTTGTGTGACTAAACAGGCCAGTCCTTAATACTTAGCTGCGGTCTGAGGTTGGGCATCTGTAATCGCCAGGTGCCATTGCACCTTCACCCTTCATTCTACTACTATTGTGTATGGCATCTGCAATCTGGGACCATTCCTTTATGCTCACTCTCCATGTGGATCTTTCCAGTGCCACTTTTTCCCAACTGTTAGTGTTGATTTTGAAGAGCTTCATGTCACATCTGCATACATCCATCAGTATACCTTAAAAGTGGTCGACCAGTGGCTCTCTTGCCTTCTGTTAGATGACCATACAGAATGTCTTGTGGAAGTCGGCCTTGTGGCATTCTATGAATGTGACCAAGCCAGCCAAGGCATGTCCTGGCACCCTGCTCTTTGGAGCACTTTCTCATTGGTTGTTATTCATTAACTAACAATCACGAGTATGATTTCTAAGCAGGTCTTTTTATTAGGTTAGACTTTTTTTTAGAAGATAAGGATGGGCTGTTATTGTAAATTAGTCTTAAGCTACTTACATTCTCCATCCAGACAAGAGGTTGAGTTGTAAGAAGTAAATGGACAGAGGTGACAAGTATTATCAGCATCACTCCAGTACATGTTTTGTGGACAAGGTTCACAGGTCAATTTGTCAAGAGACAGGTAGTAACCAGGCTTGCAATTTTCTGTCAGTGCAAATAAAAAGCCAAGGCTGATACTCATTTATAAATATTTTTACACAAGAATTTAGACAAATAAAAAATAAAAAACAAAACAAAATATTGGTAATAAACAAAATCATATGTTGAAAAAACAAAAAGGTTTCACGATTTTAAAAAAATACTAAATAAGACTCAGGATTAATACAACTAACCAATGCAGTAACGTTGTGAATCTGCTCCTTGAATTAAAGTAGTTTTTCCTATCTCACAGGCCACACAATGTTCTTTTTCAGCATACAAACCATAGTCACAGATATCTGAAGCAACAGATTTTCATCTTATATATAAAGATGCATCTCATCCAATTTATAAAGTTTAAGCTATATGATAATAATGATAATGTAAGCGAATTATAACAGTTGTAAAAACATTTCTTATTACCTTGACAGATTGGAAGAAATTCTGAATTCAAACAAGTGCTGTTTGATGGACAGATCCCAAAAGACTGACACATTTTGTATACTGCAGACGGATATAATTACACTTACAAAGCCAGTACATTTAAATATACATTAATTTTAAGGTATGCACAAAGCATGTCCATTTTTTTTTTTTAAGGACCCAAATGAATTTTACAATTTTGATTTATCAAATCATATCCAACCTTTTTTGTAAAATAAAATACAACACTAGTAAAGATTTTCACCATGAATACTAATGCAACTTTTACAAGAGATACATATAGTTGTATATTCTCACACTATGATACAGATCATTTTTAAGCCCTTTTAGAATGTCCTTTCTTCATATTGAATTTGACATTTTGTGGGAAGCGTGGTCAAGAGGCCAAGTGCGCTTGAACTTGGCTTGGCTACCTAGAAGGGGGCTCGAGGTTCGACAAACGACTCGGGCAGAGTTGTGTTTACTGAGCGCCTAAAGGCAGCACGGAAAACCAACTCCTAGATACCCCCTCCACCCTGGTCCACAAAAGAGATTGGACCAAAAGTGCTCTGAGCATGCTATAGGCATGAAAGTAGCGCTATATAAAAGCTATAATAAAAAAAATAAATAATTTATTGTTTTGTTTTTTTTCAATGTTACCTTTAGGATTCATGTCAAACGTTGCTCCTTCAGCCGTCTCATACACTTTAAATGCTGAAATCTCGTAGTCAGTCCCATTGACTGAAAACTGTTTTGATAGAGTTATTAACTGACTGTAAATTATCTGTGTCAAATAAGAGTCTAGGAATTGACTTCCATATAGAGAAATGAGTTTATAGAAAATATCTGTACTGCTTGAGCTGCAAAGAACAAAAAGGAGAAGAAAAAAAAAGAGTCTAAAATTAGTATCACACAACAGATAAACTAGAAGAGCAGTTATTTCAACATTAATAGAGATAATGAACACAGACATTCTTTACCTGTGCCTAATGTCATAGGATGCAACAATAACTTTTATGCTTCCCGAGTAATATTGATCCATCCAAGACTGCAATATTTGTTGAAAGGTGTTAATGACTTGATCTGTGTAGATCCCTAGGTTAGTTTGAGCTAAGGTCAATTTTGTGTAGACTGAAAAGATAAATAAAATAGTGACCACTCCTCTTGTTTTCAAATGTCAAGATCCCAATGAATAGTTAAAGTTGAAATTTTATGTTTTTAAGGCCACAGAACTATCCTTAAACAATGGTATTTGATCAAATAATTAATTTGAAGAGAAATTCTTTTTCTTACAAAGCATTCAGTAAAGCAATTATATTTAGGTATGCCAAATATGTTATCTCAAAATGTTTACTCACCTAATTTTTCAAAACCTGTGAAAAATAAAAAGATTGTAGAAAACGTTGAACATGTAAAAAAAAAAAAAAAAATCAACATGTTATTAAAAATAACAGAAATTACAATAAAAATATGTTAAAGAAATTATATTAGTTGTATTAAAAAAAAAAATTACAATGGATTGTCCATAGGTTAAGTAAGTAAATAAATTTTAACAAATTAAAAAAAGGGACACTCACACAGATAGCTTCCATATGTATTGTAACACTGCAAGTTTTCAGCACAAGGGCTAACATTTTGTAGACATTCATTGATGTCAACATCACACAATGTTGATTCAAATCCAGATTTACATGTACAGTTTCCAGTCAAGCTATCACAGCTCTCTGTATTATCAGTGCGACAACTACATGAGGAGTTACAGTCAGAGCCAAATGTCCAGCTACTGCATGCTGTAAAGAAAGAAAATGAAAGAAGCAGCAGAGTTACTAACAATATACTTTAAATTACTTATTTTACTCAGAAAGACAAAGAAAAACAAAAAAAACAAACAACATTTATGTGTGATTTGAAAGCACAAACTCTAATTACTAAGTGAAACTTTATGTCCCATTAGGTGTCATACGCATTTGAAATGAAACACAAATATATACCTTCACAAATATTGGGATTGTTTGGATTTCTTTTGTAGCCATCATGACATTTGCACTCATAATCACCCAACCTGTTGATGCAGTCAGAGTACTGGTCACAAGGAGAATATCTTGAACAGCGATCCAAGAGTTTTTCACAGTCTGAACCTTCAAAATTGGATGCACAAATACAAGCTCCTTGATATTTTTCACAAACTACTGTATTGTTATGTGCACAGTTGCATACTGCTGTGCAGTTTTCTCCCCACATCCAATTTCCACAGGCTGTTGCATTTTGAAAATAAAAAAAAATAAAAAATCAATGTAACTGTAAGTTTGAAATATGATTTCTGTGTGAAAAAATAAATTAATAATAGTTTTAATTTTTTTTACTGTAAACTATATAGCTTTAATTGTACATTACTTTCAACACAGTTAAAATTCAACGAGTTGCTGTTAGAGATGATGAAATTTCCTCCATTGCAGAAGTATTGGGCAACAGAAAGACTGTTGATTATTTCACTCCAATTTACAGCTGATTGTAAAGAGAAAATATCAATTTGTTAGGTAATACACTGATCTATCTATAGGGCAGATAATGTAAAGGTCATCTGTTTTTTAGACAATGGTTAATGAGCAGGGTGTCATGTGGCCAGCACAATGACCAACTGCCTTTACTTTCCTCAACTAAAGTCAGGTACCCATTAGAGTTGGGTGGACCCAGGGGCGTCATAAAAATCCCCAAATTAAAAATCCCAGTCTTCACTGAGATTCTAGCCCAGGACCCCATTTTTGGAAGCCAAGCACTTAAACACTCAGCCACCATGCACTCCAAATATACTGATAGCAGAAGTAATTAATCTGAGTTTACTATACATAGTAAATTATAAATTTCAAGTGTTGGTTTCTTTTTCTTACCCATAGTTTCATCAGCTCTATCTTGTTGTGTCTTGTACAAATACAATGGTCCAGTTAGGTTTCCTTGAAGCTTTTCATGAGATAAAACCATTGTTTCTGCAATTTTTCTGAGTAGTTTGTCATCAACATCTTTCCGAAGCCAGATTTCATATTCAGAATGGTATAGATAGTTGTAGGGGTAGGAGTAATAATTGCTAGAGGAAAAAAATCAGCATGTGTAAAAACAAACCAAAGATGGTAAATACATTTTTGACATAAAACGTACTATTTTTTTTAAACAAACGTACTTGTTGTTACTATATAAGAAGGCCTTAATAAACTCTGGTATATTTTGAAACATTGAGTTTAAAACCTGTGGAAGAGAACAAAAACTAATTAAGATAGAATGTATCTATACGTGTGTCAATTATAATTATTTTTCCATTCAAAAAATGTTTTTACCTGAAGTACTCCGTAGGGGTTATTTGTATTCCAGGCCGTGTGTGAAATATATAAAATATGTTTAGTAACATCCTCTGAAAGCAAAGCATGTTGTTTTTTTTTTAAAAAGGATATTAAGCACAAAACAATATTGTCTTCTTTATATGGCACTGAACTATTTTAACATGAAAATTAATGCTGATGAGAGATGTTCTAATTCAGAACTGGGGAAATAGTGCTGTTAGAAAAAATGAGATTGTCTTTTATCTGAATATGTAAGCAATAATAAACAAAAATATTTTTCTGTCATTTTAAAGAAACGTTTTTATGTATATAAAATAAGGCAAACACATAATGAATGTTTTAGAAAAATAACTTTACCTATGGTTGTAACACTTATTTTGAAAGGCTGTTCCAATCTGATGGCTGGGTAGTTCTAAATAAGCAAGGCAAAAATAATAGTTTTAAGTTAATGGTTAAAAAACAACAACTTTGGAATGAAAATTTTCTCTTAAACTAAAGAAATTCAATTAGTTTCTTTAATATAAACATTCTCATGCTCTTTAAATCAGTTTGCAGTTATAATATACCATAAGTGGTAGCCATTGAATTAGTTGAGTACTATCATGAAGACTTCTCAAAAGCAAGTCTACCGTGCTTTGATCATGATTATTACTGGAACTAACAGATGATGTATAAATCCTAAAAATAAAATGGAAACATACCAAGATTAAGATTTTATGATGGAGACATCAACACATGTTAAAGAACAGTTGAACAAAACCTCTAAGTTTTAACATATTACCTGGTGTGATAGATGCCAATTTGAATAATTGTGTGGAACAACTTGCATGTTGTATTTACAGTGCAGCTAGGATCTGGAATGCAAACAGCATTTCCAACATAGGTGGTAAGTATGTTTTCGCAGCCATAATAGGGTGAGCAAAAGCGACTGAAAAGTATTGAAAAAGGGAAAACAAATAATCAATATTACACAAATGTGATTTATATAGTTTTTTTTTCTTCATACTAAAACATAACAACTATCACATTATGAGAGGAAAAAGGCAAAATTACTTAGAGTAACGGTTGCTTTGTGTGATCATAAGACGAACAAGTTCTCTTTCATCAACACTGTTGAAATATTGAGGATCATCTTTCAGGCACTTTGGAGTCACAATGGTAACATTCATTTCAATGTTGATAAATGGGTTATTGACCGTCCTCCCTGAAATAAAAGTTATTTTTATTTCAAGAGATGAAAAGAACTGGCGTAGACTCAAATATTTGTTTAAAGGTTATACTTTATAGACAATAGGAGAAGGTTGAGTGAAATGCTTGCTTCAGATCCAAATGTTACAGGCTTGAATTTTAACAAGTGATCACTAGTATGTACCTGGATTAACTTAATTAAGCTGTGGAAAGTAAATGTGAAAAGACAATCTGCTGGTCACTCTCTTTCTAATCTTTTGTAGAACTTTGCATAACCTATTCTATGGATGTATGGTATTAAAGGACTTCTTTGTCTCCTTTCAAAATAAATACCATAAATGTGGATTGCAAACTCTTGTACAACTTTTGCTCTGTCCCCTGCTCTTAAAAAATAAGTCTACAAAAGGTCCATCTTAGAGTCATCTTCACATCTTCTGATGTGCCTTCCTTGGTTTTCTTTGCCTATAACTGTGCGTCATTACAATATGTTTTTAAAGTTCTTGAAATGTTTCATTACTTATCTTAAGATTTCTTACTTTGACAATGCTAATCAGATTATCTGAAACCAACATTCTGTGGCATTTTATGTCTCAAGAGACAATCTTTTTCATTTTGCAACTTCTTGTGTGACTAAACAGGCCAGTCCTTAATACTTAGCTGCGGTCTGAGGTTGGGCATCTGTAATCGCCAGGTGCCATTGCACCTTCACCCTTCATTCTACTACTATTGTGTATGGCATCTGCAATCTGGGACCATTCCTTTATGCTCACTCTCCATGTGGATCTTTCCAGTGCCACTTTTTCCCAACTGTTAGTGTTGATTTTGAAGAGCTTCATGTCACATCTGCATACATCCATCAGTATACCTTAAAAGTGGTCGACCAGTGGCTCTCTTGCCTTCTGTTAGATGACCATACAGAATGTCTTGTGGAAGTCGGCCTTGTGGCATTCTATGAATGTGACCAAGCCAGCCAAGGCATGTCCTGGCACCCTGCTCTTTGGAGCACTTTCTCATTGGTTGTTATTCATTAACTAACAATCACGAGTATGATTTCTAAGCAGGTCTTTTTATTAGGTTAGACTTTTTTTTAGAAGATAAGGATGGGCTGTTATTGTAAATTAGTCTTAAGCTACTTACATTCTCCATCCAGACAAGAGGTTGAGTTGTAAGAAGTAAATGGACAGAGGTGACAAGTATTATCAGCATCACTCCAGTACATGTTTTGTGGACAAGGTTCACAGGTCAATTTGTCAAGAGACAGGTAGTAACCAGGCTTGCAATTTTCTGTCAGTGCAAATAAAAAGCCAAGGCTGATACTCATTTATAAATATTTTTACACAAGAATTTAGACAAATAAAAAATAAAAAACAAAACAAAATATTGGTAATAAACAAAATCATATGTTGAAAAAACAAAAAGGTTTCACGATTTTAAAAAAATACTAAATAAGACTCAGGATTAATACAACTAACCAATGCAGTAACGTTGTGAATTTGCTCCTTGAATTAAAGTAGTTTTTCCTATCTCACAGGCCACACAATGTTCTTTTTCAGCATACAAACCATAGTCACAGATATCTGAAGCAACAGATTTTCATCTTATATATAAAGATGCATCTCATCCAATTTATAAAGTTTAAGCTATATGAGAATAATGATAATGTAAGCGAATTATAACAGTTGTAAAAACATTTCTTATTACCTTGACAGATTGGAAGAAATTCTGAATTCAAACAAGTGCTGTTTGATGGACAGATCCCAAAAGACTGACACATTTTGTATACTGCAGACGGAAATAATTACACTTACAAAGCCAGTACATTTAAATATACATTAATTTTAAGGTATGCACAAAGCATGTCCATTTTTTTTTTTTAAGGACCCAAATGAATTTTACAATTTTGATTTATCAAATCATATCCAACCTTTTTTGTAAAATAAAATACAACACTAGTAAAGATTTTCACCATGAACACTAATGCAACTTTTACAAGAGATACATATAGTTGTATATTCTCACACTATGATACAGATCATTTTTAAGCCCTTTTAGAATGTCCTTTCTTCATATTGAATTTGACATTTTGTGGGAAGCGTGGTCAAGAGGCCAAGTGCGCTTGAACTTGGCTTGGCTACCTAGAAGGGGGCTCGAGGTTCGACAAACGACTCGGGCAGAGTTGTGTTTACTGAGCGCCTAAAGGCAGCACGGAAAACCAACTCCTAGATACCCCCTCCACCCTGGTCCACAAAAGAGATTGGACCAAAAGTGCTCTGAGCATGCTATAGGCATGAAAGTAGCGCTATATAAAAGCTATAATAAAAAAAATAAATAATTTATTGTTTTGTTTTTTTCAATGTTACCTTTAGGATTCATGTCAAACGTTGCTCCTTCAGCCGTCTCATACACTTTAAATGCTGAAATCTCGTAGTCAGTCCCATTGACTGAAAACTGTTTTGATTGAGTTATTAACTGACTGTAAATTATCTGTGTCAAATAAGAGTCTAGGAATTGACTTCCATATAGAGAAATGAGTTTATAGAAAATATCTGTACTGCTTGAGCTGCAAAGAACAAAAAGGAGAAGAAAAAAAAAGAGTCTAAAATTAGTATCACACAACAGATAAACTAGAAGAGCAGTTATTTCAACATTAATAGAGATAATGAACACAGACATTCTTTACCTGTGCCTAATGTCATAGGATGCAACAATAACTTTTATGCTTCCCGAGTAATATTGATCCATCCAAGACTGCAATATTTGTTGAAAGGTGTTAATGACTTGATCTGTGTAGATCCCTAGGTTAGTTTGAGCTAAGGTCAATTTTGTGTAGACTGAAAAGATAAATAAAATAGTGACCACTCCTCTTGTTTTCAAATGTCAAGATCCCAATGAATAGTTAAAGTTGAAATTTTATGTTTTTAAGGCCACAGAACTATCCTTAAACAATGGTATTTGATCAAATAATTAATTTGAAGAGAAATTCTTTTTCTTACAAAGCATTCAGTAAAGCAATTATATTTAGGTATGCCAAATATGTTATCTCAAAATGTTTACTCACCTAATTTTTCAAAACCTGTGAAAAATAAAAAGATTGTAGAAAACGTTGAACATGTAAAAAAAAAAAAAAAATCAACATGTTATTAAAAATAACAGAAATTACAATAAAAATATGTTAAAGAAATTATATTAGTTGTATTAAAAAAAAAAAATTACAATGGATTGTCCATAGGTTAAGTAAGTAAATAAATTTTAACAAATTAAAAAAAGGGACACTCACACAGATAGCTTCCATATGTATTGTAACACTGCAAGTTTTCAGCACAAGGGCTAACATTTTGTAGACATTCATTGATGTCAACATCACACAATGTTGATTCAAATCCAGATTTACATGTACAGTTTCCAGTCAAGCCATCACAGCTCTCTGTATTATCAGTGCGACAACTACATGAGGAGTTACAGTCAGAGCCAAATGTCCAGCTACTGCATGCTGTAAAGAAAGAAAATGAAAGAAGCAGCAGAGTTACTAACAATATACTTTAAATTACTTATTTTACTCAGAAAGACAAAGAAAAAAAAAAAAAAAAAAACAACATTTATGTGTGATTTGAAAGCACAAACTCTAATTACTAAGTGAAACTTTATGTCCCATTAGGTGTCATACGCATTTGAAATGAAACACAAATATATACCTTCACAAATATTGGGATTGTTTGGATTTCTTTTGTAGCCATCATGACATTTGCACTCATAATCACCCAACCTGTTGATGCAGTCAGAGTACTGGTCACAAGGAGAATATCTTGAACAGCGATCCAAGAGTTTTTCACAGTCTGAACCTTCAAAATTGGATGCACAAATACAAGCTCCTTGATATTTTTCACAAACTACTGTATTGTTATGTGCACAGTTGCATACTGCTGTGCAGTTTTCTCCCCACATCCAATTTCCACAGGCTGTTGCATTTTGAAAATAAAAAAAAATAAAAAATCAATGTAACTGTAAGTTTGAAATATGATTTCTGTATGAAAAAATAAATTAATAATAGTTTTAATTTTTTTTACTGTAAACTATATAGCTTTAATTGTACATTACTTTCAACACAGTTAAAATTCAACGAGTTGCTGTTAGAGATGATGAAATTTCCTCCATTGCAGAAGTATTGGGCAACAGAAAGACTGTTGATTATTTCACTCCAATTTACAGCTGATTGTAAAGAGAAAATATCAATTTGTTAGGTAATACACTGATCTATCTATAGGGCAGATAATGTAAAGGTCATCTGTTTTTTAGACAATGGTTAATGAGCAGGGTGTCATGTGGCCAGCACAATGACCAACTGCCTTTACTTTCCTCAACTAAAGTCAGGTACCCATTAGAGTTGGGTGGACCCAGGGGCGTCATAAAAATCCCCAAATTAAAAATCCCAGTCTTCACTGAGATTCTAGCCCAGGACCCCATTTTTGGAAGCCAAGCACTTAAACACTCAGCCACCATGCACTCCAAATATACTGATAGCAGAAGTAATTAATCTGAGTTTACTATACATAGTAAATTATAAATTTCAAGTGTTGGTTTCTTTTTCTTACCCATAGTTTCATCAGCTCTATCTTGTTGTGTCTTGTACAAATACAATGGTCCAGTTAGGTTTCCTTGAAGCTTTTCATGAGATAAAACCATTGTTTCTGCAATTTTTCTGAGTAGTTTGTCATCAACATCTTTCCGAAGCCAGATTTCATATTCAGAATGGTATAGATAGTTGTAGGGGTAGGAGTAATAATTGCTAGAGGAAAAAAATCAGCATGTGTAAAAACAAACCAAAGATGGTAAATACATTTTTGACATAAAACGTACTATTTTTTTTAAACAAACGTACTTGTTGTTACTATATAAGAAGGCCTTAATAAACTCTGGTATATTTTGAAACATTGAGTTTAAAACCTGTGGAAGAGAACAAAAACTAATTAAGATAGAATGTATCTATACGTGTGTCAATTATAATTATTTTTCCATTCAAAAAATGTTTTTACCTGAAGTACTCCGTAGGGGTTATTTGTATTCCAGGCCGTGTGTGAAATATATAAAATATGTTTAGTAACATCCTCTGAAAGCAAAGCATGTTGTTTTTTTTTTAAAAAGGATATTAAGCACAAAACAATATTGTCTTCTTTATATGGCACTGAACTATTTTAACATGAAAATTAATGCTGATGAGAGATGTTCTAATTCAGAACTGGGGAAATAGTGCTGTTAGAAAAAATGAGATTGTCTTTTATCTGAATATGTAAGCAATAATAAACAAAAATATTTTTCTGTCATTTTAAAGAAACGTTTTTATGTATATAAAATAAGGCAAACACATAATGAATGTTTTAGAAAAATAACTTTACCTATGGTTGTAACACTTATTTTGAAAGGCTGTTCCAATCTGATGGCTGGGTAGTTCTAAATAAGCAAGGCAAAAATAATAGTTTTAAGTTAATGGTTAAAAAACAACTTTGGAATGAAAATTTTCTCTTAAACTAAAGAAATTCAATTAGTTTCTTTAATATAAACATTCTCATGCTCTTTAAATCAGTTTGCAGTTATAATATACCATAAGTGGTAGCCATTGAATTAGTTGAGTACTATCATGAAGACTTCTCAAAAGCAAGTCTACCGTGCTTTGATCATGATTATTACTGGAACTAACAGATGATGTATAAATCCTAAAAATAAAATGGAAACATACCAAGATTAAGATTTTATGATGGAGACATCAACACATGTTAAAGAACAGTTGAACAAAACCTCTAAGTTTTAACATATTACCTGGTGTGATAGATGCCAATTTGAATAATTGTGTGGAACAACTTGCATGTTGTATTTACAGTGCAGCTAGGATCTGGAATGCAAACAGCATTTCCAACATAGGTGGTAAGTATGTTTTCGCAGCCATAATAGGGTGAGCAAAAGCGACTGAAAAGTATTGAAAAAGGGAAAACAAATAATCAATATTACACAAATGTGATTTATATAGTTTTTTTTTCTTCATACTAAAACATAACAACTATCACATTATGAGAGGAAAAAGGCAAAATTACTCAGAGTAACGGTTGCTTTGTGTGATCATAAGACGAACAAGTTCTCTTTCATCAACACTGTTGAAATATTGAGGATCATCTTTCAGGCACTTTGGAGTCACAATGGTAACATTCATTTCAATGTTGATAAATGGGTTATTGACCGTCCTCCCTGAAATAAAAGTTATTTTTATTTCAAGAGATGAAAAGAACTGGCGTAGACTCAAATATTTGTTTAAAGGTTATACTTTATAGACAATAGGAGAAGGTTGAGTGAAATGCTTGCTTCAGATCCAAATGTTACAGGCTTGAATTTTAACAAGTGATCACTAGTATGTACCTGGATTAACTTAATTAAGCTGTGGAAAGTAAATGTGAAAAGACAATCTGCTGGTCACTCTCTTTCTAATCTTTTGTAGAACTTTGCATAACCTATTCTATGGATGTATGATATTAAAGGACTTCTTTGTCTCCTTTCAAAATAAATACCATAAATGTGGATTGCAAACTCTTGTACAACTTTTGCTCTGTCCCCTGCTCTTAAAAAATAAGTCTACAAAAGGTCCATCTTAGAGTCATCTTCACATCTTCTGATGTGCCTTCCTTGGTTTTCTTTGCCTATAACTGTGCGTCATTACAATATGTTTTTAAAGTTCTTGAAATGTTTCATTACTTATCTTAAGATTTCTTACTTTGACAATGCTAATCAGATTATCTGAAACCAACATTCTGTGGCATTTTATGTCTCAAGAGACAATCTTTTTCATTTTGCAACTTCTTGTGTGACTAAACAGGCCAGTCCTTAATACTTAGCTGCGGTCTGAGGTTGGGCATCTGTAATCGCCAGGTGCCATTGCACCTTCACCCTTCATTCTACTACTATTGTGTATGGCATCTGCAATCTGGGACCATTCCTTTATGCTCACTCTCCATGTGGATCTTTCCAGTGCCACTTTTTCCCAACTGTTAGTGTTGATTTTGAAGAGCTTCATGTCACATCTGCATACATCCATCAGTATACCTTAAAAGTGGTCGACCAGTGGCTCTCTTGCCTTCTGTTAGATGACCATACAGAATGTCTTGTGGAAGTCGGCCTTGTGGCATTCTATGAATGTGACCAAGCCAGCCAAGGCATGTCCTGGCACCCTGCTCTTTGGAGCACTTTCTCATTGGTTGTTATTCATTAACTAACAATCACGAGTATGATTTCTAAGCAGGTCTTTTTATTAGGTTAGACTTTTTTTTAGAAGATAAGGATGGGCTGTTATTGTAAATTAGTCTTAAGCTACTTACATTCTCCATCCAGACAAGAGGTTGAGTTGTAAGAAGTAAATGGACAGAGGTGACAAGTATTATCAGCATCACTCCAGTACATGTTTTGTGGACAAGGTTCACAGGTCAATTTGTCAAGAGACAGGTAGTAACCAGGCTTGCAATTTTCTGTCAGTGCAAATAAAAAGCCAAGGCTGATACTCATTTATAAATATTTTTACACAAGAATTTAGACAAATAAAAAATAAAAAACAAAACAAAATATTGGTAATAAACAAAATCATATGTTGAAAAAACAAAAAGGTTTCACGATTTTAAAAAAATACTAAATAAGACTCAGGATTAATACAACTAACCAATGCAGTAACGTTGTGAATTTGCTCCTTGAATTAAAGTAGTTTTTTCTATCTCACAGGCCACACAATGTTCTTTTTCAGCATACAAACCATAGTCACAGATATCTGAAGCAACAGATTTTCATCTTATATATAAAGATGCATCTCATCCAATTTATAAAGTTTAAGCTATATGAGAATAATGATAATGTAAGCGAATTATAACAGTTGTAAAAACATTTCTTATTACCTTGACAGATTGGAAGAAATTCTGAATTCAAACAAGTGCTGTTTGATGGACAGATCCCAAAAGACTGACACATTTTGTATACTGCAGACGGAAATAATTACACTTACAAAGCCAGTACATTTAAATATACATTAATTTTAAGGTATGCACAAAGCATGTCCATTTTTTTTTTTTAAGGACCCAAATGAATTTTACAATTTTGATTTATCAAATCATATCCAACCTTTTTTGTAAAATAAAATACAACACTAGTAAAGATTTTCACCATGAACACTAATGCAACTTTTACAAGAGATACATATAGTTGTATATTCTCACACTATGATACAGATCATTTTTAAGCCCTTTTAGAATGTCCTTTCTTCATATTGAATTTGACATTTTGTGGGAAGCGTGGTCAAGAGGCCAAGTGCGCTTGAACTTGGCTTGGCTACCTAGAAGGGGGCTTGAGGTTCGACAAACGACTCGGGCAGTGTTGTGTTTACTGAGCGCCTAAAGGCAGCACGGAAAACCAACTCCTAGATACCCCCTCCACCCTGGTCCACAAAAGAGATTGGACCAAAAGCGCTCTGAGCATGCTATAGGCATGAAAGTAGCGCTATATAAAAGCTATAATAAAAAAAATAAATAATTTATTGTTTTGTTTTTTTTCAATGTTACCTTTAGGATTCATGTCAAACGTTGCTCCTTCAGCCGTCTCATACACTTTAAATGCTGAAATCTCGTAGTCAGTCCCATTGACTGAAAACTGTTTTGATTGAGTTATTAACTGACTGTAAATTATCTGTGTCAAATAAGAGTCTAGGAATTGACTTCCATATAGAGAAATGAGTTTATAGAAAATATCTGTACTGCTTGAGCTGCAAAGAACAAAAAGGAGAAGAAAAAAAAAGAGTCTAAAATTAGTATCACACAACAGATAAACTAGAAGAGCAGTTATTTCAACATTAATAGAGATAATGAACACAGACATTCTTTACCTGTGCCTAATGTCATAGGATGCAACAATAACTTTTATGCTTCCCAAGTAATATTGATCCATCCAAGACTGCAATATTTGTTGAAAGGTGTTTGTGACTTGATCTGTGTAGATCCCTAGGTTAGTTTGAGCTAAGGTCAATTTTGTGTAGACTGAAAAGATAAATAAAATAGTGACCACTCCTCTTGTTTTCAAATGTCAAGATCCCAATGAATAGTTAAAGTTGAAATTTTATGTTTTTAAGGCCACAGAACTATCCTTAAACAATGGTATTTGATCAAATAATTAATTTGAAGAGAAATTCTTTTTCTTACAAAGCATTCAGTAAAGCAATTATATTTAGGTATGCCAAATATGTTATCTCAAAATGTTTACTCACCTAATTTTTCAAAACCTGTGAAAAATAAAAAGATTGTAGAAAACGTTGAACATGTAAAAAAAAAAAAAAAATCAACATGTTATTAAAAATAACAGAAATTACAATAAAAATATGTTAAAGAAATTATATTAGTTGTATTAAAAAAAAAAAATTACAATGGATTGTCCATAGGTTAAGTAAGTAAATAAATTTTAACAAATTAAAAAAAGGGACACTCACACAGATAGCTTCCATATGTATTGTAACACTGCAAGTTTTCAGCACAAGGGCTAACATTTTGTAGACATTCATTGATGTCAACATCACACAATGTTGATTCAAATCCAGATTTACATGTACAGTTTCCAGTCAAGCCATCACAGCTCTCTGTATTATCAGTGCGACAACTACATGAGGAGTTACAGTCAGAGCCAAATGTCCAGCTACTGCATGCTGTAAAGAAAGAAAATGAAAGAAGCAGCAGAGTTACTAACAATATACTTTAAATTACTTATTTTACTCAGAAAGACAAAGAAAAAAAAAAAAAAAACAACAACATTTATGTGTGATTTGAAAGCACAAACTCTAATTACTAAGTGAAACTTTATGTCCCATTAGGTGTCATACGCATTTGAAATGAAACACAAATATATACCTTCACAAATATTGGGATTGTTTGGATTTCTTTTGTAGCCATCATGACATTTGCACTCATAATCACCCAACCTGTTGATGCAGTCAGAGTACTGGTCACAAGGAGAATATCTTGAACAGCGATCCAAGAGTTTTTCACAGTCTGAACCTTCAAAATTGGATGCACAAATACAAGCTCCTTGATATTTTTCACAAACTACTGTATTGTTATGTGCACAGTTGCATACTGCTGTGCAGTTTTCTCCCCACATCCAATTTCCACAGGCTGTTGCATTTTGAAAATAAAAAAAAATAAAAAATCAATGTAACTGTAAGTTTGAAATATGATTTCTGTATGAAAAAATAAATTAATAATAGTTTTAATTTTTTTTACTGTAAACTATATAGCTTTAATTGTACATTACTTTCCACACAGTTAAAATTCAACGAGTTGCTGTTAGAGATGATGAAATTTCCTCCATTGCAGAAGTATTGGGCAACAGAAAGACTGTTGATTATTTCACTCCAATTTACAGCTGATTGTAAAGAGAAAATATCAATTTGTTAGGTAATACACTGATCTATCTATAGGGCAGATAATGTAAAGGTCATCTGTTTTTTAGACAATGGTTAATGAGCAGGGTGTCATGTGGCCAGCACAATGACCAACTGCCTTTACTTTCCTCAACTAAAGTCAGGTACCCATTAGAGTTGGGTGGACCCAGGGGCGTCATAAAAATCCCCAAATTAAAAATTCCAGTCTTCACTGAGATTCTAGCCCAGGACCCCATTTTTGGAAGCCAAGCACTTAAACACTCAGCCACCGTGCACTCCAAATATACTGATAGCAGAAGTAATTAATCTGAGTTTACTATACATAGTAAATTATAAATTTCAAGTGTTGGTTTCTTTTTCTTACCCATAGTTTCATCAGCTCTATCTTGTTGTGTCTTGTACAAATACAATGGTCCAGTTAGGTTTCCTTGAAGCTTTTCATGAGATAAAACCATTGTTTCTGCAATTTTTCTGAGTAGTTTGTCATCAACATCTTTCCGAAGCCAGATTTCATATTCAGAATGGTATAGATAGTTGTAGGGGTAGGAGTAATAATTGCTAGAGGAAAAAAATCAGCATGTGTAAAAACAAACCAAAGATGGTAAATACATTTTTGACATAAAACGTACTATTTTTTTTAAACAAACGTACTTGTTGTTACTATATAAGAAGGCCTTAATAAACTCTGGTATATTTTGAAACATTGAGTTTAAAACCTGTGGAAGAGAACAAAAACTAATTAAGATAGAATGTATCTATACGTGTGTCAATTATAATTATTTTTCCATTCAAAAAATGTTTTTACCTGAAGTACTCCGTAGGGGTTATTTGTATTCCAGGCCGTGTGTGAAATATATAAAATATGTTTAGTAACATCCTCTGAAAGCAAAGCATGTTGTTTTTTTTTTAAAAAGGATATTAAGCACAAAACAATATTGTCTTCTTTATATGGCACTGAACTATTTTAACATGAAAATTAATGCTGATGAGAGATGTTCTAATTCAGAACTGGGGAAATAGTGCTGTTAGAAAAAATGAGATTGTCTTTTATCTGAATATGTAAGCAATAATAAACAAAAATATTTTTCTGTCATTTTAAAGAAACGTTTTTATGTATATAAAATAAGGCAAACACATAATGAATGTTTTAGAAAAATAACTTTACCTATGGTTGTAACACTTATTTTGAAAGGCTGTTCCAATCTGATGGCTGGGTAGTTCTAAATAAGCAAGGCAAAAATAATAGTTTTAAGTTAATGGTTAAAAAACAACAACTTTGGAATGAAAATTTTCTCTTAAACTAAAGAAATTCAATTAGTTTCTTTAATATAAACATTCTCATGCTCTTTAAATCAGTTTGCAGTTATAATATACCATAAGTGGTAGCCATTGAATTAGTTGAGTACTATCATGAAGACTTCTCAAAAGCAAGTCTACCGTGCTTTGATCATGATTATTACTGGAACTAACAGATGATGTATAAATCCTAAAAATAAAATGGAAACATACCAAGATTAAGATTTTATGATGGAGACATCAACACATGTTAAAGAACAGTTGAACAAAACCTCTAAGTTTTAACATATTACCTGGTGTGATAGATGCCAATTTGAATAATTGTGTGGAACAACTTGCATGTTGTATTTACAGTGCAGCTAGGATCTGGAATGCAAACAGCATTTCCAACATAGGTGGTAAGTATGTTTTCGCAGCCATAATAGGGTGAGCAAAAGCGACTGAAAAGTATTGAAAAAGGGAAAACAAATAATCAATATTACACAAATGTGATTTATATAGTTTTTTTTTCTTCATACTAAAACATAACAACTATCACATTATGAGAGGAAAAAGGCAAAATTACTCAGAGTAACGGTTGCTTTGTGTGATCATAAGACGAACAAGTTCTCTTTCATCAACACTGTTGAAATATTGAGGATCATCTTTCAGGCACTTTGGAGTCACAATGGTAACATTCATTTCAATGTTGATAAATGGGTTATTGACTGTCCTCCCTAAAACATAATATTTGTTTTAAAATGTTTAAAAAATTTGGTGAAGTCTAAAAAAAGAAATGTTATATTAATTGAAAAGTGATAAGCCAATCCAAATAATCATGTTTTACAAGACTTATTCACTTTTTTCTTCACGTAAATGTTACTCTTTACAACAAATATCCTATTTCAGGTAAAAGTAACTTCACAAGATTGCAACACTGGATATACTAAAATCTTTTAAAAAGTTGTTAATATTAGAATATTGTGAGCTTACATTCTACTAAAATATGGTGTTAAAGATCTAATTTACTTACATTCACCATTTGAACAAGAGGTTGAGTTAAATGAAATGTATGGACAGACATGACATGCATTATCTTCATCACTCCAGTACATTTCTTGTGGGCACAGTTCGCAGGTTAGTTTGTCAAGAGCAAAATTGTATCCAGGATTACATTTTTCTGTAAACAAATATATATTTTTGTAAGTGAAGCAGTAATGCATCAAAAGTAAAAAAAAAATACACACAGAGTTTGTGTTTCATACACACTTATACGCAGTCCTAGATGAGTCTACTTGCGTGTCTGATGAGCATTGCAGTTAAATATATAATTCTTTATGCATGAATATCATGGTTTGGTTCAGATCATCATTTAATTATTGATAGACCTATTAACAATGGGGGTTAGGGAATAGATCCTTCTCATACATACGTTCCGTGAAAGTACCCCTCATCTTTGGTAATGCTCTATTATAGAAGTAAATAGCTCTAAACAGAGCTTATTAAATTCTTTTTTTTTTTTAACTGTGTAAATTATGAACATACAAAATGCAATCTTTCTTCAAAAAAAAAAAAAAAAACATTCTGTAAATTTTGTGTAGCTAATATAACAAATGCTCATATTTATGTTTTAATTTTTTTTTATGGAAAAAAGAAAACTGTTAGGGAAAATTACAAAAATATATAAACAGTTATTGTCTCATTTCTGAGTTTAACCTTTCCATAAGCATGTCTTTGTCTTATACTGTTATGTAATTTAAAAAACAACAGCTTTTTTACACTATTTATAAAGTATTCATTTTTTCACTCTCCCATAACTTAAAAAAAAAATGGTAAGTTAAGGTTAATAGGTTGAGGGACATAATAGCAATTGTGTACATTATTCCCATGTTCATCTAATATTATTGTAAAGCTCATTGTTATGACCAATTTATCATTTCTGGTAATCCTAAGGCATATATATTCTTTTATGATTATTTTTAGTTTGTTTTAAAAAGTTTTATTACATTTTCAGTTTGCAAATCTTAGATTTAATTAATCTTTTTTTTTTCTGTTTCTCAAATATAAAAAAATCCCATGATCTGATTCCTACAAAACAATACCAATGCAATAATATTGTGAATCAGCTCCTCTGACTAAAGTGGTTTTCCCATCACTACATATTTGACAATCCTTCTTATCTGCATACATGCCATAATCACATGTTTCTGTTGAAAAAACAAAAATATCTATCAAGCCAAGTTAGTTTAAACTAGCTAATAATATAGGCCTATATAGAAATATTTAGTGAGAAAAAAAATGCAAGCTTAATAATATGCACTTTGTTCAAAATATTTAAGCAGCATTGAAATATATGCTATAAAGTAATTTTTAATATATATGATTACTTTAAAGATTATGGCAGATAAGTCTTATTCTCCTGCATTGAAAAAAGGACAAAAAAATGTTTATACATCTATATTTAGATGTATAGCGTTATTAAAAAATATGTTTTTATGTGATTACCTTGGCAGATGGGTAGAAACTCTGTGTTTAAACATTTGGTAATTGAAGAGCATTTTCCATAATTTTGGCACATTTTGTAAACTAGTTGTAATAAAAACAGGAATTTAAAAATGAGATGAAGTTTAAACATATGAATATTATTGTTACAATCTATATTGGTAGGCTGGGGAAACTACAATTCATTCACTAACATTTCGTTCACCTGAAATATCGCTCACTGACTACTTGCTAACAGATAACTTGTTCACCGACAATTGGTTCACGACAAATCGTTCACAGACAAATCGTTCACAGACAAATCGTTCACTGGATAGTAACATAATGTTAATATGTTTTATTCTCGTCTGGTGTTTAATTTGCTTACATTAAAACTTTTATAGCTATTATTTCAAAAAAAAAAATATTTGATTGCTAGAGATCTGGCCTAATGTGAGTTTTTTCGTTAATATTATTAATTAAAAATTTTTTGGTTCATTGTTTACTTTATAGTAAAAATGTCCAATAGGCATATTATGTTAATTTAAGTTAGGTGAAAAAAATGAATAAATACGTAATGAAAATAAATAAAAATAAATAACAAAATATTTTTTAAAAATAATCAAAGATAACAATAAACAAAAAAACTTTCACCAATGTTTTGCAAACGCCGTAGATAAATGTAAAAAACAAAGTCTTGTCAATGAACCATTTCTCGGATAATTGTATAAGTAATTGGTTTCCTGTCCCATACAGTCGAAGGCTATTAGTTCTAGAGCCGCCAATCTGTCTAGAACTCAACTAGGTGTTAACTAGAGTATCCAGCTGAATGGGTAGATTTTTAAAAAAAAAGGGGGGGGGGGAGGTATAGGTAGAGAATGACCCTAAAGAGGGTTGACTATAACAGCTTGATGGAATCATGTATGTTAACTACTCATCTGGACTACTATTAATATTAATTTAAGCAGATAATTAAGCAACTGTGGATGGGGCAATTTAAACCTAGGGTACAAGACGGACATATATATGAGTGTAAAAGACGGCCAATTCTATGTAGATCTATAAGATAAAAGTAAAAAAGTTGCATATAGATCTAGATCTAGTTATAATAAATTGAGGGCCCATTAAAATTTTTCAGCTAGCTTGTAGTGTAGTTAGATTGGTTTTTTTTTAAAGTATAATTTTTAAAGTATAATTTTAATCACATACTCATGCATATATTTTTATATACTGTCCTCATTTAGTCATTAACAAAGAATTGAAGAATTAACACATACACACACACAAAATAACTTCAGTATCAGCCTTTCTCGCATCATTGGAAAGTCATTATCGTATTTCGCAAGACGTCTTGCGAGGCGGGTGTGGTTTGTTCTTGCAGATGGCATCATTATCATCATCATCAAACTCCATTTGAGTGAGGGCTTGAGAGGCTTAAATCCTCTCTTGCAAAAGCCCTGGACAGAAACCCTGCTGTCTTGCGTATAATGCCTATATGTCACCATACAGGTCGAGAATTTTCGGCTTGCCAGACATGTCGAGGCGGAGATCAGCAAGTCTGGGGCAGTCATACAGAATATGAGGCACGGTTTCCTCTTCTTTCCCTCAGCGGGGGCACCGTGAATCGAAATTTGGCCATGGTCGTGAGAAATATGAGCCAACACGACAGCGGCCTGTCCTGCACTGTGCTATAATAGCTTGCTCAGGCCTGGACAGCCTCCACCACTGGGAAGTGCGGTCAGGGCGCCTCATGCGCTCCCAGACTCCACGGGCTTTTTGAGACTTGTCCCATCACTCAAACCACTTTTCCATTTCTGTTTTTTTTAATTATAGCCAGGGCATGATGAAAACTTACAGCCTGTTCAGTTGGTAGAATTAGCCCTCCCTGGTGGGTCAAGAAGTCTGCAATAGTGTTGCCAGTCACACCTATGTGACTCGGTACCCACTGCATTATTACAGGGGAGCCATAGCGCTGCTTTATGTTGTGTGAGGCCATGATGACAGAGTCGATATTGTGGGGCCATGGTCCAGGGCTTTGCAAAGCCTGTAATACAGATTTTGAGTCAGTGACCACAACAATCTGTGCTGCCCTCAAATATCCCTTGCCGAGTTGAGAGTCAATGACCTTTAAGGCTTACAGACTGCCATGGTCTCCGCATCAAAACTGCAAACACTACCACATGGTCCAAAGATTTTTACTGAGTAAGAGCCAAGACAGTCGATGTAGGCTCCCTAGCCTGCTCTTCCAGAATCTATCAATGCCGACCCATCAGTATATGCAAAAATAGCAGTGAGCTTGAAGGCATTAATGGTCTTCAGTGCTAGAATTTGATAGTCGTTAGATGAACGACTTAGCTTAGTTGCATTATGGTCTACTAGTTTCAATCGTATGTCTGGTGTCGTTGGGCGACACTAAGGGGGAAGGGGATGAAAACGTTGAATGTTTTGTCGGTTGGTGGAGAGGCCCAGCTTTATCAGATAGTCTAGTGGCATAATGCATAAAGACTGCATCTGGATACGTCTTCTGCATTTCCTACTATCCACTAATTTTCTAGCTGGGAGGTATTCATACAACCTCTATACCGCTCAAAGCAGGTCAGTACTGACCTGTCTCTCCTAAGGTTTAGTGGACCTACATTAGCCATTTTTTCAGCAGCATTAACTGGGCTTGTCCTAAAGGTTCCACAGACAAATCTTAGGGCTTGGGACTGTATTTTATCAAGTTGTTCAAGAGGTGTCCTAGAGCCATAAATTTGCACAGGTAGGCTGTAGTCTATCTGTGATCGGACTCACTGGCGGATCCAGGGGGGGAAGGGGTAGGGGCGATCGCCCCCCCCCCCCCCCCCGAAGGGTGAGGCGGACGCATTTTAGTATAGATTTCACACAATTTGTACACGAATTTATTACTTATGTTAATAATATATACTAATTATTTATATTTCAACCTATTTTTAGATTATTTCGCCCACCCACTAGTATGTTGGCCGATATGGTGGAGTCAGGAGGGGGCGATGGCATCAATCCCGCCCCCCCCCACATAAACTTTCGAGTTGGGGGGGGGGCGGTCAAATTTATTTGTAGAAATCACAGCTTGCTAACAAAATCAATTAAATATCTATATGATTAAAATTTGTTATTAGTATTTTAACCGATCTTTATATTATATCGTTCCCCTGTTGGCCGATTGCCTCTACTGCCCTTCCCACCTAAAACCTTTGAGGGGGGGGGGGCGGTCCTACTTTTATATCATAGTTTGTGAACAAAATTAGTTGAATTAATATATGAATTTTATATTATGTCTCTCCCCTTCTGGTATTTTGGCCGATTCGGTGGGGTAAGGGGGGGCGATGGCATGTACTACCCTCCCCACACTAGCCCTCTGAGTGGGGGGGCGGTCTTATTTTTATGGAGAAATCATAGTATGTGAACGAAATTAGTCAAATATCTATATAATATAAACCTCGTATTGATATGTGAATCCACTGTAAATTATGTCGCACCACAATCTAATCTCAAATTTTATGATTAGTAAATATAAAATGGAAAAGACTTTGCTTTTGAAAAGTTATAATTCAAATGAAATTTTTCAGTATAAGAGTCACGATTAAGATGAGTTCTAAACCCAGATGATCTTTTCCTAGTCGCCTTTTTAACCTTTACTCAATCTGATATTTTTCTAGTTAAATAAATTTGGGACTGTAACTCACAATTTATGCTTGAATTTTCCTGAATATTATTTATCGAATTTTTTTTTTCCTCAAAGCCTTAATCTAAATATGTGGGTTATCTTATCTTTTCAATGATCAAATCGGTTTTATTTGCAATGTATTAAGGGCCTATAAATTCATATTGGAAATCGATGAAAGATGAATTAGGTAACAAACTTAGCTCTATAGAATCCGTTGTGTTTGGATTGAAAAAGGCCATAGACGGTGTCAAACAACAATTAAGAAGTGAGGTCGCTGAATTAAGGTCCCAAAATGGTGGGAGATGTTGATTTTAAAATTCAACAATTACGAAATGAAATGAAGGCGGAGCTGCAAAAAAAACAAGATGCGGGAGCCACTGTGACTGAAATGACGGGGAAGATTAAACCGCCGGTGTTTTACGGCTCTGTGTCTTGGTCGGCGTATCGATTACAATTCGAGGCGGCGGCGCAAGTCAACAGAGGGGTTACCAAGGCAGAGAGGGCAACTGGTCTCATGTTGGCACTCAGAGGCAAGGCCGCCGAATTGTTACAGACTATGACGGATCGGACAGACTACGATGCCATGGTCAAAACAATGGAACTACGATACGGCAATGAACACCTGCAGGAAGTTTTCAGGATGCAATTAAAGGATCGACAACAGAAAAACGGAGAGACATTACAGGAATTAGCAGCCGAGGTAGAACGTCTCGCCCGTCTCGCTTACCCATCGGCAACACAGGAACTTTTGGATGTTCTGGTCACAGATGCTTTCATAGGTGGAGTGCGAGATTCGGAACTTAAGAAAGTCACCCGAATAAGCGGAAAACGGAAAATCAACGTCTTACGAGGCGGCCGACGTTTCAGCGAAACATACACTATTGTCGGACGTTAAATGTGGCGGAAGAGGAGGATCTGCCGAGGCTGATTCGAAGAATAGTGGAAAAGGCTTTAAATGGACGTGAACATTTTCAGGCCTCAAGGCGTAGTAAAAAAGACTTTTCGTTGTTGGAATTGTGACACTCCAGGTCATTTACGGAGGAATTGTAACAAGGCTGTGCATCGGAACGTCAACCGCTACGATTCTACGGGCTTAGAGAGCAAGAACTGGCAACCCAGAAAATCGAAACTCCGAGAATAAAGACTCCTTTCAAAGTGTTAGAACAAAGCAGAACCTTGAGAGTGCAGGGAAAGATTGGCGCTGGTTCTTATATGTTCCTTTTGGAATCAGGGGCTACGCGTCGATAGTTGGACCCAGTCTGATTGGTGATCAGGAAATAATACGAGGGCTACACTCTTAAAACGGCAGGTGGCAAACTGTTACCTATATTAGGACAGGTACGGCTTAATTTTGAAATAGGAAGTCAACCATTTAGTCATGATTTTCTGATCGCCAATGTTGTCGACGATTGCATCCTTGGTCTGGATTTTATGCAGGAATTCGGTTTATCTCTAAACATTTGAAGTGGAACTGTACAATATGGACACATAGAGTTCCCATTGCTTGATGATGGTGTGAAAGGCATTTAGGTGAAACGAATCAAACATACGACCATACCAAAATGGTCTAATCTGTCAGTAAACAGGTATCATAAAAGGGACAAACTGAAGTGGAACAAACTGGAAGGCCAACTACACCCTAGAAGAGCGGAGATTGAAACATCAACCAATCATTGTTGTGGCTATACGGGTAGTTACAAGGAAAGTGTTGGTGGTGGCAGCGCCGTCGATGATCATAATGACAAATCAGATGCGTCTAGCTTTCAAGATAAAGAAAGTGGCAACCTTTTCATCGATAAGCGCAGACCCGAAAAGAAAACGCTAGATGAAGAAACTAGAGGAGTGTTATAAGTAGATCTAGATCGAGTTGCGCTGTTATAAGTAGATCTAGATCAATACTTCTCTATAAAATCTATTATAAGTGAAAATGCAGTGTCCCCAATCCATGTGCGTCACCATCACTGCTACTTTGACCTTTAACATGACCGTTCTAAAAGAAACAGCTTACAAATACGAAAACACAACCTAATATACTCAGGAAGACATATAGATAAATGCACTCTAAGACAAATCTTATCTTATAAAATACAGACGTTACTTCAAAAAAAAAGATGAATACGTCCTAGTCTTCTAGTCATGCATGTTAACCAATAACTTAAATTCTGACATATCAATGGTTTTCCTGGCTGGTTCTGGCAACTCATTCCATGCTCTAATAGTACTAGGGAAGAATTGAGGAGCATTTGTACAATTTTGTCCTAGCATATGGAACAAGGAATGTGTCTTTATCTTTGTGTCTTTCTGAGTATTTTATTACGTTTTGTTTTTGTATTTTAAGATTAGGGTTCAGTGTTTTATGTATTATTACTACTTTACTTTTAAGTCTTCTATGCTGGAGGCTTTCTAAATTTATTGATTTTACTAAAGGCGTTACATATTTGTGCAAGTGCTCCTTCTTCTTTATCGCCTTCTAGAGTGTTGAAAGCAAGGAACAGGTTGCTATAAACCAGCCAGAAAAATCAATGACTTAGCAGGGTTTTACTCCCAGGACGAGATTAGCATGGTTAATAAACGCATTGTGTAATTATCTTCTCTTTCGATGTAACGTAAGTAACTTATAAAACGAGATATATGCATATAGTTTGTTTTGTTGTAAAGGAATACAAGAGGGTTACTCACTTATCGGATACACATCAAGATCAGCATCAGTCAAGCTCTTATACACTTTAATGGACTCAATTTCAAACGCTACTTCATTCGACGTCACTCTCTTTGAAGCTTGAAAACTGTCCAAGAAATCCATCACCAACATATCACTTTTTATTACACCTGATTGGGCGAGGCTCATTATTACAATTACATCTGTTCCAGTCATGCTGATAAGGTAGAGAAATAAACAACCTTTCTTTATAAAATAAAGACAATTTACGTATCAATAAGACTAGCTATGTGAATTAAAATTTAGATCTAGTTCGTAAGTGATATTTTTATCTTAAATCATCTAGCAAAAACTAAAGTATGAAATTAAAATCCAAAGAGCTTTGCCGCCATTTCATAAGATACGGACATAGTTTGCATAGAAATCAGAAAGAGAGTCCTGCATAATTAAATTTATATTTTAACTAGCTGATACCCGTGCTACGCTACGGTTAAAATAGTAAGTAGGCTATTTATGTTTATTTTGCCCGGAAATTCTTAAACCCGTCAATAAAACGGCTAGCCTTACAACTCTGCCCTCCCCCTCCCCAACCCCAAAACAATTTTCTAACCCCCAAATTCTAGGTCCTTTTTTTGGGTCCCTTTCATCCTACAAACGAAGTTTGAAAGATTAAACATCACTATTTGCAACTAAGTCCATGGCCACTATTTATCTGTTTATGTTTATTTAGTCAGTCATGGGTCTTCATCTAGAGAGGGGCACCTTATTCAGAATTTTCAGAATTATCCATGTTCAAAAACCGTAATTTATTGTCCACGGCAAGAGGGATAATTAGTGAGTGAATGAATGAATGATTGATGAGGAAAAAGAATTTTATGATGCAGATAGACCTAATCTATTGGAGATTTTTATATGAGGCGGAAAATCCATAAAAATAAAAAAAATAAAGGAAGTGTTGATACAGATTTTTTTTTTTTGTTGTGAAAACTTCTATACTAATATTGAGTTATTTTCTAGCACTGAAAAATCAAACCAAGGTCTACTGTTTTTAGCTTTTATTTAGTTGGCAATAATGAACAATTTAGCGTCCATGGAAATCTCCTATTGTGGCGAAATGGCTACCCTTAGAGAAAATAATACCTGTCAAAATGCACTCACTATAGGAGAAAAAGATTACACGAAAAATAAAAAATGAAAAAATCAAATATGGAGAGCGATATTTATCAATAGCTTGCTTCCTTAGTCACGTATTTAAATTGTATTATTTAACTCTTCCTCTCCGTAATTATTTCCACGTTCTGACAGAATTGTTCATTTTTTCACATTTGTACATTCTACCCTGTTATGATTAAACTCCAATTACATTTTTTGTATGTAATCAGAAATCGTTACTTTTAGTATAGAATTATATGAGAATGCATGCTCTTTTTATATAACACAAATTAAAGTTTATAAAAACAAACAATTTTATTTAATGGTGTCGAATCAGCAATGGTGTCGTTAATTGGGAGGGAAAGAGTTAAATGTGATCATGTTATTCATATACTTTAAAATTATTTGTAGTTCACTTACACATATTTGGCTCTATGTAAGGCTAATGTCAGTTTCAATGTGTTGTCAATAGAACTGTAAGAATAGTAATTGCTAACTTCTTGTACTCTCCCTTTAAGGCCATCAAGTAGTAGCTGAATGTTTTCCTCGGGAATGGTTTGCAGAATAGATACTTTCATATATACTTTTCTCCCATTAAAACAGACAAGAAAAATTTAATGCATCACAATTCTATCTAGTAAAACAATGTTCATCTCTATCAAGTTTCGTATTTAAAACTGTTGTAAAATAAAGCTAATAAAAAAAAAACTAAGATGAGATGAAATTGAAAAAGAAAAGGGATACACTCTATTAAATCTTGTGTGATTAATCTTGCTAGATTAATGAATAAAAGTATTTGAAAACGCATTTTCTGGATATGTCCTGTGCTTTATTCATTTTTAAGGGAATGTTACCAAAATGTTGTGTCCCTACTGAAGATGTGTTCAATTTAAGAAAAACAACTTGACGATAAACTGAACTTCTTTAAACTGAACTGCCTTAAATCGTATGTCATATACAAAGGTAACAAACGTTAGTGTGAGTGGTGTGTGTGAGACTGGTATGAGTGGTGTGTGTGAGAGTGGTATGAGTGGGTGTGTGATGTGTGTGTGTGTGTCTTTGCATTCAGTCTATAGGGTAACAGCAAGGAACAAAGAAAAACAAAAATTATTTAAGGGGAAGAACTCCGCCTTTACAGCTCTTATATCCCAATTATGTAGAAGGTATTTCCCTATTCAATATCAAACAAAATAATTAATTACTAATAATTAATTGACTAATTGGTTAATTTGTTGATTTATTTATGTTTTTTTTATTACAATAAGTAATTGTTTAAAGTTTCTACTTCAACCGATAAAGCTTTTGGGAGAAATAGCATTAATTATCTAATGGGACAAAACCCTACAAATTTACCCATATCTGTTAATACTGAAGGATTAATTTCAAACAAAATAATTAATTACTAATAATTAATTGACTAATTTGTTTGTGTTTTTTAAATTGATGCATATAATTTAATACCAACGAATAATTGTGCCAAGTGTTATCTTGATCCGAGAATGGGTGCACAGACAGAGTTGTAAAAAAAAAAAAAGAAATTTCTTACCTTCAGGGCTTAAACCTGCAATTACGAGGTCGAAAAAGTTATGTAAGCTAAATAAAGTAAACGTAACCATGTAACACAACACTGAACTGATGTGTTTTACCTACTATAAATTGTTTTTGAAGTTAAAGCTAGAGTTGGAATAAAAGTGACTAAATAATTTCGTCTTACAGTTTTATAGGTTACACTTTAAAAAAAAATCTTCAAAGTCAAGGTGGTACTAACAGCTACCTTCAAGATTATGATAATCTTCGACCACGAAAAGGACGGGGGGAAGATCAATCCATTTGTTATTGTAAAAACAATTCGATACGTTACCATTACCATATTTCTTTAGTAAAAACATAATTCCACTATTATTGTCTATGATATTTTTCAATTTTCACCTCTCAAGAGTGGCGCAATATCCAACGGGGAAGTAACGTACCAACCAGGGCGCAAAGAGTTCCCCTTTTCTAGAGACCTATATGGAAGATGATCGTGTTTCTGTGGCTCACGTTTAACAAGGATGTCATGTGGCCAGCACAACGGCCAACCGCCTTTACCTTTCTCAAACTTATGTGAGGTACCCTGTCGCAACTATCTATTTAGTTGCATAGTTAATATGTTCACAATTTAATTGCGCCGCTTTCATCAATAGGTGATGACGTCATTCGCGTTATTTTGTTCTTGTGTACTAGTTGCTCTCCCCTTGTCGCTTCGGCGTAAATTCTATTATGACGTCAAATTTTTCTTCTTTGATCATTTGGTGCATTTACGCCATGTTTTAGACTGAAACAAGTTGTATCTTTTGAGTTCCTGAATTATACTTGTGTCTTCGTTATTGGATAGCCTTATCGTTGGCCTTGGTATATATTCTTGAAGGATTATTTGACCCCTGTTTAGGGTGAGTTTTATTTTCAAATTGTAAAGTTATTCTTAATATGTATTCGGTCGTATTCGTATTTTGTAATTAGATAAGAAGTTTAGAGGATAAGAATCTGTTATTTGTCTTTTTATAAGGTCTCCGGTTTCAGGACATGTTTTCGTCTCAGAGTTTTCGTCTGAGGTTTCAAGTTTTGAGTTTCGAGTCTGAGGTTCCAGATTCCAGATTTCTATATCCAGACTTGATGTTACATTGTGACGTTGTGAGTTTTGGTGCTACTCTTAACTTTGATGCTTCATCGTGGTGAACATTCGTTTTGGCTAGAAGAAACCGGTGATACCTTGATCGGCTTATTGAAGTGAATCGTCCTCTTACAGAATCTTTGTATTGGAATGAAATTTTGTGAAATACTATCGGATACCATATCACAAGGTGGTTATCATTGTATTTGAAATAGTAATTCAGTAGTTAATGTCAAAAGGTTTGTCTATCTGGGAAGCACCATATCAGCAAACGCCAACCAAGATGACGAGTTAAACTTCCGTATTGCTCGTGCCAGTGCTGCTTTTGGCAGACTTCAAGAACAAGTGTGGTAACGGAAAGTCTACAGTGCTGTAGTTCTCCCGTCACTCCTATATGCGTCAGAGTCCTGGACCCTATACTCCCACCACACCAAAAAGCTAAACTCCTTCCATCTACGCTGTCTAAGGAGTATCCATAAGGTGCGTTGGTCCGACCACATACCAGACACAAAAATTTTAAAGCTGCACAACATGCACAGTATCAACGCGACAGTAAAAAGGTCACAACTTCGATGGGCGGGACATGTAGTCCGCATGCCAGACAAAAACCTTCCCAAGCGACTTCTGTACGGGGGGTTATGTGCAGGAAAGTGCTCCCAAGGAGGGCAATACAAGCGCTACAACGACACTCTCAAGAGCTCCTTCAAGGAATGCGATATCGACATCCACGGCTGGGAAGCACTAGCTCTCAATCGCTCCTCATGGCGAGAAGCTTTACGTCTCGGAGTCTCAAGATTTGAAGCAAGAAGAGTGGCCAGGGCGAAAGAGTGCCGGTTTAACACAAAGCTGAGAGAAGAAGCAGGCCTATCTGCAACTGACATAACCCATCCATGCCACATATGCGGCCGGCTTTTTAAAGCGAGGATTGGACTTTACAGCCATCTTCGAGTCCATAGGAAATGAGAAATGTGCTCATCTTCGACCACGAAGGAGCTATACAGTTAATGGAACTAGATTATGATTTAGTAACTTCTCATATCATATTGGATCTATATGTACTTGTAGTGATTTACCATTACCATTAATCGTATATGTCATTTCATTGTATAAATATCATTAGATTAAATTTATAGTTTTAATTTAAATCATCATACATCTCGTTTATTAGTTTATGTATAACTGGGTGTGTCTGGTGTGTCTGGTGTGTCTGGTGTGTCTGGTGTGTCTGTTGGGCTGAACCTTGGGACTAAAAGTAATAATAAAGGATAAATTAATTATAACATACACACACATTGCAATTAATATTATTTTTAATACCTAGAGAATTTAATAATTTAGTATATTAAATCTTAAGACCTGACATACCCATTAGAGCAGGGTGGACTCAGAGGAGTCGCCCTACGGAACCCGAAATAAAAAATCCTAGTCTTCAACAGGAATCAAATTCAGTACCCCGATTCAGAAGCCAAGCAAAGCGCTTTACCACTCAACTCAGCCACCGCGCCTCCAGGTGCGAAAATATGTCTTTTTGCACTTAGTATAGCTTCAAATTATTTTTTCTTGTCTTTTAAAAAATAGATTTCATCTCAATAAAGAACTAATAGAAAGGACATTGATTACACAAATAATGATTCTGTATATAGGCCTATATAAGTAAACCTACAAAAATCCTAAATATGAATCAAAATAAGCCAGTACAATTGAATTAATTTGATCTATTTGCATTTGAAACCATAGTGTAGTTTCAAGCCTTGTGGAAAAAAGGGGAGGGGGTCCTTACGGCCTCGGTAATAATCTGGAATGTTCCTATTAAGGCAAAACACACCTACATATGTATATAGACATACTCCTAACATTTGTGCTTTATAAATAAAGTTATTTTCAACTTACATTTATAGCTGCCGTATATATTGACACATTCTGAGTTATCAGCACAGGCGTGGGGTACAGCGCATTCATCTATGTCCATGTCGCACTGTGCATCTTGAAACCCAGGTTGACATAGGCATGTCCCAGTCACAGTGTTACATTCCAGTGTAGTATTTATATTGCATTCACATGGACTTGTACAGTCAGTGTTCCATGTCCAATTCGGACAGGCTTGAAGAAGATTTTTAAAAAGTCACGTTATGTTTTAATTTTTAAATTGTCAAGTTAATTTTATTAACTATCTTGCATGAATCAATATAACGTCCCGAATTTTTAGGAATTTAAAAAAATATTCAGAGAAAACAGTACAATAACGAACCCTATTTAAAACATTCAGAAGCCATAATGGTATATGCCACTGAGCAGTCTTTCATGATGAAACAAATTGTACTGCCGTATTAGATCTTTACGTTCAAATTACCAACGGTAAAATTTGTAGAGTTAAAAAGTAGGCCTATAAACACATCATAATGGCAAATGGCATAGCTTCTCGTTACCATTCACCGAGCGAGACCAACCGTCAAAGAAGGCCTGAACACACATGCAACGTCGCAACTTGAGGGCAGTGGAGACTAATAGCTCGTTGACACGTCACAGGTATGTATGGAGAATGGTCTCGCACTTAGGCACCAAACATATGGTTAGAAGCATCTAATTGATACTTTGGCAGCCTCCTATAGCCTAAAGTGTCTCAAATAATTCAACTGGACTTTTGCATGTTCAGTCTTTTGGCACATATATTGATTTATGATTCGCGAAAAAAAAAAAGGGCATTATGATGGCTAATGTATCTATAATAGAAAACTGTTTCAATAAAGTACACTATGTTTAAGGTTACCTTGACAATATCTATAATAGAAAACTGTTTCAATAAAGTACACTATGTTTAAGGTTACCTTGACAATATCTATAATAGAAAACTGTTTCAATAAAGTACACTATGTTTAAGGTTACCTTGACAATATCTGGGCTCAGCGCTGGAGTTAAAGATGTAGCCAGTATAGCAGCCACACTCAAAGCCGGATTCTTTCGTCATGCAGAACTCGTGATCACCTTGGCATTGCTGGTAGCAGAAATCGATAATCTCGTCACAGTAAGTTCCCCTGAAGTTTGTCTTACACCTGCATGAGCCATCTCCGTTACATTGCTCAGTGTTGGTCTGGTTACAAAGACACTTGTGTGAGCAATCAATTCCGTATCTCCAGTCGCAGGGAACAAATTCATAACCGCCTTCAAAATTAACGCATCTTGTTCCCACCCAGAATGCGTTTTGGCATTCATCGATGTCCTTGTCACAGTTCACAGTTTCATGAAATCCAGGTTTGCAGGTACAAGTCCCGTACGTTTTCCCACACCGTTGAGTGCCATTTCTGTAGCAGTTGCACGGAGTCGAACAGTTAGTTCCCCAGTTCCAGTTACCACATTCTGTTTGAATATAACCAAAATGTAAATGTTTTTTTTAAAATTAAAGTGCTACGAAAGAACAAGACAGTTCTATAAATAACTAGATATTGTCGACTGTTTCTTACATCGGTTCTTGGGCATGAGTTGATACGAACGATTTCAAACGCCAAACTGATGCAGAACCCACCAGAAACCTATAGAACACGACAGTACATAACTCAAGAATACAAAATCCATGCCCTGCTCTAACCAGAAAATAACTGGACGATAAGGATGACAAAACCTTGTCCAAACCAGCTAAAATACCATAATGATAACTACACGGGGAAAAGGCTGAATTAGCAATACTCGGCCAAAATCAGCAAACATCATGGCAGTGCGAAACACTGGATCGGAGCTTCCAATAAAGAAAAAAATGTGGGAAGCTCGAAAAAACAAGTGCTATGTCATTGGAACACTGTAGGGAAACACTCAATACAGCTGTGGTCGTGCTTTGTTAATCGTAACTTCGGGTAACACCGGATACGTGAACAACACAGAAAGGTAAATTAAGGTAAACATTTTTTTGTAAGACTCTATGCTTTCTAAGCATATTGCGATGATACTTTGTTCACAGTACTCAATAATAAACTATTTCGTATACAATTTTTAAAAATTTAAATAACACGAGAAGATACAATTATTAGTAAGAAAACTATATTATATGTAAAACATTTGAAAATTTATTTATCTTGTCTTATAAATTACAGACGTTCCTCCCAAACGATATTGTGACAGGTAATTTTTTATTTGGTAAGCTACCAAAAGTATTTTCTTTGTTTGGCTAAAATAATGCTTGATCTGGAAATTACTTTACATCATGCTACTATGCTGATATTAAATCATTATCTGATTTTGGTTCTTATAGGCTATAGTGCTATTAGAAAGTAATAAATAATCTAAATGGGTGGATATAAATAAATAAATATATATAATAAAATGCTATCTAACTATCTAAATAATTCAAGTACCAGTATCATCATAACACGAAAAGGTCCCATTGATTTGTTGAATACAAACATCTCCTGTTGTACATATTCTTGAAGAACGCCTCAACTGATTGGCCACGGCACATACATCTATGTTCAGAACTAAACTCAAAGATGTTTCAAAAAAGAGATCAAGATAAGTTAATGGTATAACTTATTGTATCGCTTGATAGGAAATGAAACGACCAACCAACTTACTTAGTATTTAACTTTCTTTTTTACAAAAACTGTACACAAATATACAATTTACCTTGTGCATGTTGTATATTTCTGTAAAGTATTACATAAAACATGCTATTTGGAATGTTACTATCCAGGTCTATGTTGAGTTCCGTTTCCAGGAAGCGGTAAAGCAAATCATCATTGACATCTTTCTTGAACCACATCGATGTGTTCATTACAGTTGGCATTTCTCTAGAATGTTCCCAATAGTAATTAAAGTGTCACGACATTTTTGAGACTATAATGAGATAACGTAAGAGCTAACAAGTCCCAATAGCGGAAAGGCCCCGCTATTAGTGTAAGTGTGGTCCGTTTGTCTCTCCGTCTGTCTCGTTTAGATAGATCTCGAAAACTAGAGAAGCAATTAAAATACAAAATAAACCAATTTTAACACAGAACTTGAATGACTATTATGTGGGACTATTATTAATAATTATGTCCGGAACCACAACGTCCAGAAAGAGAGATACTATTTTTTTAAAATATTATACCATACATTGAAAAAAAAAATTTTGATTACAATGTATTTATGTATTCATTGAAGTATTAGCTAGTAAAAGTTTACAAATAAAATTTATTTAGTTAAAAAATAACAACTAAGATTGCACTTTGTATGAGTATACATTATGTATGTAGATACACATGATTTTTGAATGTTCAATACAACTGATTAAAATCGATATTTTCGACATTAAAAATATGAAAATAGGCTTGTCTTCGAGTCCGAATATTTATGAGAAATGCAGTATTTCCCGTGGCTACGCAGCCCCAGCTGTGATCCAAATACTTTACCCCATCTAGCATGATCCAAGGCAAGCATAACCAATTAAAAATATAGTGAACGATTAAAAGATTGGCTAATATTAACATTCAAGAAAGATAGAGGTTAGGAGTCGTCCCCAGAAACAAAATGCTTAGACACTTAGTATACGTTAGTGACTGACAATACTTACAGAACTGGTATGAATTCTGGCATGTTCTTGGCTATTGCATAATTGTACTGAAACCGATAATGCATTTTTTTCAATTATATATATTTTATATATAAAGAGTGGTCCTTGATAGTAGTCCCTCGAAAGGGCATTTATGCATAAAATTATCTCATTTATAAAAGCAAAATATATATATATACATTACTAAAGGATGTGTTCTCTTTTATATAAGAGCTACGAAAGTTTACTAAATACTAATATTTTTATTTAAGAAAAGTAAGAATGATTTTTGTATTTGCATAATTATAAGCAGTTTTAAAAGCAAGATAAGCGGGAAGTTCTTATACTCTTATTTCTAGTTTATCTGATATCTACCGAGACCGATCGTTATAGAAGACCTGAACATTAACATGCAACGTCACAGCCAGTAGGCAGTTTAGACCAATAGAACGTTGCCTCTTCACAGGTCGTCACGTCAGACCTGTGAGAATTAGAAGGCAAACTTTACCCTGGAAATGTTGACATTCCAAGGTTTCAATCGTCTGGAAAAACGTTTTTGTTTAAGCAGACAAGACTAGACATACAGTTGCTTGGTGTTAACGTGGATGGTGTTCAGATGTGTAACACGTGAAGCATCAGAATTGGAAAAAATGTTATTTATTATTATCATTACGCTACCAGTCCGGTGTTTGATCTAAAAACGAAGTAGAAGGCCGCATTACGAAATATCAGATTAAAAAAAAACAACTAAATCTACTTTACAATCAGCTCAAATATATTACAAATGTATTAAATTGAAAAAAAAAATCCCATACCGCTTCTATCGGATACAATTGATTGGTGTAGACTGAAGCGTACACTATTCTTTTATTGACGTCATCTGAAAATCATTTATAGCACAAATATAGCCGTCATCATAAACATTCAAAACATACCCATTGCCATTGTAATAAGTTCCTTTTCAGACTTTGCAATCTATGGACCAGATGATGTAAAAGTCATCTGTTTCTATGGACCATTGTTCACGAGGTTGCCCAAAACAAATGCGCAATTCTTGTATTATCTTATAAAACACAGACGTTACTTAAAAAACAACAATATTACGTCCTACGCGTATCCCTAGGTCAGTTTAGTGATTTATGTTAAGTGACATATGGAACAAGAAATGTGCCTTTTGTTTTTATATTTGAAGAACATGATTTAGTGTTTTACTTTTTACAAATCATAAATCAACTCACTCTTTCTATCTGCCTATCTGTCTGTTTGGAAAAAGTATATACACGTTATTTCTCCCACACCTGTTCTCGGATCCAGTTGAAACGTTGCACAATTATTCATTGTCGTAGACAAGGATGAATCAATAAACAACAACAACAACAAAACAACAATTAGTCAATTAATTACTGGTAATGAATTATTTTGTTTGATACGAACAAGGAAAATTAATCCTTCAGTTGTCACAGATATGGCTAAATTTGTAGGGTTTAGTTCATTTAAATAATTGCTAACGCTATTTCTCCCACACGCATTCTAAGATCAAGGTGATACTTTAATTTTTTTTATAGTACACAACAAAACATAAATTAATAGATTAATTAATCAATTAATAAAAGAACAATTTGTGACCCTTAAATAGTCGATTAATTATTGGTTGATATCGAATAAAGGAAATAACTTTTACATTATTATATTATTTTTTAAAAGTTTTATTTTTTTTATTTTGCTGTTTGGTGTTTTATTCTGAAGTGTCTCTAAATTTAATGATTTTACTAAAGGTGTAACTCTTATAAGTTATATATGAAATATATATATATATATGAAATGAGAGTATTCTTTTGTTATGAATCTCACTGCTCTATTTTGTGTCATTTCTAGTTTCTTAATGTTTTCTTGAGTTGAGGGGGTCCCAAACAGAGGATGCATACTCTAATGTTGGTCAAACCAAGCGTTAGTTATATATTAGTTTTATTTTCTTATTAGATTTGTAACAAATTTCTTTTCATAAAACCGAATGCTTTGACTTTTTGTATCATTTTGTATAATTTCATCAATATGGAGATTTCATATGTCAGACATCAGTTATGGGCTTTATGGACTTCCTAATAATCCTAAAGTTCCCACTTCTTTGAATAATTTAATGACTTATTCCAAAGTTTAAAATTCCATAAACACATTTATGTCTTACTTCTTTGAATAACTGAATGACTTATTCCCAAGTTTAAAGTTTAAGTCTAAGAAAATGGAAACAACAGGCATAGCGCCATTAAAAGATGAACATAACATAATACACAATGATAATGAAACTAAAGCAAACATCCTAAACAAATACTTTGCATCAGCATTCTCAGCCCCAGGAGACAAAGACATAATTCTTAATTTGAACCAAGTAGACAACATAGAAGATTTAGTAGTACGAGAAAATGGAATTCAAAAACTATTAGCCAACACCAAACCAAATAAAGCGTCTGGACCTGATGGTATTCCAGCTAGATTACTCAAAGAACTAATGAGCTAGCCCCAGTGTTCAAAATACTCTTTCAGGCATCGCTTAACAAGGGCAGAGTACCAAAGAACCGGAAAGACGCTAATGTCTCCCCCCTATTTAAAAAAGGAGAAAAATCTGATCTAGGAAACTACAGACCAGTATCACTTACCAGCATCACATGTAAAATCCTAGAACACATAATATGTAGCAACATCATAAACCACTTAGACAAACATAATGTCCTCACCCCATACCAACATGGCTTTAGGAAATATAGATCATGCGAAACACAACTAATAGGACTAATTGATGATTTTTCAAAAGGTTTAGATAATAGTGAACAAATAGATGCTATCTTACTAGATTTTTCCAAGGCTTTTGACAAAGTTAACCGCCATAGTTTGCTTAAAAAATTAAAATATTTCGGCATTTATGGTCCACTGCATCAGTGGATTAAAGATTTTCTGATAGGGAGAGAACAAACTGTAATAATAAATGGCTCTAAATCAAAACCAATAACAGTAAACTCAGGTGTACCTCAAGGAACAGTCTTGGGTCCACTACTATTTTTAATTTACATAAATGATTTACCAAATTGCATTAGTTCAGGATCAAAAGTCAGATTATTTGCAGAGGATTGCATAATATATAGAACAATAAAAACAATGCAAGACACGGATATTTTACAAAGAGAATTAGATGAATTACAGAAATGGGAATCAAATTGGAGCATGTCTTTCCACCCAGAAAAATGTCAGTTGTTAAGAGTAACAAAAAAACTAAAACAAATTAATTCCACTTATCTTATTCATGGCAAACCAGTAACACAGACTAAAAACGCAAAATACCTAGGTGTTATTATAAATGAAAAACTGTCATGGAATCCACATATTGATGAAACTATAAAAAAAATCAAACAAAGCATCAGGGTTTATTAAAAGAAATTTCTATAAATCAAATAAGAACATTAAACTAAAATGTTATTTAACCTTGGTTGGGCCAATAATAGAATATGTATCCACCGTTTGGGACCCCTCAACTCAAGAAAACATTAGGAAGCTGGAACAAACACAAAATAGAGCAGTGAGATTCATAACAAACGAATATTCACATTTGACTAGAGTAACACCATTAGTAAAATCACTAAATTTAGGAAGCCTTCAGGACAGAAGACTCAAAAGTAAAGTAGCAATTATACATAAAACACTGAACCATAATCTTCAAATACAAAAACAAAATCTAATAAAATACTCTGAAAGACACAAAAATAAAGGCACATTCCTCGTCCCATATGCTAGGACAAATTTGTACAAATAATCCTTCTTCCCTAGTGCTATTAGAGCATGGAATGGGTTTCCTGAGCTAGCCAGAAAAACCAGTGACTTGGCAGAATTTAAGTCATTGGTTAATATGCATGACTAAATGCATGACGCGTAGGACGTAATCATCTTCTTTTTTGAAGTAACGTCTCTATTATATAAGATAAGATAAGATTTAAAATTCCATAAACACATTTATGTCTTACTTCTTTGAATAATTGAATGACTTATTCCAAAGTTGAAAATTCCTGTAACACATTCATGTCTTACTTCTTTGAATAATTGAATGACTTATTCCAAAGTTTAAAATTCCAGTAACACATTCATGTCTTACTTCTTTGAATAATTGAATGACTTATTTAGATCTGGAGGTTTCAAAGTAGATACGTTTGTTAGAGATAAACTCTTTCTCTCTGTAATTATTTACCACATTCTGGTGGAATCAACGTTGGTATCGTCAGTTAGGAGAGAAGGAGTTAATATATGTTCTTTTTTTTCTCTCAGTATTGTTCAATGAGAAAAAAAAAAGTTTAATATACTAGACCAGGGGTGGTCAAATTACAGCCCACGGGCCACATGCGGTCCGCCGGAGTGTTTTATGCGGTCCGCGCACACCTACAGAAATTAGGTGTGCTCACAGATTATACAATTAAAAATACAAATATATTTTTAAAAATAATTTTAAATTTCTAAATAAATTATTGAAATTTCTGTTTCTTGTTCACTTATGATAAAGATTACATACTGACTATACATGTCATTCTAAAAAGTTTAAAGCTAATGAAGATTATTCTTATTGACAATATTTCAAAACATTCAGTCAAGAAACAAACTCAGGCCAGTAGTTATTCAATGCTGAAAAAAAGTGTTTAAAAGTGTTGGTTGGCTTGAAGCAAGATGGCAAATGTAGCTACTGATCAGAAGTCCTGTGCTTTGACTGAGAAAAACAGGTTTTTAATAAATTAAAGAACACTATCCCAGCCATAAACCCTAAAAGGGAAAGTTTGTGCAAAGTTACAATGATTATCAAACATATTATTTACCCAATTATCTCAGTAATCATACTTGACAAAACTAGGAGTCTAAACCAAGAAGTACTTGAAGATTTGAAAACAGAACATTTCGAAGTTCGGTAAGAAGGTATTGAGAAGGATATGGAATCACAAGGAAGAAATCGTTATGTCCCTTGAAAGACATTGACTGTGAATTGTAACTAATATTTCTAATAAAGAATAGACTTCATATTTTTTTTTATTGCAGACATTACAATGGGTGGTTTGCACATGAAATGTATATACATTTTAAATCTTTTCAAACAAAGTTTTTCCCATTTCTCCAAGGCAAGCAAGCGAAAACAGATTTTGTCATTTTTGCTTTTCCGAAAGTGAAACTTTGTCTAGTGAATTGGTTGAAAAGTACAAGACTTATTTGGATTCCTTGTTTGTGAAATAATTTGAAAGCAAATTTTAAAACGATAAGAACTTGGAACCAGTTTTCAACACCCTCAGTTCACAATTTAGTGCAGAAGCTGATTCAGCTCCAGCGGACATACTTCAAAGTAAATTATGACCTGAAAGAGCCTCTGAAAGTTTTATGGGTGCCTGAATCTGTATTTCCACAATGTAAAATAACTTTGCTGATAAACTTCACATTATTTGGGTCCACATACATCTGTGAACATTTTTTTTAATAAACAAGTGTAAGAATACGTCGATGTGCTGACTGTCTATAATTTGACAGCAGTCACAAAGATAACACTAGTCAGCGAATAGTGAAATGCAATGTAAAAAGACAATAAAAATATTTAAAAATCATATTCGCAAAATTCGTTTCAGAAATGTCTTAATCTTGTAATTCCTCATTTGAGAGTGTACAAAAATGAAATGTAAATATACAATACAGTATAAATGTGAATTAAAAGACATTATACACAGTTGGCTAGCGTATTTTTCTAAGTTGTAAGCACATATTATTTATAAATTTATACATATGCGGCCCCCTGGATCCCCACATTTTTTAATGCCCCCCCCCCCCCCCCCCGATAGAAAAAGGTTGCCCACCCCTGTACTAAACGATTTAAACCTAACTTTGGATTTTAAAAACATTTTTATATTACTTGTTTTCATCAAAATCATAAGTAATAATGGAAATACGATTCCAAAGATCAGGGATGAGTAGAGTGTTTTACATGACTACCCAAACTCAATAGCGACCTGCATATTTTACCGCACCTCATGTAGACAAAGCCGTTGTCCGCCGACGGTCTATTTACGTTTTTTTTTTCGTCTTCAACTAAGACTTTTTTTGGGTTTTGATTCGTCTCGAATGTGTAAAAGTTTACCAACTGTCTCATTCAGATGCCATATGCCGCCTGCTACTTTCCTCTACACCAGCAAGACAAAATGGCGCCTGAGTAAAATTATTAGTTACTTATAAGTTAAGTCGCTTATTCAAAGCAAACGCTATATCAAATTTAATAGCTACGGATCAAATAACATTCGTGTAGCCAATAGAGACGAATGTCTAAGAAATGAGGGGTGTGGTGGCTAAGAAGTAAAGCGCTTGACTTCTGAACCTGGGGTCCTGTGTTCGAATCTTGGTGAAGACTGGGATTTTCGATTTCGGGATTTTTAGCGCGCCACTGAGTCTCTGTGTAGTGCACAAAAATAATCATATAACTTTTTTATGAAAAGCATAACTTATCAACTCCTTCTTTATTTTTTGTACACCGGATAAACCAAAAAAAAGCTAGCTATTTATAGTTTTTAAACTATTAATGAAAATCTCTAATATATAGTCACACAAACCTATATAGTCAATCCGAAGACGTGTTTAAGCATTCATTCTCATAACAATAAGCGGTTCGGTTGATATCTAAAGAATTTGACTTGTCTAACTGTAAATCAACCTTTCTGTTATTTATAGTAACATTTCTATTAAAAGACAATAATAATAATAATAATAAGGTTTGTCTTCGAGTCCGAAGATTAACTAGGAATGCAGTATTTCCCATGGCTTCGCAGCCTCAGCTGTTACCTATATATTTTGCCCCATCCAGTGCAAGCATAAGCGTCGTCCGCCGGTGGTCGATTAAGTTTTTCTTTTCGCCGTTTGCGTCTGTCCTAGGCAGTGGATTTCCTTTTGGTCTCAGATGTGTATCCCGCGGCCTTTGTGAGTGACCTCCAGCTGTCTCGTTCGGAGGCCGCATACAACCAGGTGCTCTCTTCTATGTGAGCTAAGGCAAGTTGGCACCTAAGGTGGCCTTTAAAGCGTATAAAAAGACAAACTACTTTACAAAAAAGTTAGGGTTTACTTACCAACAAATGATACAGTTGGATGAAATGGAAGCTCCAATATGTTTTGTTCATATTCCTGTTGCGGAAAATACAAAGATTAATCTCAATCTCTCGTTAAATATTATTACAAGGCTACATAATTCTTATAAGAATCTAATAAAATACCCAGAAAGACACAAAGATAAAAGCACATTCCTATTCCGTATGCTAGAACAAAGTTGTACAAATTCTCCTTTTTCCCTAGTGCTATTAGAGCATGGAATGGTGTTGCGACACGGTTACTATGTGAGGTCAACCGTGACACGCGGTCAAGTGTTGGGTATCGGAGAGTTAGGGGACTTGCGGGAAGTGACGAATGTGTTAGAGATACGCAGAAGAAAGTCATCCAGTGAGTTGGTTATCTGCAGATAATGTTCGCCTTGTAAATATGTTAGGTTTGAAGGCTGCACAATAAAAGGCAGTTTATACTTAAAAGAATTTGTTTCTTCCTCTCAGCCAGCCAGGAAAACCAGTGACTTGGCAGAATTTAAGTCATTGGTTAACATGTATGACTAGATGCATGACGCGTAGGACGTAATCATCTTCTTTTTTTTTTGAAGTAACGTCTGTATTATATAAGATAAGATAACTACAAGGTATCATAAGTATATACATAGTGCATCAGATAAGATCACTTTAATTCTCTAAAGATTGCTTTTATTCATCATAAGTAAATACATTGTGCATCAGATAAGATCACTTTAATTCATTAAAGATTGTTTTAATTCATATTCGGTAGACAAAAAGAAACAACACGTAATTATCCCTCAAACAATTTTGATTTATAAAAACTCAGTCGAATCAACAAATAGGTATTTGGTACTTGGGATTTTGGCACGTTGGAAAAATTTAGGCCATGTCGTTCCCCTAATCTCACAAGGGTTATTCCCCCTTTAAATCTCAAGAGCTATATTTTATACAACTAATTAAAAACATGGTCCATTCACAGTTCGGATGGCAAAAATAGTAAAAATTTATTAATTTAATAAAAGTCTGTTCCAATATTATATGTTCACAATTTCTTTGCTCTATCACAAATCAAATTTTTGGATTAAGCCCCCACCTCCCTGATAAAGCCCAGTATTTTCCCAGGGTCGACATTGCCAAACAGTGTTTAACAACTAGGTACATCTTTATTATACTTATGCATTACAATTTTAACCAACAGTTAAACCCGTTTCTCTACATTGGAAATGATGGTATTTGCATATTATTTTGAACGAGACCTTTAGAAAAAAAACACCTTTGCTTTGCTTCTCTCGTGAAACAGAAAATCGGAAAGAGATTATACACTCTCAGTTGTAGCACTGTCATCCCCTCCACCCAAGAAAAGAATACTTTACCTGCTTCTTGACCCCCCCCCCCCCCCCCACCTTTCTTATTAAAAAACAAACCAACACAAAAAGTTTTTTTTTTAAATATTACAAGATGGATAAAAATTAGTTAATTTTATCACTGCAGCGATTGGACCCCACGAATGCCACGATGACCTGCTAACTATTGTAAAAAAAAACAAAAAAAAACGCAAACTAAAAATTTATGGCCATATGAAAAGGTCTTCGGGGCTCGCAAAAACCTTCCTTCAGGGAACAGTACCAGAAAAAAAGAAGAGGCAGACAGAGAAAGCAATGGGAAGACAACATAAAAGAATGAACAGGCATGTCATTGAAAGAGATTCTAACAAAGGCGGTCTTCAAATCTTTCATGATGCCCCAACGGTCCAACAGACTAAGGGGTAGGTGAAGGTCAAAATGCGGTGATTGGGTCAGAGAGCCAGGGCTTTTGGCTTTAAATAAATTTAAATTGGTACAATTAGGATGAAATTTACTTATTAATTTACAGCCGCGTGTATGAACAACAAGCAAATAAAAGCAGTCTAATACAAATACAGCAAACAAAAACAACAAAAAACCCTTACATACAAATGACATCTTCAAGCAACAACAAAAGACAATAACTTACACAATTTACGAAAAAAAACAACAACATATTAAGACCTTCGATCTATAAGGCAGATGATGTAAGGGTCAATTGTTTCTACGACCAACATTGAACATGGGTGTTACGTGGCCAGCACAACAACCAACCGTCTTAACTTTCCTCAGCTAATGTCAGTGTTGTTGTGAACTCAGGGGCGTCCTAAAAATCAAAACAAATTCAAACCAGGATTCGCACCCAAGATCCCTCGGTTCGGAAGTAAAGCGCCTTACCACTCAGCCAATACACCCCTTACGCCAAAGAATGAATACAAACAGCATGCAGATTTTCCAACTCTTAATTAGACTTACCCACTGGGGATACAAAGTAGCGATAGCAGTAAGAAACTGTAATAAATAGTCTAAAGTGTTGACCATTATGTGCCCATACGATATATTCTCATAAAGTCTGAAATAAATGTACAGCATGACAATCAATATATTTGACATTTATATTTAAAGTACAGGCAGTGTTACAATAGTTTCGAAAAAAAACTTTTTAATGAATGAAGGAAAATATGCGAAGAAATGCCAGAACTGCAATAGTACGTGAAGTTATGGTGTCTGCACTATCGTTAGTTAATTATTAATTGAATTATAAGACAACCCAAAGCAATCATTATATATAGATCTGTATCTGTATTGATTTACAACTATTTATTTTTCTTCATGTGAAGTTATAAGTAAAGGTAAAATAAAGTGTGTGTGTGATAGTTCATTGTTTAAAAGCTTGTAATATCTATACACTGCATGTAACATAACATTTCAAAGTGACCTAGTACTAATTACTATATTCCGTGTACGTACCTCACATGATAAAGACCTATTCGGTACCGTATTCGATAAAGATTACAAGGTGCTCCATTTGTACAGCTGGGGTCTGGCGTACAGGTTTCATTTGAGATTGCGAACACATGTTTTTGATAACAGTGAACCCAGGGGCAGATTTCTCTATATAGATATTACTAGACATCAGAGTGGCACTGTTATTGTTAATTTATGATCAAACGCTAAATGTATCCTATGCATTTGTAACAAGTTTCTTGCATTTCGATAACTAATAATAAAACTGTACCGAGATACATGGAACCATCCCATCAGCTGATCCCAGTAAGATTTTGTTTCCTTTTCTGCTTCTGCTGCTGTCGGGTATCCTCCAGCCTGAAGACAAAACGTGGTCTTGATAGAGACGTCAACCTCAATGTTCACCAAACTATTTGTGATCACCTCTCTGAAAGAAATGTCAAATGTATGCGTGGATTTTTACGTAGAGCTAAAATGTAATTTTAAAATCTTTTAATTTTTGTTTGGACGTTAGTTTTGGCGTTGTTTTTATCAAGAACAAAGAAAACGTGTGATGGTTCTGGTTGTATTCTTCAAACTTTTCCCATTATTGCATTCACAGCTGTATAGTCTATCTCTCTTCAGCCAGGAAAGGGTCATTAGCCTTATTTGGCTACCACCCCCCTAGTAGAGTGAATCCAAACCTCTGCTGCCTTTCGACTACCCAAACACGGAAAAACTTAGGAGTTAACCCTGAAGAAGAAGGCGACCCTGAGGAATATTGCAGAACCAGCGACTCTGCTGATCCAAAAATGCTTTGAATACTGCCGTTTTCTTTGGACACATCAGCTGTATGAAGAAGAAGGCGGGCTGCTGTGTGGGTGACATCGTTACGACCATAGCTGATGTATAGACTAATCTCTTTCTAAGAGATGAACCTAGACGCTTTTGCGACTGAAGGAAGTCCATAGACAATCCGTGTTCTAGTGTAAATTACATTACATCTCACATTATCATATGTCCTAGCCGAGCAATAGCCAAAGCAATTCTTTTTTACATTTCAAAATTAAAAGTTGCAATAATTTTAAAATTTAAAGATATTTCATTCAGATCTAAGACAATAAAATGTTTTTTTTATTGATTCATATAATGTCATCGATAATGTAGAGAATTGTGTCAAATTTCAACTTGATCCGAGAATGGGAAGCGGGAGAAAGAATGTGTAGAACATTTTGACCAGACAGAATGGAGTGATTTTATACTTGCTTAAAAGTATCTTACGTGTTGTTCGGACATAGTGATGGGTTGTAGTTGATGGATGTAGTGTCTGGACACAGATGACACAATTTGTCAAAAGAACTCCAATATGTTCCACGTGGACATTGTAGACAACTTAGAGTTTGAAGACTATAGAAGTAGCCAGGACTGCAGTCGTCTGTAACAAAATTGTACTTTTCAAATAACAGAATGTATATACATGGTTGATATGACGGGACCGTAGTACAGTCATTTGAAGGAAACTCCTAATTACTAGAACTATTTACGGGTATGCTGATAATTGTCTACTTCAATGAACTTTGTGATTAGACTGCACTACGCAGAAATATTTTAATGGCATTAATACATTTAACATTAAACCATAATTTTTTATACAAAAAACAACAACAAAAAAAAAAACATAATAAAATACTCAGAAAGACACATGGATAATATACATTTCTTAATCCATATTTTAATATTTTAGGAAAAATGTGTACAAGTGCTCCTTTTTCCCTAGTGCCATTAGAACATGGAATGGGTTGCCTGAATCAGCCAGGAAAACCAATAAATTATAGTTTAAGTATTTTGTTTTTAGATGAGATATCTGTATGCTAATTTGTAAGACAATGAAATATCGGATCGGGTCATAGACCATTCAGATTGTGGGGTACTGAGATAATCGAAAAACTGGAGTTGCAAATACACAAGTACGTCTTTGTGCCGCAAATGTCCGCTTCGTTCAATGTCCAGCATAGCTAACCCTAACTTCGGTTCTGAGACTCTTTTCTCCGACCCTATTTTGTTAAATACTATTTTTCACTTTTTATAAATTATGAACTGTGACATCTCCCTCTTTCTCTCGCATTGTACCTACATACATGTGTAAACTCTCAAGACCAAAAGATTTTGCGGTGGTTCTCAAACTGTGGTCCGCGGACCCCCATGGTTCCCCAGACGAAAGGGGAAAATTGTATACAATTAAAATGTCGTCTTCGCTAAAAGTCAGTTTATCTAATCTGATAATGTTAATAATAACTAACTCAATCCTCTCTGCTGTTTACTATATCTATTACGTAGTATTCTATGACGACTTAAACCAGAGATTTGGGAATATTGTTCACTTGGATATTCCCAGATGGGAATGGAACCCTTATGTTCGTGGGCAAACTCAGCTCCCAAACACAGTCCTTAATAATAGAATTGCAGATTATTGAAATATCCACAGTTGAGGACCTAAGAAGGATAATAAATTTTTGTTACAAAAACAGATCTCAATTTTAAATCCTGCATTGTGGATTATTGGCCACAAGTTTGTTGACTGTTTTCCCAGGTACAACCTGAATTCATTGCAGTAATGAAATAAAAGAAATCGACTAGAAATTTGTACTGGTTGAGATTTGAGGTTGCGACTTCTCAACATCTAATCAGCCACATCAAAGTTAATCTTTCACATTTTAATTTTAAACAATAGAAGTTAATCCTAATAAATGCTTTTACAATAAAATGTTTTTGTTGACATTTGTAGCACATACTAATTATACTATTCATTTATGTACCTTTTTCACTTAGGGGTCCCCGACAAGTTTTGACTATTTAAAGAGGTAATGGGTTGAAAAGCTTGAGAACCACTGATAAAAGATGTCCTTACAGTGTTATTCTTTTTTTTTGGGGGGGGGGAGGGGGTAGAGGGTGACCTCTATATCGAAAATGTCGGGAGGGGGGACAGTGCCTCTTGTATAAAATATAAAGTGTACATGTACTAACCTCCATTTAAAAAAAAAAAAATTCACGACTCAACATCAGCAAAAATTTAGTTCCTTTTGTTTTTAAGCAAGACGGAAATCATGACAACAAAGTTGGTAGAAATCACGGGAAGACAAAGTGTAGCCACAGTCCAGTTGTGAACTGGACATGGGACTGTCAGCGAAGTAGAGGAAGCGCTGTGAAAACTAAATCCAAGCACCTGGGCTTAGTGTAGTGCAAAGAACGGACTTATCTTAGAACCGTCATGCTGTGTGAGTTTTTTCGTCTACGAATACAAGATTAACAAGAGTGAGTGTAGCTCTGAATGACTATGAACACTGTCACACTGTGTAACCCTAACACATTATAAGTTACAAGTTCTTGAACACACGCAGACGTCCGTCCACCATGAAAAAAATTTTTAAAAAAGAAATGAAAATTCATAACATCGACGGAGAAACTCAATTTTACCAATTGTGTATATATCATTCAATTTTACCAATTGTGTATATATCATTCAATTTTACCAATTGTGTATATATCATTCAATTGAGTGTGTATGTATGAGTGAATATCCTTAGGTTTTTTCTTTTTTTGTGTGTGTTCGGATGATTTTTTTTTTAATGAAGTGGAGGTGGTTTGAGGAGGAAAGAAGAGCATTTATTCAAAGTTAATATCAGTGATGCATAAAATACGGTCCGCGGGCCAGATTCGACCACTCGGCCTGCCCTAGCGTCTGCACAAAATGAAGAACCCCTCTTTCACGAAAAAAAAAGTTAAAAATGTACCTTTGACTTTATAAGGACCCTTATTTTTTTTCTGATGGTTTGGTACAATCAAGGCCGGCCTTAGATAATTGGAGACCCTATGCGAAGTAAATTAGGTGGCCCCAAATGAAATAGAAAAATAAAAAATAAAATAAACAGCGAAAAAAAAAGAACTCAGATTAGTGTACTACAACAGTACCATTGGACACATGTACTACAACAGTACCATTGTACACATGTACTACAACAGCACCATTGGACACATGTACTACAACAGCACCATTGGACACATGTACTACAACAGCACCATTGGACACATGTACTACAACAGCACCATTGGACACATGTACTACAACAGCACCATTGGACACATGTACTACAACAGCACCATTGGACACATGTACTACAACAGCACCATTGGACACATGTACTACAACAGCACCATTGGACACATGTACTACAACAGTACCATTGGACACATGTACTACAACAGTACCATCGGACACATGTACTACAACAGTACCATTGGACACATGTACTACAACAGTACCATCGGACACATGTACTACAACAGTACCATTGGACACATGTACTACAACAGTACCATTGGACACATGTACTACAACAGTACCATCGGACACATGTACTACAACAGCACCATTGGACACATGTACTACAACAGTACCATTGGACACATGTACTACAACAGTACCATTGGACACATGTCTTACAACAGTACCATTGGACACATGTACTACAACAGTACCATCGGACACAGGTACAAACAGTACTATTGGACACGTACTACAAAAGTACCATCGGACACATGTACTACAACAGTACCATTGGACACATGTACTACACAGTACCATTAGACACATGTACTACAACAGTACCATTAGACACATGTACTACAACAGTACCATTAGACAAATGTACTACAACAGTACCATTAGACACATGTACTACAACAGTACCATTGGACACAGGTTTCACTATTTCGTCTCTAAAAAATGCTTTCAGTCCTGTGCAAGGCCTTCTCAGAAATATAAATATAAAATCTACCGTCTATTTTTTTTTTGGGCATGGTAATAAGCGTCATATTTGCTTGGTGCAGAAGGGTGACTGTTTAAAAAATAACAACATATAAACAGCATGATGAAATAAATATGGCGGCATGGATGAGAATGTTTACCCAAAAGAGACAAGAAAATGAGTTGGTGGTAAAGCTAGCTGCAAGGTCGCTCACATTTTAAGTAGAGAAATGAAGCCATTTTTCGCCGCGTAAAAGAAAAAGCTAAACGTCAAACATTCCATTTATTAATGTAAGTAGTAGACCCACGTGTTTCTCAAAAAAATGAATTCAGATCAATTTCCTTTTTTTTTACCTTTTCTGTAATGTAGCCCGCGACTCGAGCGTCGGAAAAAAAAATGGTACGAAGGTCGAATTTGATTGGGCATCACAGGTTTATATATGATATTGGGTGTGCGACCGACTGGCATATACAAATTGACTACCAATCTGTTACCTGGGTTTCAATCCAAGATGACCTGTCCACAGGGCCGGTCTTAGGCCACTGCCACCTACGCGGTCGCAGTGGGCCCCACGCTTTCATAGGCTCCGCGCGAATTCTAGGTATAATTATTAAATTGCAAAATGTATATGAAAAATTCCTGTAAATCTCCTGAATTTATTAAAACCTCCTGAAAACGTATAAAAAAAGCTACTGGAAAATAGACAAAAGTGTCATGTGTGGGTGTCAGTCATTGCGGATAACGCCAATCCTACGCGATAAAAGAAAAAAGGCATTGTCAGCTTTCATGTAATAAAATGTAAAATCGGGCAAATGTTCCTCTAAATCGGGAGGTCCAATACTTTATTTACTTCTTTAGTCACTGGCATATAAATATGCCATAGGCTGCAAGGTTTCGTAAAGTAAAATTAATTTGATCGCAATTTTGTGCTTAGAAAAGAATGAATACAATTCAAAGTCGAATTTTTTTTTCTAATACAAAAATCTTAATTTTCACTTATTATCCTTATTCCCACCCAGACGAGGCCCCGCGTAATGAGTTTCGCATAGTGCCCCGCAATTGTTAGGACCGGCCCTGCCTGTCCATACAAGAGGATATCAAAAAACGCAAAGGGAACGCCGCCTGAACTTTCGCTTTTGACTTAGCAGACGACTTTTGGAAAATCAGTAAATCAAAACATACTCACTCGCACACACACTCGCACAAACACTCGCACACACACACAAAATGGAGGTCTACACTGTCTGTGACTTCAAGCGAGACCCTTCGTTATAGAAGGCTTCAACACTGACCTGCAACGTCACAACCTGAGGGCAGTTTAGACCAATAGTTCGATGCCACGCCGTACAGATTGGTCTCGCTTCAATATTCTACGTAACACAGCCAGAAAACCACGAACAACATTCGCGAATGTCTCCGTCTTTTCATGACAGAACAAGTAACACATAGATTTTTGTCTTGAATGGGCTTTCCACTTATATTCACTATCCTCAGACGACGACGCCTGTGCTAGCTACGTCATTGTCCGCAATATAGAAAATAAAACGAATCCATAAAGTCTTCATCTATGGCCGACACAAGGACAACTTCTCTCCCCTAACCCTTGTTGTGTGGATGTAATCAAACGGAAACATTAGTGTTCAATGTCTAGAAAACGTCACACTAGATCGCACTTAGTGGTGAGAAGAACGGCGAGATTGCAATCATCTTCCGTTATCTCAACACTTGCCAACTTATAAGTCTTAATTGTCCCACAAGGCACGATAAAACATGGGACATGTGTTATAGCAACATACAAATGGCCTACACATCTCGATCGTCATTTCCCCACGGAAAGTCGGACCACACAACGATCCATCTTACACCCATGTACAAACCGGTTTTAAAAACAACAAAACCCGAAGTACAGTCCATCCAGTCACGGTGATGACGCTGTTGTCTAGAGCAGATTGGGACATGTTTGTAAACAACTGCCCAGACAGATGAACTTAACACAACTGTTAATTCGTACATCCAGTTCTGTGAAAACATAATTATATCAAAGAAGAAAATTAAAAACATTCAGTAATAATAGACCCTGGATGACCAACATTAAAAATTTACATTCTGTCACCATGGAGAAGTACATAGAAGTCTATTTATAAAGCGCTGGTTATGAGTGTCTGTGTGTTTTTTTCGTATGTGAATGTTGTTCGTATGTGCATGTATATGGTGCATCTATATTGTTATTGTACAGTAGTAGCGCTGAGGTTCTCAATTGTAGTCAAACTGAATGTCCATTTGTTTGGATCAATAAAGTTATCTTATCTTATCTTATCCAGGTAGCAATGATCTCAGCCAACAAAGAAAAACGAGAAAGCAAGCTATAAATATCCAGGTAGCAATGACCTCAACCGACAAAGAAAAACGAGAAAGCAAGCTATAAATATCCAGGTAGCAATTATCTCAACCGACAAAGAAAAACGAGAAAGCAAGCTATAAATATCCAGGTAGCAATGATCTCAGCCAACAAAGAAAAACGAGAAAGCAAGCTATAAATATCCAGGTAGCAATTATCTCAACCGACAAAGAAAAACGAGAAAGCAAGCTATAAATATCCAGGTAGCAATGATCTCAACCGACAAAGAAAAACGAGAAAGCAAGCTATAAATATCCAGGTAGAAATGATCTCAGCCAACACAGAAAAACGAGAAAGCAAGCTATAAATATCCAGGTAGCAATTATCTCAACCGACAAAGAAAAACGAGAAAGCAAGCTATAAATATCCAGGTAGCAATGATCTCAACCGACAAAGAAAAACGAGAAAGCAAGCTATAAATATCCAGGTAGCAATGATCTCAGCCAACAAAGAAAAACGAGAAAGCAAGCTATAAATATCCAGGTAGCAATGATCTCAACCGACAAAGAAAAACGAGAAAGCAAGCTATAAATATCCAGGTAGCAATGATCTCAGCCAACAAAGAAAAACGAGAAAGCAAGCTATAAATATCCAGGTAGCAATGATCTCAACCGATAAAGAAAAACTAGAAAGCAAGCTATAAATATCCAGGTAGCAATGATCTCAACCGACAAAGAAAAACGAAAAAGCAAACTATAAATATCCAGGTAGCAATGATCTCAGCCAATAAAGAAAAACGAGAAAGCAAGCTATAAATATCCAGGTAGCAATGATCTCAGCCAACAAAGAAAAACGAGAAAGCAAGCTATAAATATCCAGGTAGCAATGATCTCAACCGACAAAGAAAAACGAGAAAGCAAGCTATAAATATCCAGGTAGCAATGATCTCAGCCAACAAAGAAAAACGAGAAAGCAAGCTATAAATATCCAGGTAGCAATGATCTCAACCGATAAAGAAAAACTAGAAAGCAAGCTATAAATATCCAGGTAGCAATGATCTCAACCGACAAAGAAAAACGAAAAAGCAAACTATAAATATCCAGGTAGCAATGATCTCAGCCAATAAAGAAAAACGAGAAAGCAAGCTATAAATATCCAGGTAGCAATGATCTCAGCCAACAAAGAAAAACGAGAAAGCAAGCTATAAATATCCAGGTAGCAATGATCTCAACCGACAAAGAAAAACGAGAAAGCAAGCTATAAATATCCAGGTAGCAATGATCTCAGCCAACAAAGAAAAACGAGAAAGCAAGCTATAAATATCCAGGTAGCAATGATCTCAACCGATAAAGAAAAACTAGAAAGCAAGCTATAAATATCCAGGTAGCAATGATCTCAACCGACAAAGAAAAACGAAAAAGCAAACTATAAATATCCAGGTAGCAATGATCTCAGCCAATAAAGAAAAACGAGAAAGCAAGCTATAAATATCCAGGTAGCAATTATCTCAACCGACAAAGAAAAACGAGAAAGCAAGCTATAAATATCCAGGTAGCAATTATCTCAACCGACAAAGAAAAACTAGAAAGCAAGCTATAAATATCCAGGTAGCAATGATCTCAACCGACAAAGAAAAACGAAAAAGCAAGCTATAAATATCCAGATAGCAATGATCTCAACCGACAAAGAAAAACGAGAAAGCAAGCTTTAAATATCCAGGTAGCAATGATCTCAACCGACAAAGAAAAACGAGAAAGCAAGCTATAAATATCCAGGTAGCAATGACCCTAAGGCAGTTTGTAGCACCCAGTGCTACACTCTGGCAAAACCTGCGACGCCGCTGACCCCAACTCTGTATCGGCACTGCCGTTCCTTTGGATACATCAGCTGCTTGGAGACGGAGGGAACTGATGTGTGGGCGACATCGTTCCGACCACAGCTAATGCCCAGGCATTTCATCTCATCGAGATGATCCATAGTCGCTTCGCGACTGAAGGAGGCCATAGATAGACAGGGCAATGTATTCCTTTGCTTTTTCTTTTAAATAATTCTTAGTGCCCCCCCCCCCCCTGGGTAAATGGGGGCCTTAAACTATAGCTTATGTTGCCTATTGGTAAATTCAGCACTGTCGACTGCTATAAAACATGATGGCAAAGGTATGAAATACGACTAGGATTAGACTAGAGTGTTATTGTTTACTGATCTGCTAGAGGCATCACGGAAAACTTCTTAGATAAAGCTCCACATTTTCCATTTTCGTACAAAAATGAAACTAGAGTGCACTGAGAAAGCCATGGTTACATTGAAGGCGCTGCTCTTAAAGATATAGCCTATTTCTAGAAAGATTCTCTTGACTTGTCAGGGGACCTCAAAATTCCTTACTGGACACTGTTAAGAGACTACAATAAAAATGTGTTTCTTTCAGTTGATTTTAATCCTGGCAATGGACTAATAGTTTCTTTTATTTTAAATAAAAATGATGATCGACATCCATGTTTAATCGTTTTTACTATTTATTTTTATTTGCTGGAGCCTGTGACCCCCCAGACAGCTTTAATCACATCCTGGCTAAACCTGTGACGCTGCTGATCCCAAATGGACACATTTTATTTGGCACAAAATCTGGGTGGAGAGTAGAGTCGACTGCAGTGTTTGAGACATTGTTCCAACCATAGCTAACACCCAGGCGTTCATCTTATTTCTATGAACTGATCTAAAGTTGCTTCACGATTGTAGGCGGCCATACATATTTGTTGATAATAGTTTAATGAGAATGTTTCCATACAATGGAACCCACTTTATTGGTTTCTCGTTAATTGCACCATGTGTTTAACAACATGAATACAAGGAAGAATAAACGAATCCCAAAACACTTTCTGTTATTTCGCATAGACCTGTTAATCACATGAATAAAAATCGCTCGGCAGTTGGACTTACCAACACACATTTGGAGAATGTTTATGTCTGTTAAAAGAGTTGTCTTCCCTTGCTCACAGGGCACACAGCTTGCATTGGTCGCCTGGTAGCCTTCTTGACAGTACTCTGACAAAATACCCAAATTTAATGTTTTATCAGCATAGGAAAAATTAGCTGTGGACAATTGTGTTTAAAAATATACTAACCATAGACATACATAAATATAGACTGGCCGAAGGAAGTAACTTCATGTAACTTGAAAACATGTATATCTATTATATTCGGATTTCCGAATTATGAAAAATTGTATGATCTTCATTCTTAAAGTTTAAATAAAACTACACTGCCTCCTTATTTACAATATATATATATAGGTGTGTGGCTGAAATAGATATGAATACTTCACTTTTATACTGCTCATAAATGCTGTATAATAAAGTACACAAAATTGCAAGTCACAAATTTTCGTTTCCTAAAACTCTTTAATCGGCTAGTCTATATTTATTTATGTCTATGATAATAGCATTTTTGTTTGCAGCATTTATTACAAAATTGTGCCTTCTGATATAGGTTGGGAAGTTATTTTGGAAGTATTTTCTTCTCTCTTAGCCTAGCGGTAGCCAAACGTGTTCGACTTAGGGGCCAAGTAAATTTCCGACACACGTGTCGCAACATGAACAAAAAAAAAAAAAAAAACAGATTACAAAGAGACGGCCTCATTAATTCACCAATGGACCAGGAATATTCAAGCCATAGTCTTGTTTTGTTAAATGGTTGAGTCCAATGGAACCGATCCACTGCGGCTCCAGTATTTTGGCTTTCGAGAGGACCTTTAAACGATGCTATCAAATTGGATGAATGTCAACATTTAAATGAAAGTAATTATTCATTATGGATTATGGCCTAATCATTAATTATTAATGGGAAAAAAGTTATCCAATAGTTAGAATACACACATATTTATAAAGTGCCTACAGCGCCTTGAGCCTACATTTTGTTTGTTAACAGCGCTTTATAAATAAAATTATTATTATTATTATTATTAAGTGTTTCGTTTGCTTGCCGAGATGGGCACACTTTTTTTTTATCTCATGAGTTCGAATCCTAGTCCGAACTACTTTGACAAGGGTTAAATTAGTCAGAATAATAATGGGTTGGTCAGAAACTGTAAACAATATATTTATTAAGACATCATTTTTTAAAATTTAATTTGCTTAAATAAATAATTCAATAACGGAAACGATGTTGTGAGAATTTCTCTATGAAATGTCTACTTCAGTATTATGAGAATACCTCACGTAATGTCTACCTCAATGTTATAAGAGTGCCTTTATGAAATGTTTACCTCCGTGTTATGAGGGTACCTCTATGAAATAATGTATAGGTCAGAAACGCATTCAACTAATTTAATAATTTATATTACAAAATATGAATTCACACTAACCTTGAAAAGACGGCAGAAAGTATGAATTCACACATTTTTGTACAATGTTTTCAATCACAAGTTGATCCATCCAATAATTACCCAAGGAACAAACATTCAGCTCTAAATATAAGATGTATAAGAGATATAAGAGAAATATAAGAGAAGCGAACTGATCATTTATGTAGGAGGAAGAATATCAAGTCAAAAGGTTAAGAAAAAATGTGTTGTTTCAAGCGATTAACAAATGTATTTACAACTTTTACATATTTACTGTTCAAAAATAAACAAATTTCTTTTTAGATATTAATTATAATAAAATAACAAACAAAACAAAAGAGTCTTTGTTTGTAAAATGTTTTACATGTTTCGGATGTTCCTTCAGAGTTGAAGATAGTTTACTTCCTAGTCCAAACCTCCCGCAGGACGACGGGGGATGGGAGCGGGCAGGATTTGAACCCTCGACCGTCGATAAATCCGAACGACAGTCCAGCGCGCAAACCGCACGTCTTTCAACGATTTTCCTAATAGAATCTTTTTTTTTTAAATAACATAGTGGTACATTAACTTTATAAAGTATTAAGTATAGTTTTTCTTTGATGTGAAACTCTTTCATTTAAAAAAAGAATAAAGTTAAACTGTAATTCAAACCGTAACAAGTAACAAGATCTAGCCTATATTTCATATATTATTATATGACACTTACAAAAACTAGAGAAATGTTTTTAACAAAATAAATAATATACCTACAAAGAATTCTGAATAGATAGTGTAGAACTATTCCAATTTCACAGAAATGAAGAGCGCACAACAAGCCAGCAAGCGGACATACAGGACGCGAACACGCAAGAAGGTAATAAAACAAGATAACATAATATTATAAATATTATTCTAAAAACAACTACAACTTGTGTTTACATACTGTAAGCGTCCTTATCTTGTTGAGCATTTTCAAAAGTATTGAAAACTTTGAAGAACCAATCCTTCTTGTAATTTTCCTTTGTCGTCAAAGCTAAGTAATGTGGGAATGTTTGTGCATAGATGTCATTGGGACACACATAGTCCATATTGCTAGCTACATCAAATATTATAACTTTGTTTGGCCATCTAATAGAAAAAAAAAGTCACATGCATTTTAAAATAGCCGAATTATAATATTTATATATTTTTTTTAATTTCTTACTTGATTTATCTTATCTTATAATTTACAGCGCTTTACAACTTTCCTTTTTAACAGTAGATAGTAAGATAGAAGCAGTAATCCGCGAGGCACCCGTGTATGCATCATCCACAGACATTACAAAACAACGACGTGCCTTAGAACCCAGCGCTGGCTGTGATAGTAAGTGTATGTGTTTTGCGTGTGTGGTGGTGCAGTGTGTGTGCCTGTGTATGAAATGACCAGTGGACCTTGAGTTTACATAGTTGAGTGAACAGCAGTGTGTCAGGACTGTGTGTAAAAGGAGGTCAGTTTAGAGAACAAGTGGCTGGAGTAAAGAACATAAATAGAGACTAACAAAATCATTGTGTTTATTGAAGCGCATGTTGTCTTAGTGTGTCTATTACACTGGCCCTGATGGGACTCAACCCTTGGCTCACGGAGCAGAGTCTATCTTAAGAAGGAGCGGGTGAATGTGGCATAAGGACAAGTGGTGTCACCCGCCCCCCCCCCCCCATTCAGTTATTTGCTACATCTTTATAGACTTCTTTTCTGCTGCCGATGACAAACGCAGACGACGAAAAGAAAATCTAAATCGACCACCTGCAGACAATGGTTATGCTTGCCCTGGATGTGGCAGCCACGGGAAATACAGTATTCCTCACTAATCTTCGGACTCGAAGACAAGCCTTATTATAGACTTCCTATTTGTCTTTCTATATTTATGCTCATTTATGAATATTTTTTCTGAACAATGGCCAATGACTGACCCAAACCGTTGGCGCCTCTACCGGGACCAGTATTTTCCTCTTGTTCTTGACACGTTTTCAAGCCTAGGAGGCATTGAAAATTATTTCCAACGACGATGTATTTCACTACGGTTGTTTCCAGTTCTTGGGTTGGTCATTAGTAAATCAGCAACTCCTTCTGGCTTCTGTTCAGTCATGTTCCACATTCTTAGAGTTTGTGTGGTCTCCACTGCTTGACATCTCTTTACAAATCTTTTACAAATAATATTGACGCCAGCTCCTGTGTCTCACTGGAATTTCACTCTTTCACAGTCCACCACGAATTCAGCTGTGAGCTTGTCTCTTTATGAATGGGAAGCGTGGTCGAGAGGCTAAGTGCGCTTGAACTTGGCTTGTCTCGGCTACCTAGAAGGGGGCTCGAGGTTCGACACCCGAGTTGCGTTTACTGAGCGCCTAAAGGCAGCACGGAAAACCAACTCCTAAATACTCCTCCCCCCACCGGTCCACAAATGAGATTGGACCAAAGCGCTCTGAGCATGCTATAAGCATGAAAGTAGCGCTATATAAAAGCTATAATAATAATAATTATAATAGATTGTGTTTTCACTCTGGTTTCTGTATTATTCTGTCCATTTTATCTATGCGAGCCTGAGCTACCCCTCGGGTTTCTTCAACACTGTTAGTTGATTGCTCAAAAGCTCTGCAAATCTCCATGGTTCTTTTAAGGGACAACTCTGAGCATGACAGGAGTTTTTCCTGCACTTTTTCAGTCTGATGAGAATACTATTTTGTCCCGAATCATTCTGTTGTGTTAGGAAGGTCTCAAATGGGGAGCAGAAAGGTAATGTCCAAAAGAGGAAAGTTTCCAGTACCTCAATGTCTCTTGGGTTGCAATAATTGTGCAGCTTTTTCATTAATGTGTCTGGGTCGTCCACTCCTCCTGGCATGTGGTCACTGACTTCTATGGCCTGTGAACAGGCACAATGCAGTACGATGACCTTCTTAGGGCCTTCCGTGGGCTCCTGTCTCATATAGATTTCTATCTAAGTTTTCTCTTACATTCTCCCTCTGTTAGTTCTAGGCTATCGGGGTTAAGTCGATTTTCTGACAACTTTCTTTGTGTAACCATGTCACTACTGTCTGACACTTCAATCTATTGGTTACCTCCCCTGATGAACCAGAGCGTATGTGACCTTGGGGTGTAGACTACACGACGTAGATCTCTATGTATCTGTATTCTCTTTCCTGGCGTTTAGTCCTTTAATCCTAGAAATGGCGATAACACTTACATTGTTCACTTGACGCTGCCACCATGATGTTTGGGGTTGAAGCATCAAAACAACACATTTTAATTCATGTATCCTACGACGCCATCTTGGGCAAACTGCTTGTTCATAACAAAGGACACATAACTAACGATGATAAAGGAATATAACTCAAATAAAACATATATTAACTATTACGTCAAATGAGAATTTAGCCTTATATTTCACATGAATTATTGCATTTGGATACCATAATGTATACATGACACCATAGGTTATGTGCTCTGTAGAAGTCAATTAAAAAAAAATCACAGTGAATATAAAAAAAGAATATATTTAGTTTTAGTGCTTCAAGAATTTAAACTTAATGAATAATCCTGTGAAAACTCTACATTTTACTGTTCAATGACCCAAAAACTGAATATTTCTTAGTGCCCACAGCTATATTTTAATGAACAACTATGGAAAAGTAAAGAAAAAAATATGTTCTTTTTATATGTTCATATCCGTCGTTGTTGTTTCTATTGTATTGATGCTGAAGCTATTGTTTGTTTGCATTCCTTATTTTTTGTGTGTGGATGTTGCTGCTTTTTTTTTTCTGCATTTGCAATTGTTGATATTGTAGCCAAGGTTTTTTATCGGAAGGTAAGTGGTTGGGGGGGGGGAGGTAACATACTTTTTTTTCTTTACATAATCACAATAATAATACTATTATTATTGTTATAATAATATAACACATTATGTGTGTGTATCAATATATATTTATAAATATATATGCATTTCTTGTTTCATATGCTAGGACAAATTAGTACAATGCTCATTCTTCCATAGCGCTAATAGAGCATGGACCGGGTTGCCTGAGCCAGCCAGGAAAACCAATGGCTTGGCAGAATTTAAGTCATTGGTTAACATGTATGACTAGATTGACTTAGGGGACACTCATAGAACGTAATGATCTTCTTTTTGAAGTAACGTCTTTATTTTATAAGTTAAGATATTCATACTCTAAATGTACGAAATGAATGTCCATTACAGAAAGTCCTTTCAATTTTTAAGGAGCTTTTTTCACTTATCCTACAAAATATTCTTTCTGTAGTGGAATGATCGCTGCCAGCTCCACCAGTGCGGTCTGAAGCGGAGTTATAAGTCTGAACAATTAACAACTTTCTTTGTAACATAAGCGCTGATATAAGACGATTGACTTCAAGAATGCCTAACATATAGTCTAGAAAAAACATTCTTAAGTAAGAAAGCTATGAAGGATTTGAACACAAAAAATAATCCATGGGTCATGCTCATAATATCACGGGCCACATGAACGAAAAGGTACAAAAAAAGAATTGATATTGACCTGAAATTATTTTATTACAAATCCGTGGATCTAATACACTAATTAATGAGATATTTAAAGTTGTCAGAAAATGGCTTCATTTCTCTACTTCAAATATGAACAGCATTGTAGCCAGCTTTACAACCGTCTCATTGTCTTGTCGCTATTTGGTAAATATTCCCATCAACCCCCACCATCTAGGCTTTAAAAAATTTAACAATCTTTTATTCGCGACTCAAACCATGAAAGTCGTCAGATTTGTTTTATAAATAAAATATGTTGGCTTAATATCCACACAAAAAAAGTAAAATGAGTACACTCTTCCTGTTAGATTCCTGTTAGATTATTAGATTCTACATTCAGAGCCCATTTCATAAACGCACATATTTTAAAGGTCATTGACCGATCCATCAGAGAAAATGTGAGGGCCTTAGCGTAGTTTTTCTTGGGGGGGGGGGGGGGGGGGGGTTTCTACGCTTTGTGCCGACTTCTCGACGGGCCGGATTGAACCATGTCGCGGGCCGGATACGGCATGCAGGCCGTATTTTGGGCATCACTGCTATAGAAGACTACGTTTGCTCTTCAAATGTGATGCTATGTGAGAAGCACACGTGTAGGCACATTACCTCAAGGATGATAACATATTACATACAAAATCATGTATACAATCTTAATTACGTCTGCAAAAGACTTGTATTTGTCGAGAAGGCGCCTTCTCCATAAGTGAAGAAGATTGAGTCTTTTAGCACTTGTATAACTTTGTCAGCCTCTGCGTAGTCAGGATCGTAGAAAGTGACTCTCAGATAATCTGGTGATAGAGATGTGATAAGTAAGAAGCATTCCCGTATTTGATAGCCCTACCAACAACATCGGACAGGTTAGTTAACTAACAGCCTGTTTAGTGTTAATTGATTCGTTTATTTGTGGCCTATGTATTGTATTTTGTTTTGCTTAATAGAAATAAATTAAGCACTGGCTCAATAGGTTTATTCCAAAATAAGCAGTCAAGAGAAGAAAGGATTAAAATGTCTGGAATGTTTTTAAAAATTTAAGTCTTTGCACATCAGAAAAGTCGCCCGAAAAAGTTAAGAAATATATACCTTATAAATCGTAATCTTTTGAATGAACAGTGCAAACAACGTAACGTTAGAAAGCTCTCTACTGTCTACATGGCATCCTCCTTCTTGATCGAAGATGAGCACATTTCTCATATCCTACGGACTCGAAGATGACTGCAGAGTCCAATCCTCGTTTTAAAAAGCCGGCCGCATACATGGAATGGGTGGGTTTGGTACGTTGCTGATAGGCCTGCTTGTTCTCTCAGGTTTTCGTTGGTTCAGCGCTCTTTCACCCTGGCCACTCTTCTTGCTTCAAATCTCGAGACTCCGAGACTCACAGCTTCACGCCATGAGGAGCGATTGAGAGCTAGTGCTTCCCAGCCGTGAATAATACTACATTTACTGAAGGACCAAATGACCAATTGAGGCTACAAGAAACAGTAAATTTATACTTACAGTGTCTGTGGAATATTTCCGTGCCATCCCAAGCCAAGATCTGAATTGGAAACACCAGCAAATAACAAATCAGGATTATCAGGCTGGCAGTCCCCATGTCCTCGCTGGTTAGCTTTTTTAGCAGTGAAGCTGAAATAACATACAAACAAGCAAAAAAAATACTTAGGAGAAAAAAAAAAAAGATTATATATAGGAAAGAGTCCCACAATTATTGCTATCTTTCTAAATACTTATCTCTCTTTTTATGCTAAACAAAGTTAATTAATTATGGCTAATAAATTAACTTGCTTTTTTTTTATTGATTCATGTGTTGTCATCAACAATAAATAATTGTGCAAAATGTCAGCTTGACCTGAGAATGGGAAAGGGACGAAATGATGTGTACAAGATTTGTACCAGACAGACAGAGAGACAGAGTGAGTTGATATAAGCTTAGTAATAACACTCTCAATGGAATATATATATATATATATATAAAGTTATGGAGAATTTTATTTTAGAGTGGTGCTTACAGGGTTACAATATGATAATGTGACCTTATAGTGATTAAACAAATAAAATATTTAAGTCACATTAAAATAAATGTGTACACCAAAAACATTTGTTCACGGAGTTAGTAAAAGACGTTTGATGAAGAGTTGGTGATAACAGATTGTTAATTGTAATATATCTTATACATTCAATATTATAGATTCCTCTCTATAGTGTCTAGTGTCTAGATTGATCTTAAAAAGTCTATACTAAGATTCATTAATGTTTAGGTAGAGTCAACTTACATATGTCTAAATTGATCTGTTATTTATTTTGTCTTTATGGGGGCGGGGCGGGAATCCATACCACACCAGGGCGGGGCGTGAATCCATACCACACCAAGTGACAACTTTAAAACAAAGATATTATGTAGCTAGATACCCATCTAAAAATGCTTATGCACATTTAATATAAGTCTAGATCTGTATATATTTTAGTATTATTATTTATACAGCTATCCAGAATCGTCATTTGCTGGTAACGGTGTCACGGCGTGTGTGTGAAGAATGTCTTTTGTTATAGGACCAAAAAATGGTTTTATTTGCTTTGTAAACCGAGTTATAACTGATGGTGACATAGCATTGTGGACTATAAAATAGTTTGGTACACAATATACGCTATTTACAATCAGTTAATAACTCAATCAAAACAGTTTTCAGTCAATGGGACTGACTACGAGATTTCAGCATTTAAAGTGTATGAGACGGCTGAAGGAGCAACGTTTGACATGAATCCTAAAGGTAACATTGAAAAAAACAAAACAATACATTATTTTTTTTTTTTATTATAGCTTTTATATAGCGCTACTTTCATGCCTATAGCATGCTCAGAGCGCTTTTGGTCCAATCTCTTTTGTGGACCAGGGTGGAGGGGGTATCTAGGAGTTGGTTTTCCGTGCTGCCTTTAGGCGCTCAGTAAACACAACTCTGCCCGAGTCGTTTGTCGAACCTCGAGCCCCCTTCTAGGTAGCCAAGCCAAGTTCAAGCGCACTTGGCCTCTCTACCACGCTTCCCACCGCATAAACAGAACAGGCTTGTTACAAGATATCTTATCTTATCTTATAAATTAGAGACACTACTTCATGTGTCAATCTAGTCTTGCATGTTAGTCAGTGACTTCAACTCTGCTAAGTCTTTGGTTTTCCTGGCTGATTCAGGCAACCCATTCTATTCTTTTTTTGTTTTGTTTTGTTTTTAGTCAACATATCAAAAGTGCAAGAATATACTTTCTTCCGTTTTAAGTAACATTGAAACTTTTTTTTGTTGTGTTTAAACTCATTGTTGCGTAACTTGCTAACTCGCTATTGTAGATTCAGATTTTATTCTTCTAGGTGGGTAGTCAACCAAAGCTAACGTGACCCTCCTGCCCTGAGCTTACTGAGTATGACTAACGGGAGAGAATGCTAGCAATCTATTTAGGACTACAACTGATGGGTCTAAGAAGTAAGTGGGAAGAGTCTAAATTAGTGAGTAGTGGGTCTCTTGATTTCAAGATGACAGACCCCTCACGCCCCCCCCCCCCCCCAAAAAAAAAGGTGAGCTCTTCTATAGTTCAAGGGTAAAAAAAAGAGTAGTTTTGTGTGTGTGTGTGTGTGTTGCAATGCTTGCCAATCATTGAAAGATCGGGAAAAAAAATGTCCCGGTAAAAAAATGACCATCCGTAACAGTACCATATATATATATAATCGTCTGTGTATGTGTATGTTTGCGTGCGTGTGTGTTACCAGCAAAGTATAAAATCCGTGATGCCTAGATGCCTATGCATTCTATAGAATGTCTGTCGCTTTCAGGCAAAGGTGGAAATGATTTGTCCATTTCCTACTTCTCCCAGACGTTGTATCAAATGACGAACTTTTCAGGCAAAGTGTGAAATTTTGTTTTAAAGTATTTTTATTAATAATATAAGTCTCTCGGAATAATATTTCTATTCGCCAGTATTTTAAATAATTCTCTGTTCTTTAAAATGTGGAGTAGGCCCATGTTTAATTCCGACTGTCTACATGTGTATGCTGTGTACAACTTTCTTGTGCTACGTACATAGTTCATATATATTGAAAGATGCAAGAAAAGAATTATACGTAATCAAAGTAGGCCTAAATACGAGGCTTAAGGAGAAACTACTAGATCTTGGTTTATAAGATTTTCAAACATTTTCATGTAATGATGTTTAAAAACAAGTTTGATGTTTCAAATTATATTTTATCATCAACTTTATGAGCTATGTTAGAAACAAGAAAACATAAAAAAATACTGTATTAGAAAGATAATACCTCCTTTATACAACTTATATTGCGATTATTTTTCTCTTAATCACTATAATAAGGAGTCTTCGATAAAAAACAATGAAACATTTTTCATCTACTCTGCCCCCACCCCCCTCACGAGAAAGAATCCTGGTTAAGCGAATGTATAGATCTACTAAAACTTTATAATTTTCCAGTTATATATTTTGATTACTTTAAAGATTATAGTTATCATGTTTTGTTTGGTGTAAGGCGAAAATTGTAAAACGAATTTCCTTATGGATAATAAAAATTATTATCATTATTATTATTATTATTATTATTACGCTCATGAATAAAGGTACTCAGAGTATGTAGAATTCTAGTTTTATTGATATAGATCCAGATATGGCAACATTAAAAGACTGTAGTCTAGACTACAATAATGGATTTAGAAATAGGGAGTAGAATATTCTAGTTTTAGTGATAGTTCTATAGAGTCTGACTTAGAAGACGGCGCTCAAAACGTTACTAAATGTCTATTTTTTTTACAAATTTAACTAATTCGATGTATACATGAGGGAATACCCGCTGACGTGTTATTTAACGGTTGTCTGGAGTTGCAGACCGCAGCGTTCGGGCACTGGGCGGCAAGCTGTCTCCACAAAGACCAACAGACCAAATTTAATTTTAGAAGATAATATTTTGGAAGATTATAACGGACTAGGAAAATTACAGCCTTTTTCGAGGTCGTCCACCCGCCCTAATACAAGAAGAGATTGCAACCAATTAATTAAATACATTTTAATTTAGCTAGAGAACTAGAAAATACTTATCTTGAACGGACTATATGTCTTCGGGAATTTCCGCATTCATTCAAAATTTTTATATATTGCGCACCGTCTTATAAGTCAAGATCTAATTTACTTACCCTATCTTATAAAATAAAGACGTTGCTTCAAAGTATTTTTATCGGAATATTAAAAAGTCTAGTAAATTTATACATTTGCTTAACCACGAATGTCTATTAATAGAGAACAATTATGTAATAAGGAGGTATTGTCTTTTTTAAAAGAAGTATTTTTCAATTTTGTTCTTCTTAAAAAGTATTTTTACAAAGTTTATATCTACTCACTCTGTCTGTCTGTTTGTCTGTCTATCTGTCAAAGTGTGTATGTTATTTTTCCCACACCCATTCTCGGATCAAGTTGAAACTTTGCACAATTATTCATTTGCTTAGACAATATATGAATCAATAAAAAAAAAATAATCAATTACTGGTAATTAATTATTTTTTTATACCAACAAGGAAAACTAATCCTTCAGTATTCATAGATATGGTTAAATGTGTAGAGTCTAGTCCCCTTAAATAATTGTTAACGCAATTTCTCCCTCACGCTTTCTCCGATCAAGTTGATATTGTCACCCATCATTTATTGTACCTAACTGCCGTACTTTAATATCTCGAAAAGTGTTAACATCTAAAGCTTTATTACAGTGAATGACGAAAATAACTACACACATAGTAAAGGTCACGACACGGACTATAGCCAACAAAACACGAATTTTAAAAAAAAGTTAAAAACGTAAAAATAAAAAAGGCGAGGCAATTAGTCCATTAATTATATTGGTTATTAATTATTTTGTTTTGATATTCAGTAAGAGAAATAACTTCTACATTATCGATAGACATAGTTCTAACGGGCGGAGTTTTCCCCTTAGATAAGCTTTGTTTTTTTTCTTCTAAAAAAGTATGTTTTAGTTCTATTTTTTTATTTTCTAAATTCCTAATATTTAACATAATATGTAAAAAATAATATTGATACATTCATGTAATGAACACATAGAGACAAATTGTAAAGGATGTATAATCACAAACTGTACCTCCTTTGGGTCTAAACCAGTGACATAGTCAAACAAAAAAAACCCACAAGAACTCGTTTCTCGTAATAATGTGCCAGTTACTAAATACAAAACTACTCCAAAGACTTGTGCAGAAGTCTGTTAGTTGTTTGATTTGTTCCTGTCTTCAAATAGTTCCACGGCTTACGTATTAATGCCGGTCACGGTTGGCTGAACACGAGGACAACTTAACAGAACAAAATTTTGAGCTCAGTTGAATAGCTCTGAACCTTGTCCACTCAACATGAAAATAAGAGAGAGAGATTGAGGAAGTGAGAGAGAAAACTGGGAACAAAGAGAGGCAAGTGTTAGCTTTTTCCCTCTGTTACTTCCTCTTCACGCGGTGGCTGAGTGGTTAAGCGCTTGGCTTGCGAGCCTGGCCTGGGGTCCTGTGTTCGAATCTTGGTGAGGACTTGGATTTTGAATTTTGGGATTTTTATAGCCCTCATTAGTCCACCCAACTCGAATGGGTGCCTGAGTTTAGTTAAGAAAATTAAAGGTCGTTGGTCGTTAGGCTGGCCTCTTGAAAACCTGCTAGCTAACCGTTGGTCAACGAAACAACTGACCTTAATATCATCTGCCCTATAGATCGCAAGGTCTGAAATGGGAATTTTACTTTTACTTCCTCCCAACCCCCAATTTGACGTTCTGTTCATTGCCCGACATGTTTGAGATGTTGAAAGAGGAACTAAGATGTTTGAGAATTTGAAAGAGGAACTAAGATGTTTGATATGTTGAAAGAGGAACTAAGATGTTTGATATGTTGAAAGAGGAACTAAGATGTTTGAGATGTTAAAAAGAGGAACTAAGATGTTTGATATTTTGAAAGAGTAACTAAGATGTTTGATTATGTTGCAAGAGGAACTAAGATGTTTGGGATGTTAAAAAAGGAACTAAGATGTTTGATATGTTGAAAGAGAAACTAAGATGTTTGATTATGTTGCAAGAGGAACTACGATGTTTGGGATGTTAAAAAGAGGAACTAAGATGTTTGATAAGTTGAAAGAGGAACTAAGATGTTCGAGATTTTGAAAGAGGAACTAAGATGTTTGAGATGTTGAAAAGAGGAACTAAGATGTTTGAGATGTTAAAAAGAGGAACTAAGATGTTTGAGCTGTTTGAAAGAGGAACTAAGATGTTTGAGATGTTGAAAGAGGAACTAAGATGTTTGCTATGTTGAAAGAGGAATTAAGATGTTTGAGATGTTGAAAGAGGATGTTTGAAGAATCAAGAGCTCTTGCGATGTTCAGAGAAATTGTGACTAAACTATTCAGATAAGAATGATGTGATTTTTAAGATTGGTAGAGGCTACAACAAAGTAAAGTTTCCCTTTTCAGACCTTGCGATCTATGGGGGAGATGATGTTAAGGTCATCTGTTTCTTCAAAGTAAATAACGCAAAAGAAAAGATATATATTTACACTATGTAACTATTATACATCAGAATTTTTAACAAGTTTTCCTAGTAATAGATAAATAGACACAATTCTTTATAGTCTAGGTAATCATTTATTCAACAACTTTTAATGTATGGAATTTAAAAAGTTATCATTTAATTTATGTAATTTTAATTAGATTTCCTATAGAATGGAGCTGTTATTGTATCTGTGCTGTTAGCACGTCTTTTGGGTTCTTGCAATAAGTGGATCAACGTTCAGGAAAATATGATTCATATATTTTTGATGACTCTTTTTGTCTGATTTGTTTTTCTTTTTTTGCTTTTTAAAATCTACTTCTAACACTATATACATTCGTTGATGTTTGGTCGTTGGTTTGTAGCTCCAAACAACTAGTATAACTAAACCCATGTAGGCATATTACATTGTTTTAAATGTAGAACTTTAAATAGCTTGAACAAACTTTTTGGTGAGCGAAGAACTCAATACAAAATGTTTTAACAATATTCACAAATTCAACTTGAGATGCGATAAAGATGCAAAAGACGAAAATATTACTCACTACAAAAACACGTCTTTACTCTTTTGCGTCTCTGATCAGTCACTGGTACAACCCTAACCCAAGTGACTAACGTAAAATATGACACACCAGCACAAGATTTCATCATTCGACACTAGCAAGAACTAAAACCCTTCTTTCTTCGACGTAACTCTGGAAACACACACATACACTCCGTAACATTATTTTAATATTGTATTTTTAAATTAAACAGTATCAACAGCTATGGATTATTGGCCAATTATTTCTCTGCGTAATTATTATTGTTAACTGATGTCCCCGAATCTAATATAGCTCTTTATACAATGAAAGCTTGTGAGAATTAATCAGCTATGACATAATTATGTTCAGTGCTGGATTTATCTGTAGGCAACACAAGCTATAGCTTTGCCCCGCCTTCCACCACTTGCTTGGGAGCCCCCAAAATGGTTCATGGGATATTTTCAATCACTTTGAAGAGCTAGCGAAAAATTGCCTCATGTTGATTACAAGGGGCCCCGTTTCCGTTTCTCAATTAGCTAAGGGTCTTATCAAGTCTAAATCGGGCCTTGACAATGTTACAGGAAAAGGTAGGAGAGACCCAAAATTTATTTTTTACTTTAGGTATTAAACGGCTTAGACCAAGCTCAAGACCAGTTTTAAACAGTGTATACTCATACTTAACGTTATAGATAAGCCTAGGATAAAAGGCTGTCTGTCTGGTCGAGTTGTATGCGCTTCAAACTGCTCTCGCGTTGGACCCTAGTTCAAACCCTGCCTGCCTCCGTCCCATGCCATCCCAGGACGAAGCCCGTTAATCGTCCTTTCCGAAAGAAAGTCTGAAACATAACAAATACAATAAATACAAATACAATAAAGAAACATACATAAACATACATAAACTTTTTTTTTTTAATTTTAATGTCATTTACTAGGTTAAGATTCAAATAAGGACTGACAGTAACAGTAAAATTTAAAATTGCCACCTAAAATATAAATTGACAGGATTCATCCCCCTTTTTATTTTGCCATGCCTCCTCCTCCCCCTTTCTATTGAAAGGACGTCGCGCCCACCTAGCTGCATAATTTCAGTTGAAGAAACGCTCGTCTAAGGTTTTCACGGCCATTTCTTCCTATAAAATTGTTTTGTCTACGCGTACGCATGAGTGAGTTTATTGAACGAAAAAAAAAGCCTAGGTATTTTAACACCAAATAGTTTTCAATACTTTGTAAACTGCACCCTCTCCAAATCAATAAATAGAGACCAAAGAGACACAACAGGAGACCACAGGTTAAGTAGAATATGAATATTAACAAGAAATCAATATGACCTTAACCTAGTGGGCCGGAGTTTTCGGGCTAAATTTTTATACTAATGTATGTGCAAAAAGGTTTATTTTTATGGGCGTTAACAGAATTAGTTTTCACCTTATAAAATAAAAATATGTCAAAAGATCGGAGCTAAGACTTGTATAAACTAAGAGCTTATGTTGACAGATAACAAAGAAAACCAAGGCGATTTTAAATACAACATATAAATATATATGATGGGAGATGCGGTGGCTGAGTGGTAAAGCGCTTGGCTTCCGAACAGGAGTCCCGGGTTCAAATCCTACTGAAGACTGGGATTTCCACTTTTGAGATCATTAGGGCGCCTCTGAGTGCACCCAGCTCTAATGGGTACCTGACATCAGTTGGGAAAAAGTAAAGGTGTTTGATCGTAGTGCTGGCAACATGACACCCTCGTTAACCGTTGGCCACAGAAACAGATGACCTTTACATCGTCTGCCCTATAGACCACAAGATCTGAAAGGGGGAACTACTATGGTAATGATGGACATTCATTCATGATATGTAACATTTCCATAATACATATGAACGCATGATTGTTTTGGCATTTCGCCGGTGTTCCTGAATTAGTTTGAAGGTTACCTCCTGTTTATTTCATTGATTGGATTCGACACCGCGGAAGAGCCACAACAAAATCCAGATACTTCAGATGCTAAAGACTTCCTATAGATATTCAGCAATCTCAACAACAACAAATCGACAGTTATCTAGAACTAAATGTTGCCAAATAAAAGTGTTTCAAAAAAACATATAGAGTCAAAATTACGAATAAAAACATTAGTTTCTGTTCCATTAAAGCGCTGTGGTTTTGATCATGACAATGACTTAGTTGTTCTAGATGCTAGACGAAAGGTACAAATAAAAACTTCTAAGACTTTTTTAAGAACGTTGTCACCTCAAACTTAGGCTCTAACACAGCGGTTCTCAACCTTTTTAAGTCCGCGACCCACAGGTTGAGAACCCCTGCTCTAACAGCTACAATGTTTGACATTTCTGTAACAACTGGCGTTATAATGTCGCTAGTCCCTTAGCAAAACTTCTTGCGCTCTGAGGACCGCCTTGACGGAGATAAAAAAGTACCCTCACGCAGGATGTCATTTTAGTGGACCTTGGTTGCGAAGAGGGTGCACACATTGCTGGAGATTTCTTTGGAGTCAGCTTGCTGTCCAAAGCGCAGAACGGCGAGGAGGATGTTAGACTAAGCCTAAAGTCAATTCAACAGCTACATGACGTCAACACAAAATGTGTATGAAATTGCACCAAAAAGTTTGTTTTAATAGAAGTGAGCTTCTATAAAGTTTTCTGGAGACTTGCTATAAAACGGAACTACACAAAAGAGTTCCTTTGAATGATTTTGATGATTAACCGGATCATCAACTTATTTTTAATGAAACGTATCGTCAAGATTATTGGAGTAAAGCATTAACATTATTGATTTAATTCTAAACATAGTAGTCTTTTGGACCCCATGACGAATAAATTGTGTTCTTAATACACAAGTCTAACCAACATAAGACATTTTTTGTAACATATTATGTGATTGGATGTAAATCAGAAAAGTGATTGGCTGTTTAGCTGGTCACGTTGGACTTATTAACCACTGGCCATTGCAATAGACCTTGACTTCATCTTCTTTCTTGACAGGGAAATCTTCAAAGAAAACTTCATTGTTTTTGTTTGTTAACAGAATTTAAAGTAAATAAAACATCGACAATTTTGTCTTTGTATCCTACGAATACTGATAAAATTATAACATAAAAAGGCTACAAAGACAGTTTGTGTAGAAACACAAACTCAAGATAGGCCCCCGAAATGGTTTACCCAGGTAGATAAAAAGGCATGTCTTAAAATTTTCAGAAAGAATATCAGAATGAAATTCTATCAAAGGCAAATGACAGAGAAGAAGATTGACAGATCTTGTGTGGTGCCCCCCAACGGTCCAGCAGACCAAAGGATAGGTGAAAGTCAAAGTTAAATGCGAACCTGGCCTAACTGATGTCTTGTAATGATTATCTAAATGATATAATTGTTTTGTAAAGGGTCAATCCCTTATTCAAAGCCTCAAGAAAAAAATATTTCTTATTTTCCTTTAGTTGTGTTCTCATACAGTGTTATGATTTCCAGTTCACGCAATGATATTTTAATTTCTTCTCTTTAACAAAAAGTAAACACATTTGTTTTGTAAACATATTAGTCGGAACGAGAGAACTTAACTAGCTTAGCAATACAATTGTAAAAAATAATTATAATTATTACCAAAATCTAAAACCGTTTGTGTAAATGTGTTAACGGTGTGATAAATAGTCTTCTCACTCCGGTGTTTGTTGCTATTGACAAAGAAAAGTTGTAAAAATGGTGTAATTTTATGAAAAAACTGTTTGCATAGTTGATTTTAAAAATTACATTTTTCGCTTTCGGAAAAGAAAAAAGTAGCCGTTGCATCAGAACTTTGAAAGGTGAAAATATCATGATGTCGGATTTTCAATATTTTTTCTAGTGTAAGAGATCTAAACGGGACGGACAGACAGACCACACAAAACTAATAGAATCTATCCTCTTTTCTGGAGTCGCTAGAAATAGTAATTTGAGTTTATTTAGAAAGTTTTTGAAACAAATAAAAAGGTATTCGTTAGTTTTAGTGGCAACGTATATGTATTTAAACACACCATTTGTCCATATACCAGTACACTCGAAGTTGTAACCAAATAGAGGTAGAAATTACTTTTCTTTTCTCGCCAAATAACACTGACGTCTTGCCGACACACCTGGGATATTAATACGATAATCCCTATGTCGACTAAACTTTTTTTCCTCTAACCATGCCAAGTTTACTTTGAAACGCCGTGCACCTGAAAGCAATTGTGTACTTTTATCATCAACATTCTAACTCTACTTTGGTTTTCATTCCACATTTGAAAGCTTCTTTTCTTCGAATGCTGACAAACTAGTTCTTTTATTATTGACTACTTCGTCACGATCTCACTGGAGACATTCGCATGGGCGAACAACTTCAGAGTGTAAATTCTATTACACGGTCTGGATTAAATTTTTTTTTTAAATTTACAGAATAAAAAAAATAGTTTGTATTTATTGGTTCACGTTTCAATGAAAGCTGAAATAAATTCGTTGTATCACGAACAGCGTTTCTCAACCTTAAAAGTTGGTGCTTATACAATGTTTTGTTACATAAGAGATTCAGAAAACGTCTCCGCCAATGTGATTCTTGCAGTCTTTTTTTCCCGTCAGAATGGTCGAATTTCTCATATCATAGTTGATTTAACGTCTTTTGAGTGACAGGTCCCTTACGTGTGTTTTAAGATAAAGATCATTTGACATCACAAATTTCTCACACTTCAGAATCTGTCTTTTTCTCCCATTATTTATTTGACATGCGCTTTATTTACTATAATGGAGTGTAAGCAGTAAAGTTTCCCTTTCAGACCTTAATGTAAAGATCATCTGTTTCTGTGGTTAACCAGGGTGTCATGTGGCCAGCACAACGACCAACCGCATTTACTTTTATTCAAATAATGTCAAGTATAAGGTACCCATTAGAGTTGGGTTGACTCAGAGGTGCCCTGAAATACAAAATCCCAGTAATCATCAGGATTTGAGCCCGGGATCCCCAGGTTCCGAAGCCAAGCGCATTACCGTTCAGCCTCCGAGCTTCCACGCCGTAGATACCAGAAGGATTTATTTTTGTTCGGGAGCGTCCAGATCACAAGATTTAGAATCCCTGGTTTTAGTAGGAAGTAACACAAATAAAGCGTTAACAAAAAAGAAATCCTTCTACTAATAGAAAAATTATAAATGTATGAAAAGATTTTAAAAATGTATTAAAATTAAAGAATTTTCTATAAATTATGAATAAAAGTCAACCAGGGAAAGAAGGGGGGGGGGGTAAATTATTTGTAATTTCAAAATTGATATATTGTGAATTTTTCATTGTAAAACAAAAAAAAACACTTCTGTAGTATTACGTTAGGAAACATTGCTTGGTAGAGTAGAAGATCACGTTGACAAAGAAAATGTATTGGTGATTTCAAGTACAACTAAGAATAAGGAGATAACAAGAGGAATAACCTCGTAGAAACGGTACAAGGAGTAAGAGATCTTTTGCTTCATCAACACACTATGCTGAAATTCAACATTGTACTTCAGTGATGCCCCGAACTACAATCCCCAGGCGGCCAAAGCTCGTGGTGCGTTGCTATCCGACCATAAAGCTCCTGACCTCAGTACAAAATGAAACCTCAGAGGCTCACTTCCGTAAGAGTCGCCCTTTTTTTACGTTATGTAGCTCGTTGACTCCATATCTCCTCCCCCTCCCAAATGAAAAACGATTGGGCCTCACAAGGAAATCACGAACATTGTTAAAAACAAAGTATAAACTCAAGTAGTATGACTTTTTAAAATCCTTGTGAAAACCATCCTACAAGGAGCAGAACCAGGAAACAAGAAGAGAGGCAGGCCAAAGAAATTTTGTAACGATAACATTAAGAATTGTATAGACCTTACTTTCACCTAGCATTGGATGAGGCATTCAAGGCGGGAAACAAAGAGGAATAAGGGAACGTTGGTTGACAGTTCATCTGGTTAGCTGATCACGTAGTTAATAGATCATGTGGGTAGATGATTACGTAGTTAACAGATCACGTTGTTAACAGATCATGTGGTTAGCTGTTCACTTAGTTATTAGATCACGTGGTTAGCTGATCACGTAGTTAACAGATCACGTGTTTGCTGATCACGTAGTTAGCAGATCACGTGGTTAGCTGATCACGTAGTTGACAGATCACGTGGTTAGCTGATCATGTGGTTTCCCATTGGTTAATGAAATATGATGACACCATGTATGATTGATTACAATTGCAAATTGTTTTGACATTTCGAAATCATTTAACGAAATTCCATTCTATTTTAGGAAAGCAAAGCCTGAAAAAAAAGTTCTTAAGATAAAATTTATTCATTAAACTTTTGGATGCTTATCTGAAGGGTAAAGGTTCAATTCCAGTTTGAGGTCTGGAGATATTCATGATAGATTTAAGACTTGGTTCGATGTCAAGAGCTTCACTCGACTTTACTAGAGTTTCTGGTCTCAAGACATTTCGTCTTTGTGCTGGCCACACTGCATTGTCTTTTAATTGTCGTTAATTATTCGTCTGCTCTTGAACCAGTTTCCGTGATGTTGCAGTCTGTCCATCTTAGCATAAGTGACCGCTCAACAGCACATCAGCAGTCACATTAAGGACATAATCAAAAACCAACTAGACCATGCTGAGGAACACTAGAGGGATGACACTGCTGGCAGACAAACTTGGTAATGAGTTGCTGAGAATTTGCAGTCGACAGAGCTCAATCCACAAGTTTATATTTTGGGATAATTACAGAAAACGTCTTAACATTCCGTGTCCTGATTCATTAGTTTCTTTATTAACGTCTCGGTTTTCAAGCAATAATAATGTTCAGTTCAATCTGTTTTGTCTACACCCCAAACCGATTCAAGAATTACAACGTACAGAAAAATATCAGAACTGTCAGAGAAGCGTTCATCGCCGACTTGTCCATCGCGACGAAGCAATCCAGATCAGTAGTAAAGTCATTGACAGTTTTGGCAGCGTTTGCATGTTTTGTTCGATCTCCGTTGGAATACACTGGCCTCACGGATAAACTTACCAATGTGTTCAGTAAATAGTTTATTCACATATTCGTTTGTTTTTTTTCCCTGAAACAAGTATTTGCAGTGAATTTAATATCGCATAGGTATGGGGGGGGGGGGGGGGCGAGGCGGCACCAGTTCCTTTCTTTAATATTCTCTATACTATAAAAAAGTTGAAGCGACGACTTTGAGCCATAGATGGCAACTTGCACCCCCCCCCCTGCAAAAAAATCCTGCGGGCGCCCAAGGTTAGAAGTGGCATGAATTTCGGTTTGTACACAATCAGAACACAATGACTGAATTCATCGATCTACAATCTGTAATTTATTTGGTAGTGTATTAAGTTATATATAATACCATTTATGTAACTCTTAATAACAAGTACGAGTAGTCTGGACACAGAAACACGCTACCATTTCACCCCCACCCCCTCTCGGGTTATAAAATTGAAATGAGTGAATAAGGGAGTTAAAACAAGTTAAACCTAAATTGCCAGAAGATTTAATCTTACTCGCCCTTGACTGAAAAAAATTAAATTCTTGTCTGTAGATATGTTAAGGATTTCGTTCACTGCCGGTAACATATAGATTTTTTTACAGAAATTTATTTTTTTAAAGTGTTATAAATGATTGTTTTTAAAGAGAGGGAAAAGGGGGTGATGGGGCTGATGGTGGCTAATGATTTCCGGGGAAATGTCAACTTTCGTTTTCACTTTTACGCACTGGCGGATCCAGGGGGGGGGCGGTAGGGGGGACGGGGGACGAATTTTAGTATAGAATTCACACAATTTGTATACGGATTTATTACTTATGTTAATAATATATGCTAATTATTTATATTTCAACCTATGTTTAGATTATTTCGTCCCCCCTAAGGCATTTTTGGCCGATTTGGTGGGGTCGGTAGTGGGCAATGGCATCAATCCCGCCCCCCCCCCCAAAAAAAAAAAAACTTCGAGTGGGGGGGGGCGGGGCTGTCTAATAAATTTGTAGAAATCACAGCTTGCTAACAGAATCAATTAAATATCTATAGGATTCAAACGTGTTATTGGTGTTATAACCGATCTTTAGATTATGTCGTTCTCCTGTTTTCTGATTGGGTGGGGGGGGGGCGAATACATCTACTGCCATTCCCACCTAAACCATTTGAGTGTGTGGGGGGGGGCGGTCCTACTTTTATGGGGAAATCATAGTTGAATATCTATATAATATAAGCTACGTATTGATATGTGAACCCATTTGTATATTATGTCGCACACACACTCTAATCTCAAATTTTATCATTAGTAAATATAAAATGAAAAAGGGTTTTACCAGGTGGAAGGGGCGATACATGCAATAGCCTTCCGCCCATCGGACAAACCAATACTTTTTCTTTTTGAATTATAGAAAAATCTGTCACTAATATACTTTATATGTGCTATAAAATAAATTCTTATATCGAGTCGCACAACCACTATTCTTTAAAGCCAAATGCAATCATTAACAGAAATTATAAAAAGGAGCGAGGATTAATCGTTTTCATTCTACCGCCCCTCCCCTTTCCAGACGAAAACCTGATGTTTTAAAACAAAATGGTCAAATAACGTGACAGAGTTTATGTAATTTCACATAAATTTATCATAATTTTTTAAAGAAAGACTTTGCTTTGGAAAATTTAGAATTCATACGAAATTTTTCAGAATAAGAGTAACAATTGAGATGAGTTCTGAACCCAAATATTCTTTTCCTAGTCACCTTTTTCCAACCTTTACTTAATCTGCCATTTTTCTAGTTAAATAAATTTGGGAATATAGCTCATAAATTATGCTTCAATCCTTAAACTGCAAACAAATTTAGAGTACAGTCTAATTGGTCCACTTAATTTCTCCTCCCACTTCCGAAATTTTTTGTTAGACCTTTGAATTATAGTTCTGTAGCAAAACAAAGTTACAAACATGCCTATTGAACAAAATGTATCACTTACAAATGAACTTAAAATAAAAAATATTATTATTCTAATTTTTTTTTTCGTCAGCGATCTTCAAAGCCAAAATCTAAATATGTGGAGTATCTTCAAATCGATTTATTTGTAATGTATTTTGTGACCTTTCTAATTCATATTAGAATATTTTTTCAAGTATAACATTATTGAAAAGGTCATTTTTAATTGGATGAATAATGAACTGTAGATGTCAGGAGAATGCGTTTCAGCAGTGAAAAATGCAAGAAAACGCTTTTGGCGTCGGGGCCTTGCCCCGAACCCCACTGATAAATGATGAGCTGTAAATGTCAGTAGAATGCGTTTCTTCAGTGACGAATGCAAAAAACGAACCCCACTTAGGAGCCTTACAGCGCTCCTCCAGACCCCCAAACTATCAAGAGAATGGCTCAACATGTCTGGATTTTTTTCTTCGCTTTTTTCTATTTCTCATATATATGTATTTAATTATTTATTTATGCTGTACTCACGTTTATGCATAGGATTAGGGTTTACAGGGCGTTAGGGTTAGGGTTTGGAAAAAATCGCCCCCCCCACTCCAAAGTTCTGGATCCGCTAGTGCTTTTACGTTCCGAAGAACTAGAAACGTTGCAATGTTATGTTTATGTCAAGAACTAGAAACATTGCAATGTTATCTTTAGGTCAAGAACTAGAAATATTGCAATGTTATGTTTATGTCAAGAACTAGAAACACTGCAATGTTATCTTTAGGTCAACGAACTAGAAACATTGCAATGTTATCTTTAGGTCAAGAACTAGAAATATTGCAATGTTATCTTTAGGTCAAGAACTAGAAACATTGCAATGTTATCTTTAGGTCAAGAACTAGAAACATTGCAATGTTATCTTTAGGTCAAGAACTAGAAACATTGCAATGTTATCTTTAGGTCAAGAACTAGAAACATTGCAATGTTATCTTTAGGTCAAGAACTAGAAACATTGCAATGTTATCTTGAGGTCAAGAACTAGAAACATTGCAATGTTATCTTTAGGTCAAAACTAGAAACATTGCAATGTTATCTTGAGGTCAAGAACTAGAAACATTGCAATGTTATCTTTAGGTCAAGAACTAGAAACATTGCAATGTTATCTTGAGGTCAAGAACTAGAAACATTGCAATGTTATCTTTAGGTCAAGAACTAGAAACATTGCAATGTTATCTTGAGGTCAAGAACTAGAAACATTGCAATGTTATCTTTAGGTCAAGAACTAGAAACATTGCAATGTTATCTTTAGGTCAAGAACTAGAAACATTGCATTGTTATCTTTATGTCAAGAACTAGAAACATTGCAATGTTATCTTTAGGTCAAGGACACGAAATGTAAACAAAAACAAAAAGTGTTTTCTCGAAAGTTATTTCTTCTTCCTTGTTTCTTATAATTAACTGATAAAGTCAACTTTTGATAATTATACAATTATCTGCTGTACTATTTTAGCTCCACGTCGCTAATGTTGTCGTGCGGCACTCAGAGTAAGAAAAGTAAAACAAATTGGTCTTAAGTACACGTACAGAAATAAATACCTATCACTTTTAATATTAATAGCAGGAGATGTAGAGTCAAATCCAGGGCCTAGATCTAAAGATAGATGCAACATCTGCAAAAAAGTATGCACCATGAAACAGAAAGCCATTCAATGTGACACCTGCGATGATTGGTACCATGCATCATGTCTCCATATGAACACACATGTGTATTATGCCTTAGGCAACAAAGACGCATCATGGCACTGTGTACCGTGTGGGTTACCTCAGTTTACATCAGGACAGTTTGATTCCTTTGATGCAGACACCTCTAACCCATACAATATCCTAAACACCATCCAAAACCAAACTCACCAACCACTAGCCAGATCCACTCCTGTTAAACCTAAATCTACTAAAATTAATACAACAGCCTCACTAAACAAACCTACTAAAGAAGTAATACCAAAATACCTTAAAACCTTAGTAATAAATTTTCAAAGCATTAGGAACAAAACAGCAGACTTAGAAATTTTATTAGAATGTGAAAAACCAGATATAATTGCAGGAACAGAAACTTGGCTACATCCTGAAATTTATAATGCAGAAATTTTCATTAGTAATTATGAAATTTTTAGAAAAGATAAGGCTGATAATCATGGAGGAGTTTTTCTAGCAATAAAAAACACTCTTATAGCAGAAGAAATTACCTTACCTAACTAAAAAAATATAGAATCAACATTTTGTAAAATTAATACCACCTCAACATCCCTAATAATAGGCAGCATTTACAGACCACCAAATTCTAGTTTAGAATACATGCAGGAACTATGTAATCAGATTACTACACTTAAAGAGACAAATAAAAATGCAGTTTTTTGGATTATGGGTGATTTCAACCTACCTGCTATAAATTGGAAAACACTAACCATAGATAAACACCAAAACCTTAAGGACATAAATGAGCTTTTCATAGAAACTTTACACAACCTAAGTTTAGATCAAATCATTTAAAAGCCAACTAGATTAAACAACAAATTAGATCTCTTCTTAACCAACAGACCTGGATTAGTAGTTGATTATGATATTATCCCTGGTCTATCAGACCATGAGATCATAAAAATGCACAGTCAGATAAACGCAGTAGCCAATTCAAAACCCAAAAGAAAAATCTTACTCTGGAATAAATGTAACCTAACTCAACTACACCAAGCTGCATTAAACTTTCAACAAACATTCTTATTAGAAAAAGACATTAACCAACCAGTCGATGACCTCTGGAATTTCATTAAAAACCATCTTAAAAGCATTATAAAAAATCATATACCAACTAAATACGCATCAAACAAAATAAATAAATGCTGGTTTAATAATAGACTAAAGAAGGTTTGTAAACAGAAGGAAAACTTATATAGAATATTTAAAGAAACTAAGGCAGAAAGAGTTTACAAAAAGTATATAAAAATTAAACACTTAACCCAAAAAAGAAGCAGACAGCTGCAGAGTGAATACATAAACAATGTAATATCTAAAGATAACAACAAAAACCTATGGTCATACATTAAGTCTAAGAAAATGGAAACAACAGGCATAGCGCCATTAAAAGATGAACATAACATAATACATAATGATAATGAAACTAAAGCAAACATTCTAAACAAATACTTTGCATCAGCATTCTCAGCCCCAGGAGACAAGGACATATTACTGAATTTGAACCAAGTAGACAACATAGAAGATATAGTAGTACAAGAAAATGGAATTCAAAAACTATTAGCCAACACCAAACCAAATAAAGCGTCTGGACCTGATGGTATTCCAGCTAGATTACTCAAAGAACTAAGCAATGAGCTAGCCCCAGTGTTCAAAATACTCTTTCAGGCTTCACTTAACCAGGGCAGAGTACCAAAGGACTGGAAAGAAGCTAATGTCACCCCCCTATTTAAAAAAGGAGAAAAATCTGACCCAGGTAACTACAGACCAGTATCACTTACTAGCATCACATGTAAAATCCTAGAACACATAATATGTAGCAACATCATAAACCAGTTAGACAAACAAAATGTCCTCACACCATACCAACATGGCTTTAGGAAATATAGATCATGTGAAACACAACTAATAGGACTAATTGATGATTTTTCTAAAGGTTTAGATAATAGTGAACAAATAGATGCTATCTTACTAGATTTTTCTAAGGCTTTTGACAAAGTTCACCACCATAGTTTGCTTAAAAAATTAAAATATTTTGGCATTAATGGTCCACTGCATCAGTGGATTAAAGATTTTCTGATAGGGAGAGAACAAACTGTAATAATAAATGGCTCTAAATCAACACCGATAACAGTAAACTCAGGTGTACCTCAAGGAACAGTCTTGGGTCCACAACTATTTTTAATTTACATAAATGATTTACCAAATTGCATTACTTCAGGAACAAAAGTCAGATTATTTGCAGACGATTGCATAATATATAGAACAATAAAAACAACACAAGACACGGATATTTTACAAAGAGAATTAGATGAATTACAGAAATGGGAATCAAAGTGGAGCATGTCTTTCCACCCAGAAAGATGTCAGTTGTTAAGAGTAACAAAAAAACTAAAACAAATTAATTCCACTTATCTTATTCATGGCAAACCAGTAACACAGACTAACAACGCAAAATAACTAGGTGTTATAATAAATGAAAAACTGTCATGGAATCCACATATTGATGAAACTATAAAAAAATCAAACAAAGCATTAGGATTTATTAAAAGAAATTTCTATAAATCAAATAAGAACATAAAACTAAAATGTTATTTATCTTATCTTATCTTATATAATACTATTATTATTAATAATATTATTGGTTAGGCCAATAATAGAATATGCATCCTCCATTTGGGACCCCTCAACTCAAGAAAACATTAAGAAACTGGAACAGACACAAAAATAGAGCAGTGAGATTCATAACAAATGAATATTCACATTTGACTAGAGTAACACCTATAGTAAAATCACTAAATTTAGAAAGCCTTCAGGACAGAAGACTCAAAAGTAAAGTAGCAATTATACATAAAACACTTAACCATAATCTTCAAATACAAAAACAAAATTTAATAAAATACTCTGAAAGACACAAAGATAAAGGCACATTCCTCGTCCCATATGCTAGTACAAATTTGTACAAATACTCCTTCTTCCCTAGTGCTATTAGAGCATTGAATGGGTTGCCTGAGGTAGCCAGGAAAACCAGTGACTTGGCAGAATTTAAGTCAATGGTTAATATGCATGACCAAATGCATGACGTGTAGGACGTAATCATCTTCTTTTTTGAAGTAACGTCTGTATTATATAAGATAAGAAGATAAGATAAGATAATACTAAGAATTGCCTATATTATTTTTATAACATTATGTACATGAATAATACTATCGGAAAAATCCGAAGACAAGCTCAGTTAGTGTCATGACAACATCTGACGTCACCATAGCTGTCAACTCCTCGGTCATTATCCGTGAAATTAAATTTGAAAATTTTAACTACTTCGGCCTTTGTAGTGGTGACACAATGTAACACGAACATAAAGAATTTTAAAATTTCTATGACACAAACATACAGTGAGATAATCAGATCATCTGGAGGCGCGGTGGTTTAGCGGTAAAGCACTTGGTTTCCGAACCGAGGTCCCGGGTTCGCATCCTGGTGAAGAATGGGATTTTTAACTTCGGGGATCTTTGGGCGCCTGTGAGTCCAACCTGGCATTAGTTGGGGCGGTTGCTAGTTGTGCCACATGACACCCTCGTTAACCGTCGGCCACAGAAACAGATGACCTTTACATAATATGCCCAAGGGAGACTTTACTTTTCTCTTCAGATCCTTGCAGAAGTGTCGCTAGTGTTGCTGTCATCCGGTGCGACATTGTCCCGCTGATATTGAAAAAAAAAATTAATTTAAAAAAAAAAGGTTTAGATTTTAGATGCATATAGATACACGTTAAAATATACATACATATTTAAATAGACATACATGTTAAAATGACTATATTAGAAGACGAAACGACTTTTTAAGTATTTTTATAAGTTAAACATTTGGTAATAATGCCATTTTACTTGATAAATAACCAAACATGGATTCACAACTACAATACGTATATAACCTTTTACCCCTTGAAAAAAAATGGTCGGCTCGTCTCCCCGCCCCACCCCAAAACAAATTGTCAGGACCTCGCATTCCCCTGCATAGGACCAAGATGTGATATGATCATAGCGTACTTAGCAAGCTAAAAGCATGAAATTGCGCTAAACAAAAACAATTGGTAAAACAATATTTCTAATTTCACAGATTTATTATTGTTAGTCTAGATCACTCATTTAATTAGATGACTGATCCAAACTAAGAAATACACTTAATATACGCTTTTATTTAGCTTTTTTTTTTTAAATTTGCTTGTTTTTAGAGTTAAAATGTTATCATAAGCTTACTGTTTGAGCAGCAGAGTTTTGAATTCAGAGTTCTCTTTCTCTTAGGTGTAGCCAGCCAAGTCTAACGAGCTCATCCTGTCCTGGTGGGTGCCCTAGTTGCTCGCATCTGACCCTTCTCCTGTCAGTGATAACGGTTTAGCCGGAACCTGGGAAGCAGAAAGCTTTGATGTTTACTCCTACTAAAGATAAAGTCTCTAGTGATCCTTTTTTTTATGCTACATTATTTTGATTCTTCGTAGAAGCAAAATAGATTTACTAATCTATGAAATGTTGTAACGAAAAACTAAGCAACTGATTTAACGAGATTTATCACACTTTTAGACAATACGTTTGTTTGCAAAATGTTTTATATGTTTAGGATGTTCCTTAAGAGTTGAAGATAATATACTTCGAAGTCCTAACCTTCCGCAGGACGACGGTGGGCAGGGTATGAGCTCTGGACAATCCAGACCACCGAACGACAGTCCAGAGCATCCACCCACCAGGCAGCCACATAGACCAGCAACAAAATTTGTTTTTAAGATTCTAGTTATTGCGGTCTTTAGATATAATTTAATTCTAATTTGTCATTCTTTGGTCTTTAGACGTGAAATTGATAACTAACTTCACAACTAACTTAACTTAAAGGTGAAATTTATAAAATGCGTTAGTATATTAAAAAATGAGATAGTTGGCAGCACTGTGTCCGATCATTGGCTTAAGCCTAGCTTAGCAAGTAATATAAGGTTATCGAAGGAAACATCAAGATCATACCTTAACATCGCATTGAAAGTGATATTAGAAAACAGCATTCGTTTCCGCAAAATGAACAGGCAAAAACTTTATAGTTTTATGGAATAGAATAGTGGACTATGTGTAATGTGGAGCCATAATTATAAAACGTATGTATATATGTATCATGAAACAGCTATCATCAATCTGCATATTTCTTACATAGTTCTTATTTCTTATAGTTATATCGCTACATCACTACATCTTTTCTAGGACGAATATTGCTGAAGACTGGGATTTTTAATATCGGGATCAAAAGGGCGCCTCTGAGTCCACCCAGCTCTAATTGGTACATGAGATTAGTTGGGGAAAAGTAAAGGTGATTTTGTTTTCCTTTTAGTTTTTTCTTACAAAGAATTCAATTTATATATAACCTAATTAATTGGTGAACAACTTATCAATTAATGAACAATTTATCAGTTTATAAAAATCTTTCAATTAATGAACAACTTATATATATTTATATGCTCGTTCGTCCATCGTGAACAACTTAGTCAAATCCTGAACCACTTAATCCCATGAAGTGTTATCAAGTCAGCTTGAAGAGCCAACAAATTTGACGGAATAATCATCAAGGTCGATAGGTTAAAATTTAATGTCTATTGATTAAAACAGAACGTCGAATAATGATTATCATTTTTATTATTTAAAAAAATATGAATAAAATAAAATGAAGGCAAGAAACTCAATTTTTAAATGACGGGAGACCAACAATATTTTAAAGATATAGTAGATGATTGTCCTCCCTTTAATTTTAAACCCTATTTCAATTTCTTTAACGCAGCTGTACTCCCAAACGTCATTCACGACCTATCCAAGAAACATGGTAGAATCTTTTATGTAAAAAATAGAAAATTATTTTTTTTTATGGTTTCTATATTTCAGTTTAGAAAATGAGTGACTGCAGTGGCCAACACTACAAACATTTTCCAGCTATTGGCTTTTCTATTTCCTTACAAGACAGCAACTTGCTATTAGTTGTGAATATTGTTGTTTATAACTTATTCAATGCCCAAACATATATTGTCTTGAACAAATAACCACCTTATCTGGGCAGTTCGCTTCACACATGAAAAACTTCTGATAAGAAGCTTCCATTTATAGGCTTTCTATTCATGATAGCATTTTTTAAAACTAAAATAATTCTATTTAAAAAAAGTCTCTATCATAAAATTGACTTCAACTTATAGTGTTTTTTTCCAGATATTTCAGCAAGGAAGAAATCTGCCACGAACCTAATAAACGCGTACTCTGTTATGTACTAGGTTATTTAAATTTTAAAGTGTACTAGCCTATGCGTACATAGACGTACATTAATCATAGACATTGACTTCATTAAAGATATCAACTGAAGTCTGTTTTAGATCACCACTAGACAGACAATCAAACAGAGAGACATAGATAGATAGATAGATAGATAGATAGATAGATAGATAGATAGATAGATAGATAGATAGATAGATAGATAGATAGATAGATAGATAGATAGATAGATAGATAGATAGATAGATAGATAGATAGATAGATAGATAGATAGATAGATAGATAGATAGATAGATAGATAGATAGATAGATAGATAGATAGATAGATAGATAGATAGATAGATAGATAGATAGATAGATAGATAGATAGATAGATAGATAGATAGATAGATAGATAGATAGATAGATAGATAGATAGATAGATAGATAGATAGATAGATAGATAGATAGATAGATAGATAGATAGATAGATAGATAGATAGATAGATAGATAGATAGATAGATAGATAGATAGATAGATAGATAGATAGATAGATAGATAGATAGATAGATAGATAGATAGATAGATAGATAGATAGATAGATAGATAGATAGATAGATAGATAGATAGATAGATAGATAGATAGATAGATAGATAGATAGATAGATAGATAGATAGATAGATAGATAGATAGATAGATAGATAGATAGATAGATAGATAGATAGATAGATAGATAGATAGATAGATAGATAGATAGATAGATAGATAGATAGATAGATAGATAGATAGATAGATAGATAGATAGATAGATAGATAGATAGATAGATAGATAGATAGATAGATAGATAGATAGATAGATAGATAGATAGATAGATAGATAGATAGATAGATAGATAGATAGATAGATAGATAGATAGATAGATAGATAGATAGATAGATTAGATAGATTAGATAGATAGATAGATAGATAGATAGATAGATAGATAGATAGATAGATAGATAGATAGATAGATAGATAGATAGATAGATAGATAGATAGATAGATAGATTGATAGATTGATAGATAGATAGATAGATAGATAGATAGACAATTGCAGGGTACTTTGAATGCTCTTTCGCCAAGAGCTCACACAGTAATTTACATATTCTCAGAAAACAATGCATAACAAGATTTTTATTTCACTATTTAACAACCTAAACATAATTTATTTTTCTTAAAAGTTTTTAAACCAATTTTCTTTTGTAAAATAAATAAAACGCCATTTTACTGTAACTTTTAATTATTATTTCTTTTAGTGTCGATGGGACACTAGGCACGCCGGGATGTCATTACGTCATCACCAGAGTACACCAGCCATCCTCAGAATGAGACCGGATTTCGCAAATGTTGATGGGAACTTTGCAGTAAGGAGGATGCTGGTGCCAATATAGGAAGGAATATGTCTGCTAGCTTTATGGCCAAACGTTTCTCTGCATGGCTGGCGCCACGACAAAGCACCCATGTCTCGAGTCACAAAATGGTAGATTTTATCAACTGTATCTTGCAGTTTGATCGAAAAACATTTTTGCAAAAAAACGTTGCAAAACTTTCAAGAGTTCTTGTTGGCAAAATCAACGGACAAACTGTATGGTCAGGGAAAAACAAAACGCCAGAAGATTGGCCTTCTGGTTTGAAATGGAAAAACCCAACATCTAAACCGAAAGACACCATGGAGGAATTAGAAAAAAAATTTAGTTGGTTGAGATCCCAGACAGAAAAACGCAAAAACTACTTTCAGATGAATTAAAGAAACGTATCGAGATTTTCGATGAAAATAACGATAACAAAATGGCAGCTTGCATCATAGGAGAGCAACAGTTGAAAACTTTGAGAAAAATAAATGAAGATCTACAGAAAAATAAATTCCTTGTCCCCGAAATGTATCGAGCTCTTCCCGAGCTTCAAAATGAACTAAAAACAGAGTTGGCTAAATTGTCACAAAATTTAAGACTACAAGAAACTTTATTAGAACCATCAGATTGTGATTTAAGTCAAGATTTACTTTGTAAACAAACAAATGAACCAGAAGTTATAAAAGAATATGACATTACAGCACAGAGCACTTCTACTCATTCAAATCCAGTACCATCTGTTGAAACTAAAATCCAATCAAAAAACGTTGTTTGTTTTTACAAGAAAAAGCGCGAGGAATCAGAATTTTCAAAAACGAAAAGAAAATATTCGTTCATATTTGGAGAGGAAACTATAAATGATTGTAGTTCTAAGCGTCAAAAATATTCAGACGATAAATTACAATTAGAAGACAACAATGAATTATTGGACAGTGGACTTGAGTCTGTGAAAAGTATGACAGCAGAGGAAGACCTAGCGACCAATGCACAAGATGAGTCTGTCACAGCATTGCAAGAAATAATGGATGTAAACAATCAGAAGACAAATAATATGAAAGAATGCCAAGAAGAAATGTGTTCAACTGTAGACACAAATAGTGATGATTTCCTTGACCGATATTTAGACGAAGCGTCTAAGGCTGCTAGCGACTCAGCCTTCGACCCGGAAGTCTTTTTTAATTCTATAGCACTTAGATAGCATATATGTAGTGTTAATTTGTATTTTATTGCTTCAATATTTAGTTAATTTTCTTACACTTTGTTATAAAAAAGAGCAATATGGTGACCATTTATTTAATCATAAATGTGATCATTACACCATAACACTCCACACATGCCAATCGCATATCCCTGTTAGAAAAAGGCCGAAATTTACGAATTACTAAAAGTTGTTACAATGTCATTAATTATATTTAAAAAATGAAATTTTAACGTTCACATATTTTAGTTTCAGCAAATTCCAGTTTTAATCTTGATCATTATTTAAATAAAGAAGATCTTCCCTTAGTTGGCGGTGTTAAAGATTGAAAGAAACAAATTTCTTTACTGATGTAAAGTCTTAAATTTTGTTTTCACAAGTATTTCCATTTTTTCTACAAGGCTCTAATTATGTTGGACATTTTTAGTATTGGAAAACCCGCATTTAAAAAAATGACTAAATCAAAATTCAATGAACAGTATTACAAAATTCTATTTATCTCAGTTTGTTTTATGTCACTAAAATTATTTTTCTCTTAAATAGTGTAGCTTGCCAACAATGTGTATTTCTGTCCTGTGTTCTCGGTTTCAAGATAAGTTTATACATTAAAGCTGACAAACTAAATATGGACAAATTATGGTTATCTTGCTTCTAATTTAAGAACAGAAACAACATTAGAAATTGAGTTCGGGAATCCCATTTTCTATTTTTAAATTCTTACTCCGTTGCTGTAATCGGAAGGTTTCTATTGTCCTTTTATCTTGCGCGTGTAAATGTTTATGATTTGATAAACAAACTAGATAATGCGCCTTTTAGATTATAGTTTCTTTTATCTATATATGTTAATATATTGATATGTAAATGTTAATTTAAAAAAAAACAATGTTAAAGCTAACATTCAAATAGAATAATTTAACCTTTTTAAAAAAAAAACATTGACAAAGTGTTGTTACGAAAATTCGCTGGTATGTAAAGAAGTATGTTCCTGAGTTTTAGTGAATTGCCACAAGATAAAAATTATTCAGATGTTCTACTTTGAATGATGGCATTTTCAGATGAGGTTATGAAACTAAGTCGGTTTCACGAACATATAGCAATAACCAAAATTAATTTAAGATTATTCATAAACAAATTACTATTAAAAAATATTTTTAAAAGTCTTGTGATATTGTCTGAAAATCGATAAAAACTAAAATTTTTCAAAACTTATCTGTGACACAAAAAGATCTTTTTTAGGGGGGGGGGGGGTAAGTAATACTGAAATATTCTTTCAAAATCGTTTAGTTCTGTAGCTTATGACGAAATACAAGGAACCATCAAAGTTAGGACGCTGCAATCGCTTCATCAGCATTATAGAATAAAGACAGATCTATCCACTATTCACCTCGTGAGTTATGATACACAAATATAAACCAATGCCGAAAAATAAGCTAATCTTTCTATAGTTTTGTGAAACAAATGATGAGCAATATGTTCAACTCTTATTGTAAACTGAGGTTTGCTGGATTTCGAAAGGGAGTTGTTATTGCTCTTTTTGCTAAACTCTTAAATACAATTTTGGATTTAAAAAAATTTTTTTTTTTTTGAGAAACAGGAAGATTCAACGGTTGGTGATAACTTAAAGCAGGCTAAAAAGAAAATTTGTTTTACATGGTAGGTGTTGATGGTCTGTTTTGTTGATAATTATAGATTCTAGATGTTAAAGTTGCATGCGAGACACAACAACATATTAACAATGAATATATTTGATAACGCAGGCTGATAACTTCCAACAATTTAATGAATAAACAAAAGGGCACAGTCGTATCGTCCTCTAAGGCGTCATGTCCGTTTTTCTCTCTAGTTCGTAATCCTACTTTTTAATTACTAGTCACGTCACTAACGAAAAATCCGATTAAACTCAACTTCTACTCGTCTTGTGTCATTACAGTAGGCATCTAACGCAAATAATGAAACCAGCCTCCGACTGCAAGGAAAGAAATTGACTTTCATTTATTATATCATTTTCTCTTGTATCAAGATATTAAATCTATTTTAAATGGTTTTTCAATCTCACATAACTTGTTTGTTGACAAATGAATTACTTCCTAAGGACATCGATATCTATGTTATTCACCTTACAATGCTCTATGAAGAAATTACGATTCGCTTCTAGGATGTAAATAAAAATAAACAAAATTAAATATAAATTACAATCATAAAACTTCTGTTACTGATGTTGAAATTGAGTTGCAGGAAAAAATAGATTTACAAAATTATGGCTTATGGCTACATAGGAGGCACAACAGAGATATGGCTGCACTTAAATGTTTCAATAAAATTTCAAATTCCAAAATGGAATTACTTGTTAGCTTTTCCATCAACATGCATGGTTAACCCAGATTTAGCCTTGCTTTGGCTCATTTAAAGCTTGAAATTTCTAATATTGTCAGACTGCAGGAGGCAAAGGGGTCCCATTAGCGTTGATTTCCATTTGTACTGAATTCAGCAATAATTCAGCAGTAATAATGTTTATATTAAAAATAAAACTAAATTTACAAATAAACCTAGAAAAACGTAGGTCCTAATATTCAGCAATTTAAAGAAGAATGATCCTTTAGATTTGAAAGAAAGTCATGACAATGAGATTAATTTTTGTATGTAATCACTGCAAGTTATTTGACATCATTTTTGTATAATTGTAATAATGGTAATGTCTTCGATTCCGAAGATTAAGGCTGAGTGCAGTGTTTCACATAACTACGCAGTTGCGACCTGTATATTCTCCCGAATTTCGTGCTCTTACGGGGGGCACCTCTGTAACGCCGTCCTCCTCTAAGCTCGCGAGAGAAGATTGTCTTTGGCATGTGGTCGTCTCCCATATGGGATAAGTGTTATTGATAGCATAAAAATTAATAAATAAATGACATTGTATTCAAATTTGCATTCTCACGCTTCTTTATAACTGTTTTTCTTAGAAGGGGCGCTGGCGGATTTTTAACAGAAAAAAATACGAAAAAAGGGCTGTAGGCCAATAAACGTCCGAGTTAACCGGCATAGACTGTATAGTGTTCAATCCATTTTAGCTTGAATTTAATGATACAAAGTGCTGGGTTCTGATTGAACTAAAATAACCCATTCAAGGGAGGTACTCTAATAGGAACAATCAAAACAACACAAGTAAAATAATCTGCCTTTGAATGAGTCTCGGTAATGAAATTGAAGAGAGATAATACCAACAAGTACTTTTCTTGTATCGATTATCTCCCTTCGAAAGACGTTCGCCAGAAATAAAGAAAATCAGTGTTTCTCAAACTTTTACTAGGTCTCTACCCAGGGCCGGATTTAGTTATGTGGAGGCCCCATGGGCAAGATTTTTGTGGAGGCTTTTGAAAGCGTTAATAAAGCTCCACTAATTCATAAAATTTGAACATTTGTCAATAACATCCAGTTTTACGATCTGCTTTTTGTAAAGTCTTGATAAGGTTCACTTTCAAACCTAGCGGTCTATAGCGTAGATGAGTTAAAGGTCATCTGTTTTTGTGGCCCATAGTTAACGAGGTTGTCATGTGGCTAGCGCAACAACCAACCGCCTTTACTTTTCCCTAAATAATTTCAGGTACCCATTAAAACTGGGTGGACTCAGAGGCGCGAAATTTAAAGTCCCATCATCAGGATGAGAACCCGGGACTTCTCGGTTCAGAAGCCAAGCGCTTTACTACTACCTCCTGATTTCTCGGCTTATTATAGGGAAAAATACGTTTAGAATGGGGTTAATGTGTCCAGCCTCTAACCATATTAAGAATGCAGCTAGTGTAATCCGATCTCGCTATAATTAAGCTAGTTTTCCGTTCGGTGCTTTCTATTGGCGTATCTCACGACCTGTCATCTAAACTATTCTAAACAAAAATCAACATCTGTATTTTTTTTTCAGGTTCATAGCAGTAACTTCAGAGTCCTTTTGCCAAGTGTGAAAGAATCATATTTGCAAAGTTATATTTGCCAAGAGTTATATTTGCAAGAGTTATATTTGCCAAGAGTTATATTTGCCAAGAGCTATATTTGCAAAGAGCTATATTTGCCAAGAGCTATATTTGCCAAGAGCTATATTTGCCAAGAGTTATATTTGCTTAGAGCTATATTTGCCAAGAGTTATATTTGCCAAGAGTTATATTTGCCAAGAGTTATATTTGCCAAGAGCTATATTTGCCTAGAGTTATATTTGCCAAGGGTTATATTTGCCAAGAGTTATATTTGCCAAGAGCTATATTTGCCAAGAGTTATATTTCCCAAGAGCTATATTTGCCAAGAGTTATATTTGCCAAGAGCTATATTTGCCAAGAGTTATATTTGCCAAGAGCTATATTTGCCTAGAGTTATATTTGCCAAGGGTTATATTTGCCAAGAGTTATATTTGCCAAGAGCTTTATTTGCCAAGAGTTATATTTGCCAAGGGTTATATTTGCCAAGAGTTATATTTGCCAAGAGCTATATTTGCCAAGAGCTATATTTGCCAAGAGTTATATTTGCCAAGAGTTATATATGCCAAGAGCTATATTTGCCTAGAGTTATATTTGCCAAGGGCTATATTTGCCAAGAGTTATATTTGCCAAGAGCTATATTTGCCAAGAGTTATATTTCCCAAGAGCTATATTTGCCAAGAGCTATATTTGCCAAGAGTTATATTTGCCAAGAGTTATATTTGCCAAGAGTTAAATTTGCCAAGAGTTATATTTGCCAAGAGTTATATTTGCCAAGAGTTATATTTGCCAAGAGCTATATTTGCCAAGAGTTATATTTGCCAAGAGTTATATTTGCCAAGAGCTATATTTGCCAAGAGTTATATTTGCCAAGAGTTATATTTGCTAAAGAAGAAAACTACAACATTAACGGTGGAGAGCAGTTCGTAATTGATATTGAAAATTTGCTTTTCCCACAATGTACAAATGGTTTGCAGTCTAAAGCCCCCCCCCCCATTTTTCCTTATAATTGAAGGGTACAGGGGGGGGGCGGTGGTTAAGGGCTTGGCTTTCGAACCTTGGCTCCTGGGTTCGAATCTAGGCGAAGACTGGGATTTTGAATTTAGCGATTTTTAGGGCGCCTCTGAGTCCACCCAATTCTAATGGGTACCTGACTTTAGTTGGGAAAAAGTAAAGGGTTGGGTCATTGTGACTACAAGGTGGCCACACTTTGTCGTCAGTGTATCTATAATAAGAAATGCCCTTGTACCTTAGCGAACTGATCACTCTATGTTTCCCTAAAAGAGCCCTGCGCTCAATGAACTCAACGCCTCTAGTGGTGCCACGTTTCTCCCTCAAAAACTACGGTCTGCTGGCTTTTACAGTGCACGGACCAAAGGTTTGGAACTCAATCCCCATTGATCTCAGACATGCTACACTACTTTCAAGAAGAACATTAAGACCTATCTCTTTAAAACTGGTCTGTTTAAAACTGGTCTGAAAGGGGAAACTTTACTAACTTTTTGGGATGCAGACAGCAAAAATTGGTTACTAGTTTTCTAGTTAATTTGATTAGTTTTTATTATTTAAAATGAAACACATAAGCTTAGTCATTCTCTAGCACCGCCCAGATTAAGATTCGTGAAAGGGAATCAGTGCTCTGAGAAATCTTTTGATGCTAAGATCTTCAGCAGTAGGAATGAGATTTGTTTTATGTTCAGGGTCTCAAAGATATGTAAAATCCAATTGTCACCACTCCTTTAGATGATATTACAATTTGGAAATATTGTTCATTTGATTCAGATTCGCGTTTTAAGTTAATTAGTATTGTTGTCAATAGCTAGTGTAAAATAAAATACTTTAAAAATAAGAAATGATAAAAAAACTTAAAATCAGTTTAGAAGACGCTCCTTGGCAAGGGGAGGTAGTCTTCGGATGATCTTCTGAGCCAACATAAGCTCAAGAGCTTTAACTCTCAACTATCAGCTCTATAATATAAATCTCGTTAGTATTTATTAGACAGTTCCTGGTCGTGCGGACTACGCGCTGGACTGTCTTTCGGTTGTTTCGATGGCCCCGGGTTTATACCCAGCCCACTGAATTCCCCCGTCGTCCTGCGTGAAGTTTAAGCGAGGATGTATATTATCTTCAACTCTGAAGGAACATCTGTAATAATGGAACATCAACGCTGTTGTTTATCATTTAGGGTCCTGGCGATGTTGGGATCCACTATTTTATCCTTAACGCTAACTTCATGTAAACTTCAAGGATATGTTTAATGTCAATTCAAGAGACAGGAAAAGATATCCTCACGATAGCCCGCCCCTATGTTGATCATCCCTGAAGGAGATTGATGGGGCGTACGCAACACTAGACGTTGACACCTACGAGTAACGCCTCAAATTTGAAACCTCCATTCGCAATGGTCTCAGTTTACTAACTCACTACACAAGAATACAAACTACACATACAAGTACACATTGAAACATTTGACTGTTTCATACTGACATTAGTTTGTTAGGGGGAAATCATTATAAAGAACCTGTTAATTTTTTTTTTTAAAAAAAGCTTCCTAAATCTTATTTCGTTCAAAAAAAATGTCCACACTTTTTACTAGTTAGATATTGGACTGAAATAAAGACTTATTGTTGCTAGGGTGAACAACTGTAATGGACATTAACACAATTAGCATAGGTCTAAAAATAGGAAAACGTGGTGGACCAATTTAAAAACAGAGGATGTTTGGGTCGTGAGGCGGTCGTAAGCTACAAACACTTGCTACAAGCAAAGTTAAAATTTCGCTCGTCTGTTCAATGTGTTTCGTTATTGGATAAAAAGCAGCCATTCCTACATGCTTGTTTTAGATTGTCCAAATAAATCTAATCAGCGCCACCGATTAGCATGAATAGACGCATCACTTTCAAGAGAAGTCGATAACCGTCTGTTTAAAGACCAGTAGCGGTTTTGGACCTAATGCCTCCAAGCGAGAGTTTGGCAGAATAAATCGCTCCGCCATTCTACAAAAAAAATCTGTTATCTGACCTGTACTTTCAACCCTTCTATATGAATCTGAGACATGCGTACTACACAGAAAGCATCTTGAACGCATTCACCAAAGATGTTTGTTCTCCATCATGTTCATACGCTGGCATGACTTCAGCACAAGTAGCTATGCTCTCTACCGAATGAAAATCAGGAAAGTATAGAGGGACTACTTATAATTCGACAACTACGCTGTGTAAGGCATATAACCCGTATGGGGGACAACCATATGCCAAAGACAATTTTGTCTGACGAGCTGAAGGTTGGTCTGCTTTAAGGATTTTAGTAGAAATTTGACAGCTTGAATAAGCCTTTAGTAAAAAAATAATAATACTTAATTGGCCACACAGTGAAAACTCTAGTTTGACCGTTTTAATTTTCAAAATATAATCATCTTAAAATTAAATTAAATTAAATTAATTTATAGTATTTTGAACACACTTTCTGTGGATATTCCCGAACTCAACTTAAATGTTTCATTCAGTGAAGAATAAAATAACAAGCTATCAAAAAATCAAACAAAGCATTAGGGTTTAATAAAAGAATTTTCTATAAATCAAATAAGAACATAAAACTAAAATTTTATTTAACCTTGGTTAGGCCAATAATAGAATATTCGGGACCCCTCACTCAAGAAACATTAAAAAGCTGAAACAGACACAAAATAGAGCATTGATTTTCATAACAAACGAATATTCACATTTGACTAGAGTATAGAATACCATACCTCTAACTGATCATGTGATAAGAACGAGATTAATAAGCAGATAGCCATATTTTAGGATATTTAAAGCACTCCTAACTAAATGACAGAAAAATATTTTTTCCGCGTTATTTGGTCGGCGCTTTTAAATTCTCGCTATTTGGCCGGCGCTTTAAAATTCGCGCTATTTTGTTTGCGCTATTTTCTTGGTGCTATTTTGTCAGCGCTTTTTTGTCGTCGCTATTTTGTCGAGTCACCCTGTAATTTTCCCTGTGTCAAAATAACCTTGAGGTGACCCTTAATTGTTGTTGAGGCCCAGGTTTTCATGTCAACTACTTCGACGCTAACACATATTCTCGTATACATACAGTTGGAATGTTTTCCTTTGGGGGGGGGGGGGGGGGGGCAAACATTACGCCACCACCATGATAGTTATACGTTTTAAATCTAGCCCCCGTCATTCATAGTTATTTCAATATGAAAATACTAGTAGCCTAGATCTATAAATCTTTAATTAAAACATAATGTTACAATAATTCACTAATTAACATGGTTGTTAAAGTGGGTTTCTAGATCTAGGTCTAGGGGGGGTGCAGAGGGTGCAGAGGGCAGGGTTTGAACCCAAAACTACCGAGATCACCGACCAAGCAGCCATCAATAACTAAACTTATTGAAACGCTGTCTGATCAACTCTAACACTCATGTCACAAAGTTTTACTAACTAGTTCCTATAGGAATGGACCTCATTCCCCAATCGTAAATAAACACATTTAGCCACGTCATAATATTGATAAAACAATGAAAAATACGTATCACGTGTCAGCCTTTATGGATTACATAATTTTTATAGAAGATATATAGAATCACGTGGCTAAATGTTGTTTGTTTACGATTGGTGAATGAGGTCCATTGCACATTTGCACTTTCATAACTATGACCATTAATGTCAATGTCTATAGATGGTGTAGAAAATGTCAAAAGCATTCCAAAATAGAAACAGCACACACGCTCAAAAACTACACCAACATGTGACGTCGATGCGACTCTCTACGGTAGATGTAGATGTAACAGATAGACCTGAGATTATGCTCCCACCCGAACTCGAATATCAGATATGTAGAGTTAGGAGAAACAAAAACAAAAACAAAAAAAAACAAACAATCTTCATGCGCATGCGTGTAAATTTATATCGCTTAAAGTGGTTTAAACCTTTTTAGGGAGTCATGACATCAAGGGAGTGACTGCGCATGTCAGAGATTACTCTCTAAATTACGCGCTGTTCTTTTTAAATTAACAGATTTTTACGTTTTTTTTAAAGTGTCCTCCCTTTTTCCTCCCCTTTCCAAATACACCGACCCCACCCGCCAAGCTTTTCCCCATAAACATAAAAGGAGTCTGGTTCTTATATGTACATATAAATTGTCTACATTCTTTTAACTGGTCATTGTACAATGTTTGATGTAGTCCAGCTTTTGTTTGGTTTGAACCTATAGATCCGATTCATTTTGTAAACATTAAAAGTTGCCCTTCATTTTTTAATTAAATAATAGCCCATTAAGTCTTTTTTTTTTAAATTGAAATCAAAATTTATATTTAAGTATATGTATTAGCTCATTCATTATAAACATACAGATTGTACAGTGTTTGGTTTTATTTTCTTGTTTTAAAAGTCATGGAAATACAAGAACTGCTTCTTGAGAATTTATAGGCTATATAATTTAAGTTATTAACAATTTATATGTATATGTTCAAGCCAACAGTTTGCATTAGAATGGGATTACTTTGGATTTTGTATTTGGTATTTCTCATTGTCCAAAATACTGAAAGTCAACAAGGTAACAATTTTCTAAAAGAAAAAAAACTTTTCAACTATCAAATCTGTTTAAAATCTTATCTTATAAGTTACAGACGTTGCTATCAAAATAAGATAATTACTAATAAAATGTATTTTTTAAAAACAATTTCTTAATATTATTTTAGTAACCTCCAAAAGGAAAAGTTGCTTTTAGTTATGTGCTGTCCGTCTGTCCATCTCTCTTCCTCTCCGTTTATTCAAACTTCACTTGTTACGCTTTGATCTAAATAGTTAATCGGGTTATTGAAAATTTGATTTTACAAGCGCAAGAAACTTGCTTAAAATTGGATAAATTCTAGTCTTTGAAAGCGAAACCTTTTGTTTTTCTTAAATTTAAATTTCTTTTATTCATACACCATTTACAGCAAATTTTTAAAAAGTGTTTGTAGTTATACTACTATAAAGCGTCAAGGCGCGGATAATAGAAAGTGCAATAATGAGATTGTTTTGTTCTCCATAACACGTACTATGATGTTTCGATATAAAATTAAAAACTTAAATTTGAAATCTGCTACTGCTACAGATATTTAAAATCTTTCGAAAAACAACAACAACAAAAAAAAAAACAACCTACGAATAAATATTGTATGGAAGTTCATAGAAACGCTATCTTTCAAAGATTCAATTTTCAGTTTGTGTCAGTGCCTAACTTCTAAATATTCTAAACACGTCTTTATATGCGACTAAATGTGTGAATACCATTGACCCACAGTAGCCGCTTACGAGTTTCTGTGTAACTCAAACTCCTTTGATTATCCTTTTTTTTATTCAGTTTATAAAAATTTGATAATCTTGCTTTACTCTACATTGTTTGCTACTATGATTTATCAATGGAAAACAATCGCAAGTCTTGCACACAAAAATAATACTAATTTAAAAAATCTTATAATCTTATTCAATAGAAATCTTGTAACCTTACTCAATAGAAATCTTGTAACCTTATTCAATAGAAATCTTATAAGCTTATTCAATAGAAATCGTATAACCTTATTCAATAGAAATCTTATAACCTTCTACAGAATCGATTAATATTGCTCTTTGTTTCCCAGTAACACTTCAAGTTTCCCCGAGCGGTCAGTACTTCAGTTCAGTTCAGAACATCTCATTACTATGCAGCTATCCCGGAGCCACTAACGCTGGAGTCTTTCGCTTCTACGTGGGCAGCACTCTGCTTGCAGTTCAACAGGCTGGAATTTATTCTCTGTATGTCCAACTTCAATCATTAGTTTTCTGTATGATCGTGATAAAGGTAGAGAGTGACTATTCCACTGCCCACCCACATTGTTGGTGTTAATTAATCTACAGGTAGAACATACAAAAATACAACTCAAGCAATACACATACAAAAAGCAACACTTACGCATGAAAGTATTGCGTTAGTGACACCTAACGGTTGTTTTATACATTTAAAATATGGTCATTCACACATACAATCTAGTGCAATAAATTTACATCAAATTGCTAAATACACATCCAAGTATTAAACATTTATGTTTCGCCTAATACACTTCCAACTACTGTTGAATAAAATCATCCAAATAATCCTTTTTAATATTCACTACCGATAAACTTAAATAAAATACAAAAACATTTTTTAAATTGTATATATAGGCCTAAGTTTTAAATGAATAACTTCAGATTTTATGTGTTTTAAATTTATAATTGTAATACATTTATTTTCGATTTAGTATTTAATATTATTAATAGTTACTAGATTGTTAAAGAATATAGTTTTAAGTATCACTCCGCAGCGAAGTGAATAATTGTCTACCTTCGCTAGGCTGCGCATTTAAAAATGATGCTTTGGAATTACATTTAGGACTACTTTCTTTTATTTGTTGGCAGATTGTCTTATACATTTTTTTTACAAAGTTTATTTCAACTCAATATGTCTGTGTGTCTGTCTGGCCCACACCCAATCTCAGATTTAGTTGAAATTTCTCAAAATCATTTCTTTTGCCTAAAATAAATAAAATCAATAAAAAAAAATTAACCAATTATTTAATTAACTCGTGGTAATTAATTATTTTGTTTGGTATCGAACAAGGGAAAGAATTTGTACTTGTCAGGTAGTGTGGTGGTATAATTTGAATTAGTCGCATTTATATTTGTTTTTTAATTCATCGCTTAAAAGTTTGAAACTAACAATAGATAAATATACGATTTTTTTTATTTTCATTAGCACTACGCAGCACAGTGGTTAACATGTCGGCTTTAATCATCAAGATTGAATTGAAGTCGTAGAACATTTTTTTAAAATTAATTTTAAAAAAAGCGATCACGATAACATTCATAAGATACCTTTACTATCTCCCTTCACCCTTTTCAAACTGGCCCAGACGAGTGATAGGATCATAGCGTATTGTTAAAGCTAAAGAATGAAATTAATGCGTTAAAAAAACAATTGGTACAAATATTGGTAATCATGAATGTGAGCGTCAAAAATTATTTTTCGCGACATTCCTTGTTGTCTCTTCCTGGCCAAAAAAAAAATCCAGATTTGTTTATCAAAAATAAATTTGGCATCATTAAGTGCTGCCAACTAAAAATGAGAAACACCCATTGTGTACAGATGTATTAATGTTAGACAAAATAATTTAGACCACAATAAAATAGTTCTTTTTTTTAAAGATTTATTGCAATCATTTTTTTTGTGTGTGCTAAATAGATGTTACTTTTCATTGTCACTGAATTATGAATTATTACAATCTCTGAGTAAATACTTTTTTTTCTGAATAAATTACCTAAGTCTGTATTTTATAAAACAAGATCTGGATTGAGATTTTTTTAAAATAGCTTTTATGAATTGCTAGACGAGATTCCATATTATTTTAAATATTTTTTATTTTCATAAAGAGCAATTTTCATGCTTATAGCATGCTCAGAGCACTATGGTCCAATCTGTTTTCAGGATCACTGGGGGGGGGGTGGGGGGGGGGGTATCCAGTGAAAATGTTTTCAGTAATGCTTTTAGTTGCTCAGTAAGCACAACTCTGATTGAGTCCGATGTGGAGAACCTCGAGCCTCTTTATATGTAGTTATCGCAAGCCCAAACGTTTTATGTCTCTCACGCTTGTCATATAGCGAGTATGGTAAACGATGTTAAAAAGGGTAAATAATTTATGGAAAAAAGCTTATTATTATACAGTGAGAAGCATAGGCCTGCCTTAGGTCACTGCAACCTGCACCATACGCCACCACCTTAAAGAACTTGACAACTCCGGGCTCCAAAGTAACGTAACACTTTAATGTCAATAAATAACAGCCAATACTGTACAATTGGCAACACGTACACTGTACAAATATCTCTCCGATAACACCGTTCCGCCGTATCAACTCTTGCACTGGCCTCTCCGTCTCGTTCCGGGCTTGCACTGGGTTCAACAGTTCAGGACTGACTTCAAACACTAGGCTCGTTGTGTCGGACTCGATCACAGACCAAGATCAAAACGCCAGTCGTCTCAACTGTACTTGACAGTACTCCGCACTGAACCGTCGTAATGCTCCGTACAGAACCACACCGCTGAACTGTGCTGTAGTCGACCGGACTGTAGTGAACCGGGCTCTGAACAGTCTTGACTGCGTCACCTCGGCTCTTATATAGGGTCCCTACTGGCCTTCTCGAACCGGACAGAACGCCGCTCGACGTTTCTAGATGGTCAGATGACTACAACTCTCGTGACGCTCCTGAGCTCTGTTCACGACGGCGATCCTTCTCGAACCGTCCTGTTGACACTCGACTCGGCTGACCGTCGTAGCTCGTCACGGTCGACCGCTCGTCTATCGCTGGCCTGGGGCGATTTGCGTCCGCTGACTACACACACACCACCACCACCCCTATCTGTACCACCACCAGGTTTATAACAATATTTTGCAAGTATGATTTTATCAATAATGTTCCCTTTTACTTCTGATGCCATAATGTTCATATGCTCGTTTTGAGTCCTATGCTCGATGTAATGGCCGTGAGCCTCGGCGTTCTTAATTCTTCGAAGATGTACTTGCATGGTTGGGTCGACTTCGGCTATCACCGTTGTTCGTTTGTTTCTCTGTTCTCCCATGATATGTGGTGTTTAAAGGTACTGTACAATCGCTAGAATTTTTGTTAAGACTGCGCGCTACAGCAGTTTTACTTTTCTAATATTTCTTGCATCACATTATTCGTTGTGCTACCATTTGACATTCTCAGAGTTAAACCAACCACAAAGTCACACACTTAACGGGATGCACATAAACCTCGTGCTGCTGAAGTTTATGTCATGTTTAAGAGCTTACATAGGAATAGTATTTGGTATTATAAAGATGCCTGGAAAGATTTCCAAAGATATTGAGTATATATGAGAACTGTTTTGGTTTTCGAAGTTGACAGTGTCAAAGGAATTTCCAATCGCGGCGCCTGGGGAGGTTGTCCCACTTGCCACCCCGTAAGGCCGCTACTGGGCATAGGCGTAGCCAGGGGGGGTTGGGGTTCAATAATGTTCCCTTTTTCTTCTGATTACATCAGGTTCATAAGCTGTTTCGAAACTGTCATATATTTGACATATGCTGATTACGCGAATGTTTATTTGTATAGCATTAGGGCCTCTTCTGGCCTTGTTAGAATGTTCTTTGTGCAAACATTAAATAACTTTATCCCGATCAATTTTGTTGTTGCGTAGTGCCACTATGTTCACTGAGTAATTTGACCACAATACATATATTTAGAAGCAAGCATCGTCTCAACAGACAAAACGTTTAATAATCATAATAAAATAGTGCATAATAACTTGGCAACTCCAGTCATGAGAATACATCACTTAGAATCCATTTATATTACATCTCGTATCTCTTACACAATACATACATCTCTTTACTCTCAGGAGTCCAAAAGGTAACTGAGGTTTTCACCCCGTGGTCAAATACAGACCAATTATTTCTTCGTAAATAAGGCACGAGATAGTCAAATGACTATTAACTCACACCATGTCACATTGAATCTCAAACGTGTATGTGACAGAAACCTATGCCAGATGTTATGTTCTGGTGTCTGGGCTGTAAATTGTTTGATAGTTAATTCCGAGCCTTTCCTGATTCGTGTAATCTTTAAGCGCGCGAGAGAGTTGTCATTTTTTTTACACCTTCAAATCAATTAACTTCTGATACGAAGCAACTTAGCCAATAGTGATTTCCCTGAAATAAAGTTTATGAGGATAAGCTATATAATTGTAATAAACTGGAATAAGCTAATCTGTAGTTCATGTCCGACCATGCACGCTTTATTATGGGCTTGCAATTCAAAATTCTGTAGCACGTTGTCGTGACGATTTTTTTTTCATTTGCACATAATTATAGCTATCATTATATTTAGTAAAGGCCTAGAATATGATAAAATGTTATTTTCTTTTTGTCTTGGAGGAAAAATTCTAGTCAGCTGTCAATTTGAGAAGATCTTTGAGTTGGATGGCTGCCTGGTCGTGCGGTTTGCGCGCCGGATTGTCGTTCAGATTTATCGATGGTCAAGGGTTCAAACCCTGCACGCTCCCATCCCCCGTCGTCCTGCGAGAGGTTTGGACTAGGAAGTAATTATCTTCAACTCTGAAGGAACATCCGAAACATGTCAAACATTTTACGAACAAACAAAACAACATGTTTGGTGCATTTTAAACTAGTTAGGCCTCACTAGAAGTGAAACCAGACAAACTGCTTGATGTGTAATCAGTGCCCGCTTCTCGTGTGCTTCTGATGTGTGTTTTAATTGTAATCAATTATTCATCTGTTCTTGTACCAGTTTCCGTGTTGTACGTTGCAGTCTGTCCATCTTAGCATAAGTGGCTGCTCAAAAGCACACCAGCAGTCACATTAATTACATAATCAAAAACCAAATTGACCATGGTGAGGAACACTTCAGGGATGGCATCTTGAGGAAGGCGAGACTATTGGCAGACAAACTAGGTAATGAATCAGTGCTGCCGATAATTTGTAGTCGACAGACACACCAAGCATAAAACATTTGTTTGGATTTTGGGATTATTAAAGAACACAGCTGTACAGTCCGTATCTGGATTCGTTAGTTTTTTCGTTAACGTCTCTCTTTTCAAGCATTACTAATGCTCAGTTCAACCTGTTTTGTTTACATCCTAAAACGAAGCAAGAGCATTAAACAAGTAGGCCTATTTATCTACTTATCTTATATCATACAGACGTTTCTTTAAAAAAGAAGATGAATACGTCCTATGCGTCATGCATTTACAGTGAAATTAATATCGTATAGGTAGGGGGGCGAGGGGATATCAGTTCTTTTCTTTAATATGCTCGGGGGAAAAAAATTGAAGCTACGACTTTGAGCCTTGGGTGGTAACTTGCACCCCCCTGCAAAAAATCCTGCGGGCGCCCATGAACACCCGAAATATCTTGTCTATGAAATATACAATGAAATATGTCTTGATTGAAATGAAATCTACATGTTCTTAGCAGCTTGTTGCCCAGATACTTAACTACTATTAAAGACGAGCACATCAATTTCAACACATAAAACTAGTCAATTACTTCATACAGACTTTTATAATTGCTTAAATTCTGGTATAGGTCTTTTTCAGGATGTTGTGATTTGCTCCCCAATCTGTGCCAGCTAATTTTTTCAAGAGGGATAGTAAGAGAGACGTGAGACGTGAGACGTGAGACCTGTACTAGAATATGGTGCCACAGCATGGGGCTCAGCAGCCCAAACCAACCTAAGAAAAATAGACAAGGTTCAAAATATTGGTCTAAGGATAATGACAGGAGCAATCAAAACAACACCCATAAGAGCTATGGAGGAAACCGCTGCCCTGATCTCTCTGGATGAAAGAAGAGAAATAAAAATCCTTTCCCAATTCACTAAATTGGAAACCATGGAGAGGCACCCACTCAGAACAAAAATCCTCAAAACTGGCACCAAAAAACGTCTCAAAAGGACTAATTTCATACAGGAATCTCTAAACCTAAAAAAGAAACACCAACTTGAAAATATTACCCTGGAATCCTCGATACACTATAATGAATCCCCACCCTGGGACGAAAGCCCTCTTCCTACTATAAGGGACCATATTGATAGCATTAAAAGAAAATCTGATTACAGACCAACAGAGCTCAAGAAAATAGTGAACTGTTTTCTACATAATAATTATCCTAGCAATCAGTGGATCAGAGTTTACACGGATGGCTCAACCCACAAAGCCACCACAAATGGAGGAGCTGGAATACTTATCGAATGGCCAGATGGAGGAAAACTAGAAAAATCCATTGCAACTGGAGAGCTCTCTGACAGTCACAGAGCAGAAAGGGAAGCACTAGCACTAGCTGCTACCATCCTAGCAAATCATCCAAGTTCCCCACACAGTCAGATTGTCTTACTAACCGATGCAAAAACAACCCTCCAAAGCCTGCAAATCTCTGATTCCTCATATATTAATAACCTCAAAACAGCACTTACAAAGCTCAACAACAATAGCAAAAAACTGTAATTCAATGGATCCCAGCTCATATAGAACTAGAAGGAAATGAGAAGGCTGACTCACTCGCCAAGAGTGGGAGAATCAACACACTATTAAACTCTGCACTCTATCCAGAAGAATTGAAGGAATTAATAGTAAATAAAATAAATGAGAAATGGACGAGCTCTCATCCAAATCACAAGAAAGATGACGCTTACTATAAGCTATCCCGACAAGACCAACGTCTAATCTTTCGACTCAGGACCGGACACAACAGAATGCGACAACACATGTACCGGAAACTCAAAATTGGAACCAATGAAATCTGCCCATGTGGAGAATCACCGGAGAATACAGACCACGTCCTCCAAAACTGCTCTCTATACCAAGAGGCTCGTATAAGACATTGGCCCCAAATCACCCCAATAGAAAAGAAACTATATGGAGAGCTCCCTGATCTGGAAACCACTGCGCATTTCATCTCATGTATTGGTCTACTCATCTGAACACTCCAACATAATCAATGAGAACGAAGAAGAAGAAGAAGAAGCTTAAATTCTCACGTGACTTCTACTGTGACCTAATCACTTCTCTTTACATCTCTACTTTTCTAAAATCTTCTAACTCTCAGGTCGACCGACTACTAGCCTACTAAGTTACTAGACTTGGATTTCCTTCAACGTTTTGTTTTACACGGCTACTATACAGCTACACGGCTACTACAGCTTGACTTTCTTCTTAAATTGCTTATAGCCTGGCCGATTCTTTTATCCGTGGTTCAATAGAAGCGGGTCACAATGTCTTCCTTGCACGCTCTATATTGGCCAAAATCACCTAAATATTAGAAACTGCCACAGGATTACTATTTTACCAGTGACTCAAATACAACAGAACAAAACATAATATTGATCTTATATTTAGATCTAGGCTATATAGACTTATCAAAAAAAAGCAAATCAACACACAAAAAAAACAAGTTCAGCATATATTTGTGTTATTGCAACTTTATTATATAATTGTTAGAAAAAAAAGAGTTTATATAGTTAATTATATAATTTATGCCTACAAACAAGCGTGCAGCACCGGTTTAAGCAAGTGTAACAAAAAGAAAATCTCAGAATACTAAGTTGGCAACACCTCTGTGACATCATTGTAAACAAAATGGCAGGTGCTGAGCAACCTTGACGTCGCTAATGCTTTTTGTTGATGTCATATAAATATAAAAGTTCTCTTTTTTACAAGAAAATCTTTTAAAAACACTATTTACATTTATTAATTGTATTTTTTAAAAAATTGAATTTTCGGTGAATCATTAATTTTTGACGTTCATCTTCATGATTACACAAATATTTCTAATCGCACAGATTTATTATAATTACACTACATCTTTTACAACTTTAATGACATGACAGATCTAAACTAATTTAAACAACTACACTTAATAAAAACTTTCTTTGTTGAAGTATTTTATTTCTTGTCTTTTTTGTGTCTCTCAACTGAACAGAATCGGAGGAGTATCTGGCAATTACATGTGCACATATTCCACAGCTGGAAGTGTGATTTCAAACAGTGGTGCTACACCTATCAATATCGTTGGTCAGTATATATATATTTTTAAAATATTCTATATGTCTCGGTGAACTTATTTGTTGACTAACTCAAGCAGAACGCTTGATTTCACGTGAAGAACATAGGCCCATTGCCACGCACTTGATAGGGACATTAAGCAAGCTAGTTTGGGTTTATCAAGTGTTCAAGTACTTGGAGATTCTGTGCCTTACATAGTATTAAATGATGAAAGAGCGTTAAAGGGACTAAAAATTAAGCCAGTGATCCCCAAATTACGACCCAGGGGTCCATATCTGACCCGTGACGCTTGTCTATCTGACCCCCTTTTAAACTATTCCCAACTACATAATGAAACCAGTTCCAGAACTTGTGTATTGGACTCGACTTTGAAGTGAGGTGACATGCTAGTGGGAAATTGTATAAGGCCTGAAGATCGGAAAATGCTGGGCCCTAGTTACGTAAGTTAATCCTGTTCCAAATCTCCTTGACATGTTTTACCCTCATAAAACATTGAGGCATCTCAAGATACCACTTCTTGAGTCTCTTATCCGATTATCGTCTTGATCTAGTCACCAATCTGAGCAGAGTCGTGGCACACAATATGTCTACATTTACTACTTAAATTTCTCTTGCACATTCCCAGCACAGCTATGTAAGCGGATGTTGTTGATTTTGTGTGTGTGTGTATGGAAGAGTTCTTCAACTTGAGTTGATTTCAATGAAGTATACTACTTATTGATACGTTCAAATCTATTCTTGATCCTTTCTCTCATTTTCTCTCCTTCTCTCTCTCTTTCTCCTTCTCTGTGTCTTTCTTTCTCTCTCTTTCATTCTCCCTATCTTTATCTTTCTCTATCTTCTTTTCTCTATTTCTTTCTCTCTTTCTGTGTTTCTCTCTCTCTTTCTCTCTCTCTTTTTCTCTTTCTTTCTCTCTCTCTTTCTCTCTCTCTTTCTCTCTCTCTTTCTTTCTCTCTCTCTCTTTCTCTCTCTCTTTTTCTCTTTCTTTCTCTCTCTCTTTCTCTCTTTTTCTCTTTCTTTCTCTCTCTCTTTCTCTCTCTCTTTCTTTCTCTCTTTTTCTCTTTCTTTCTCTCTCTCTTTCTCTCTCTCTTTCTCTCTCTCTCTTCTCTCTCTCTTTCTTTCTCTCTCTCTTTCTCTCTCTCTTTTTCTCTTTCTTTCTTTCTCTCTTTCTTTCTCTCTCTTTCTCTCTCTCTTTCTCTCTCTCTTTCTCTCTCTCTTTCTCTCTCTCTTTCTCTCTCTCTTTTTCTCTTTCTTTCTCTCTCTCTTTCTCTCTCTCTTTCTTTCTCTTTCTCTCTTTTTCTCTTTCTTTCTCTCTCTCTTTCTCTCTCTCTTTCTCTCTCTCTTTCTTTCTCTCTCTCTTTCTCTCTCTCTTTTTCTCTTTCTTTCTTTCTCTCTTTCTCTCTCTCTCTTTCTCTCTCTCTTTCTCTCTCTCTTTCTCTCTCTCTTTCTCTCTCTCTTTCTCTCTTTCTTTCTCTCTTTCTATTTTTTTTTCTCTCTCTCTCTATCCTTAATTTACAAATTTAAACAATGGACATCATATTTCTAGGAATCATATGTATAAAATGGAAAAAAAATGTGTTTTTTTTTTTGCGAGGGGAGAGTAATTGATTTTAGCGTTTTCCTCACTTCACTTCATGCCATGGGCGTAGTGATAGTTCAAATGTAGTGCTTCTTACTAGCAATGTTCGCTGAGATTGTATTTAAGATGTAGAGGTTTATTGTTTAAGTTCCTAGTAAATAACAGCACCCTCCCCCCTCCCTACGACCCTCCACTTCTTTCACTATTTACGATTAAATTTTTGTGTGTTCATGATTTTGCGCCCATCGCTAACAGTTTTAGAATATAATTGAGTCTTCTAACACACTTTTAAAAGTCAAATCTTGGTGGAATATCATTTTTTTTTCGGAAGGTGGGGGGGGGGGGGAAGATTTAAAAGAACTTCTCTTTACCTTTATCACTGCAGTTTGAAAACTTCTTGTAATGCAATGGGTGGCAGAATTCTGCATATTAGATAGCTATCTAGCTTGCTAGCTAGATAGATATATATATATATATATAGATAGATAGATATAGATAGATAGATAGATAGATAGAAGGATAGATAGATAGATAGATAGATAGATAGATAGATAGATAGATAGATAGATAGATAGATAGATAGATCCGCCTTTGCTATACAGTTAAACTAAAGGTAATATAGAGCCTTCCCTGATAAGCCATCGCCATCCCATCATACTGCCGATCTTGCAGGCTAATTAGTGAAACCGTACGTACAGAAAATAGCCCACCTGATGCCTTGTTCCACGCGATCAACAGCATGGCCCTTGTTTAATTCATTCGACACAGATAATGACTGCTGTTAACTGTCTCTAGGAGGATAAACTAAAGACAGTAATATGGAATTACCAAATACTTGCCAGAGTAATAGATATCTGTCTAATGACATAGTCAAATGTAACCTTTTTCTCCCCAGAATAACCTAGATTTATATCTCAGATGCGTGTCCAAATAGTGTCAACCAAGAAATACGACTCCTCCCAGTGCATTTATTTTTAGCTACTATTTAAACTTTTATTTATCTTACTAGTTTCTTTTTACTGCAGAATTAGTGTTGCGTTAGTAACTAAACAATTGACTTGCGTCGCCAATACACAACACTCGACCCAAGCGAGACCATTCGTCATAGAAAGCCTGAACACTGACCAGCATTGTCACAACCTGTGGGCTGTACAGACATGTGACATGGCAACGAGCTATTGACTCTAAACTGTGCATAGGTTGTGACGTTGCAGGTCAGTGTTCAGGCCTTCTATAACAAATAGTCTTTAGTAAATTCTACCCATAGAAATGGTGTATGTTCCCAAAAAATAATTTGAGAAGTTTTTAGTGGTTCAGTCTGAGTGCGTGGAGTAAACAGCTTGCGATTGTTTGATATCGAATTCCGACGTAGAAAAAAAAAATCCGAAATTCGGCTCGATCATTTTGTAGTTTTTGCTTTTTGCTCAAAGGTAGCAATGAAAACGTCTCTGAAAAAAAACAACACCTTCCATTCAAGTCCGCAGTAGAAATTGGACTAGGGAGTACTTAGCAAGTTATAGAAGCTTGTAGCCACGCTAAACAAAGTCAATATTTATAATAATTTTTTTTTAAAAAGATAATATATCTGTTAACTAAAAGTGTTTACAGTGACTGATAAAAGACATGTTCCTAAAAACGTTTTTTTGCTTGGGTCTGCCCTTTTTCCTTACGAATTCCAATCAAGTGCCTGCCTTGCAGACACTGGTTATTAGTTTTTCCCATTTTTGGACATTTTGGTGATGTCGTGAAGCTAAGAAATACTCGTTGACTTTTAAACGTGACAATAAAGTCTGCATATCAAATTACCACAGCACATAAAACTATTACACTTTACATAAAAACAATAGGGGTAATCAGAAATTGGCTTTGTTCCTCACATATTAAATAACACGGATGTGTGTCAAGAGGACATTATTTCACCTAATAATGTGTGTTATCCCCTTTCCAGACATATTATATGAAGAGTTATGCCCATAAATACGGGGCATTAATTCACCTAATGTGTGTTATCCCCCTTTTAGATATATTATATTAAGAGTTATGCTCGTACATACGGGGCATCTAGTGGAAGCTAAAATGGCCGAAGAAAGAACCTTGTTTACATTATGTAAGTGTTTGTAATGTGAAATTCAAGAGTTTAATTCAACAAAAGGTATCCATTAAGAATATTTTTTCCGACATCTTACTTTGTTATTGCCAGTTTGTTGTTCTTACGAAGGATAAATGGCTATATATTTGTTATCTTTTCACAATATAAAATGTTACAAAAATGTACATTTAAATTATTAAAACGTATGACAATTACTCTTTGGGTACCTTGGGCCATCCGCAAGGGTCTCAGTTTGTCCACGTCTTACTTATTTAAATCCTCCTTCGCAGTTATGAGCATTGGTCAGCAAGCTCTTTCACTGGAAATGTTTTCAGCTTCTTCTCACCTGGTGTCCACTGCTCTCAGGTCCTTCATGAAAGTGTGGCGCCAAGTTATACGAGGATGTCCTTGTTTGCGCTGTCCTCGTACTGGTCTCCATGTCATTTCAATTCTTGCTAAACGTTACTCATTCTATCAGAGGACATGTCCCGCAAACCTCATGCGACACTCGTTCACAACCTTATTGTGTGGTTGAGTCCTAGTTAGGCACAAGGATTTTTTTGGTTGACCCGATCTCTATAACTGACTCCTAAAAGCCGTCTTAGCCATATTTGTTGAGCCATATTTATGTAATGTTAAGGAGCGCGGGTGGTTGTGTGGTTAAGCGCTAGGCTTCCGAACCTGGCATCCTGGGTTCGAATCTCGGTGAAGACTGGGATTTTGAATTTGAGATTTTTAGGGCGCCACTAAGTCCACCCAACTTTAGTTAATAACTGGCTTTAGTTGGAGAAAGTATATGCGACTGGTCTTTGTGCTGGCCACATGATATCCTGCTCGTTAACGGTTGGCCAAAGAAGTAGATGACCTTATAGATCGCATGGTCTGAAAGGGGAACTTTTTTAAAATATAGTAACGTTACAATCGTATGCAGTAGACCAACGTTTTAACCGCTTTCTGCGCATTAATTTCCTTGTGTTTTCTCATAGCAGAAGTAGAAACAAAGAAATGCATGTAGATCCGGTTAGCTGTTTATGAACACAGCCACGTCGTAACGCAATACACGTAAACACATCTTATCAAACGGGTTGATCTATTGGGCGTCTGCGAAAGCAGGCAACATTGATTGATGCTTTTTTGACAATAAACCCAACTCTAAGACAATAACTCTACCTAGAAAACAACTCCACTTAGGAAACCTCTAATTCCCACCCCCTTTCGGAATAACATATTATTATCTTCAGAACCAAAAATTAGTAACGCTAGACTTTAAAAAAATGCCAATCTACGACTAGTTTTACTTAGCAATACAACAATCAGTATTTTCTGTGACTTACGGGACCGGTTTTAGACTTGATAAGGTCCTAGTTGAAATATAGGAGCCATTGTAATCGACATAAGCTACTTTTTCTTTGCTCTTTCTTCAGAATGATTGAAAATGTCACTGCAACCATATTAGGGGCAACAAGGAAGCTGGAGCCTTAAGCTATAGTTTACGTTGCCTACATGTAAATCTAGCACTCATGAGTTCACAATGAATTGAATTGCTGCTCAAAATAAATCTTGATTGAAGTAGATTGTAAAATCTAGCTAAGGTCCACAATCTGACTGTTTAGAAAATCTTGATTGTAGTTAAAGTGACCAGACGTCCAGACATAGAATTGACCGTCTGCCACGCTTTCCATAACATGTCGGGGCGGGAAGGCCAATGTCCTGCTTTCATAAAAAAATAAATTGATCAATGTCACGCTTTTATTTTAGAATCTTTCTTTATCTTAACTCCTTCTCTTCGTAATTACTTACCACATTCTGGTGGAATCAACGTTGGTTAGGAGAGAAAGAGTTAAGAAGTACTGCCTTCCCGCGTTTTCTTCTTGGTCCTTATTTCCTGAGTGAAAGCGAGACGATAGGCTTGTACGACGTAGCAACGAGCTATTGGTCTAAACTGCCCACAGATTGTGATGTTGCAGGTCAGTGTTCTCAGGGCCGGCCTTAACGAATGCGAGGCTCAATGCGAAACGTATAGTGCGGGGCCCAGTCTGGGTAGGGATAAGCATAATATCAAAAATATAATTAAGATTTTGTATTAGAAAATACATTCGTCTTTGCCATGCTTTTTCATCGCACGTTAGAATGGCACCCCAAAGTTGACAATTTAGTCTATTTTTCAGGAGATTTTCATTAGTTCTCATGAGATTTAGGAAATTTCCAGGAAGCCGCGGAAACCCTGTTATTATATATACAAATGTTATAAAGGTTTAATTTAACAATTTACACCTAGATTTAGCGCGGGGCCTATGCAAGTGTGGGGCCCACTGCGACCGCATAGGTCTAAGGGCGGCCCTGAGTGTTCAGGCCTTCTTCTTAGAAACTGACGTCAGCACGTTTTTTTGTTTTCGACTTTTGGCATGTTGTCGTTCCATTTATTTCTCGATGATTCGTTCACTTGGCTTAAAAATAAACAACCATAGAGGAATGTGGTGCTAGAAATGTCAATCACAGTTGTCTGTTGCAGGTGTCGATAAAACCAAAGATCTGAATGAACATTGTAATTTTCAATAATTGGAAGCTACTAGTAAGCCTCCAATCAGGTACTTCTCCAACATAGAAATAGTGGTTTGAGAGATAATTTCGAAGCCACTAAAGATACTTTTATCTATTATACAGTTATCCATAAGAACAGTTTTCAATCAACGGACTACACTTTGAAATTACTTTACAATGACCAAAAATACACGTGCAGGATATTTCAGAGAGAGAAGCGGCCTTTTCGAGATCTATCTTAGAAAAACCATTCAGAAGGATTGATATTATTTAAATTATTGGATGAGTAGGCCTACATTGTATGTGTGTGTGTGTACATTTAACCATGGGATGTGTTGTAATAAAATCTATTTAACCATGAGATGTACTGTAATAAAATCTAAGTTGTTGAAAATAAAGCTTTAAAAAATCTGTTCTTTTTTCGCACTATGATTGACATGTGTCTCGCTTTCACCTCCCAAATAATCTGGTTACATTATTGTAGCATACAACCTTATCAATCAATTAAACGTAGTTTTAAGAGTAAAATTATTCATATTTGGTCTACCTGTCTTGTCAACAAGGCGGAATCCAATTAGAACCAATACAAAGTAGAGACGATAGGATTACACAGCATGGAATTAAAATTAAGAACATATTTTTTTCCTCTAGAATTAGCTTTCTTCAATCTGAGTATGGCATTACGCTACTTGCATACTAAACGGAAAAAAAAAGTTTTATTCCCTTTGCTGTAGCTTTTACTTTGGACGGGATTTTGCTTTGCCGTATCTAGCTTAGTCAGTAATAGCAGCTACATATTTTGTTCATGTCATTTCAAAGTACTGTTTGATGATTAGTTCATCTCTCAAGGCGCACGATTAAAAAAAATATTTTTTTTTAACTTTTAGTGTGAAAGCATGCAGTTAGTCACGTAAGTTATTGAGTTTAAAGCGCCGTACTGCAACCGTTAAGCTTCGTTGCAAGACGCAGCTGTTTCATAGTGCCGTATGACCATTTTATCGCCACGATGTAATATGAAAGCTACAATGTCTCTCTTCGTATCTCAAGCCGTACGGTCAGAACTGTGTAGTGTGCAAGCGACCTGACTCTTTCAGCTACACGCAAATGGAAGCGTGTCACGTGATAATATTGATAAAACAATGAAAAAAAGTGTCGCGTGACAGCCTGTGTAATACGTAATTTGTATAGAAGAGATGGAAAACCACGTGGCTAAATGTTGTTTGTTTACGATTGGTGAATGAGGTCCATTGTGCTCCTTTCATTTAAGTCAATACCACTTTTCTCATGTATTCAAGCATATAGGATGCACTCCAACTGCTGCTCCTTCATTCAACCCTTTGAGAATCCTTCATTCCTTCCTTTACATTACAAATCATACCATCATTCCTACTACCGTGAAAAGGCTCCTCTCATGCTAGCATTGATAGGCCTACTCTAAAATCACAATCACAGCAATGATAATCATGTTTTAAGAAACTTAATTTATTGTTTGTACAATTTCTTTTGCCACAGGTCCTCCAACAATTACGTCCAGTAACTCTTTTCCTGCCACTGGTGGAAGTTTAATTTTGACTTGTACTACAGATATTCAAAATCCTGGCCTATATATCTTCTACAAGTAAGTTCCTGGCTACTTTCATTTTTAAAAAAGGCATAAAATAAAACAATACGCTTGATTGGGGAGATTGGTGTGGTTACATTAAATACAATTTTGCACACGCAAAATCATCCATTGGTACCATTTGCAACAATAATGGAGGATATTTATTTAATGGCATCTGCTACAAGTAAATGATTAAGACTAATGTCTCGTTTGATCAGAGTGTTCTGATGAGATCCCCTTCATCTATCCCTTAGTCAGTTGAACCGTTGGGGCACCACACAAGCACTGTCAAATCTTTCTCCTTTCCTCTCTGCCTTAGATAGAATTTCGTTCACTGGCAGACCCGTCCATTCTTTGATGTTGTCTTCCCATCGCTTTCTCTTTCTTTCTTTCTTCTTCCTGATACTGTTCCCTGAAGGAAGGTCTCTTCGAGCCCATAGGACCTTATGATGTGGCCGTATAGTTCAAGTTTACGTTTTTTAACAGTGGTTAGCAGATCATCGTGGGGGGTCCAATAGCTGTATTAATCCTGTTTCTTATCTCTTCATTCGTGATGCAGTCTATGTAAGTGACACCTAGGATCATTCTTTAGCATCTTAGTTCCATTGCTAGGATCCTCTTCTCGAGATCTGCAGCGATCGTTCAAGATTCGCATGCATATAAGAATGTGGCCGTGACATGGGAGCGCATCAGTCTGATATTAGTGTCGAGGCCATGCCTTTGTTGGTCCAGATTTTTTTGAGTTTACTGCTGTAGACTGTGCAATTCGGGCCAGTAGTTTTGGTTCCTTCATCTGAGACAATAGCTACAAGATGTGATACGCAGGCCTTATTGCAAATGTTTGGTGATTTTCTTTTGTTGTCATGGTACACGAATATTATTGAGTGATAATATACTGCTAGTTCAGTTTCTTTGTTTGTGATGCGTCGCTAATACCATAAGATAAAATAATAAGTAAGCAATATGTTTGTTTGTCTATTGTTTGTTGGGTGCAAGTATGTTAGTAGTGACGTGAGCTGAGGTGGGGTCCGAATTCGAAAGTGCCCCCCCAGTACCTCCACTTGAGGGCGACCCCAAATGAATGTCCTATTTTTTTTACATTAAATATTACGCCATTGTCATGTAATCTTGCCATTCACTGGAGTCAAAAATACAAGAAAAAAAATTGATCTAGATCAGTGATGCCCAAATTAATTCAACCTGCGGGCCAGTTTAATTTCCGACACTCGTGTCGCGGGCCACATGACCGAAAAGGTACAAAAACAAAAAAGAAATTGACCTAAAACAATTTTAATAGAAACTTGTGGACTGAATACTTAGGCCTACTACTTACAGTACTAACATTAATTAATGAAAGATATCTTTTTTTATATATTGTGCATCGGAAATCGGCTTTATTTCTCTTCTTAAAATGTGAGCAAAATTAGAGCTACTACAAAACGACTCATTTTCTTGTTTCTTTTTGGTAAATATTTCCATCGATCCTCCGATATCTAGACGTACTATGAGACCATATTGAAAATATAACTTATAGAAATCTGACTACATTCCAACAGAGCTCAATAAAACTCATTGTCCTAGCAATCTGTGTATCAGAGTTTACACGTATTTTTCATCTCATAAAGCCACCATAAAGCTGGAATACTCATCGAATGGCCCGATGGAGAAAAACTAGAAAAATCCGTTGCAACTAGAGAGCTAGCTCTCTGACAGTCACAGAGCAGAAAGGGAAGCACTAAAACTAGCTGCTACCACTTAGTCAGATTGTCTATCTAACCGATGCAAAACAATCCTCCAAAGCTTAAAAAAAATGTGATTCCTCTTATATAAAAAGTCTCAGGACAACTCTTAAAAAGCTCAACAGCATCAGCCAAAAAAACTGTTATCCAATGGATACATATAGAACTAGAAGGAAATGAGAAGACTGTCACACTGGCCAAGAGTGGGAGAACTAACTCACAATTAAACATTGTACTCTATCCAAAAGAAATGAAGAAACTAATAGTAAATAAAATAAAATTAGAAATGGACAAGCTCTCATCAGAATCACAAGAAAGATGATGCCTGTTATAAGCTATCCCGACAAGATCAACCTCTAATCTTTCGACTCAGGACCGGACACAACAGAATGAGACAACATATGCACCGGAAGCTCTAAATTGGAACCAACGAAATCTGCCCATGTGGAGTGTCACCAGAGAATACCGACCACGTCCTCCAAAACTGTTCCAAAAAAAAAAGTATAAGTTCACTTTTGCTGGTAGATTCTACATTCCACTGTAACTCTCCCATTTCATAAACGTATAAATGTTTAAGGTCGTGGTGTCAATCCATCAGAGGGCCTTACCGTAGATAAGATAAATTGGTCAAAATTTTTTTGTTTTGAAAAAAAAAAGGGGGGGGGGATTTTGTACTCTTTGTGCCGACGTTTCGGCGGGTCGGATGGAACCACGTTGCGGGACGGACCTGGCTCGCGGGCCATAATTTGAGCATCACTGATCTAGATAATTTTATAGATGCCTTTGCTGTACAGAAAGGAGTACGTGAGGCGATATGAATTGAGATTTGTCACTTGTGCATTAACTCGCCAATAAACAACTGTATTATTAAAAGAATCTTAATGATTTATTTTTTTTTTGTTAATTTTACTTATATACTGTACCAATATGAAATTGTTAGTACATTATCTCATGCCATGATGTTGAATGTCAAAATGCAGGGGCCCCTAAAAAGGTCAAGCCTCCCGGTCCTCCAAATCGAAAGCTACGCCACTGTATGTTAGTTGTTTGTTGGTGGTGTGCTACTAGAGTGCTCGTAGTGTTTTTAGTACGAATCTGTGAGGCTTGGCTGCTGAGCGGTAAAGCACTTGGCTTCCGAACCGGGTTCGAATCCTGGCGAAGGCACCTCCACCCAGCTCTTATGGGTCCCAGATATTAGTCGGGGAAAAGTAAAGGCGATTGGTCGTTGTGCTGGCCACATGACACCCCGTTAACCGTGGGCCAAGAAAAAGATGGCATCATCTGCCTCATAGATCTCAAGGTCTGAAAGGGAAACTTGTGCTTAACTTTAGTGATATTTTAAATAGAGTAAGAGTGTATTAAAGATGTGTGTAGTGTCTCTCATCTATTATGCTCATGATTTAAAGTTAGCCAATGAATGATATCCCTTTTCAATTTGTCTACACAGTGGTAACATAGTTTTGCAAAGCAGTTCGTCTTCAACATACTTAAGGACAGGCTTACAGTTGAGTGACGCTGGAGCTTATAAATGTAGAATACAAGTTGGCACGTTTACAAGTCAGGACAGCAATTACGTCATTGTGGCTTGTAAGTAGACTGTCTCTATGTACGTCAGAACAGCCATTATATCCTTGTGGTTTATAAGTAGACTGATTATATGTATGTGTATATATGTGAATGTATTCTTGTGAATGTGCCTCACTGTGTATGTATGGCTTTGTCTGCTTAAGATGTTTCAAAATATGTTTATTGATTTTGTTGTTGAAGATGCTGTTGATATACAAACTTTCAAAAAGTTTCTTCGAACTCATTACGTAACGCAGCACTTGCTTCTAGATCACCCACAGACAAACTGATACATCTTTTAAACTGTCATCATTTGGATGTCAAACTATAAGCCAGTGTTTCAATCACCAAAAGACCTATGTTTCAAACTCATTGAATGTTTATGCAGCTTTTTTTTATAAATGTAAATAATATAAGGACAGCGAGGCTAACAACAACATCAAAATTATTTTCTTATTGAGTCTTTAAAGTGAAGGCAGTTTTTTAGTTGTAACATATGAGTGGTTATAGTGGTTTTGTTGATCTAGATAGACGATTAAGATAAAGAGCATAGCGTTTGTTCTGGTGATAGGTTTTCTTCTTTAAACTCTGGAACAAGCAATCTCCACCAATTGATACCGAGAGATTTGTACACTTGTTACTACATTTTACTATTTAGTTTTATTCCTTTAAAAGTCATTGTGAATAAACACAGAACAGCTTTGTAATCATTTTCATGTTCTTTATGTTATTTCATTTAATTTTTTTTTTTTACTTCCTCTTACCTATGTGTCATTACCAGACACCACGCCTACGAGGCCATCATTGACAACGCAAGCTGGATATGATTCTAAATACGGTTCCTCTGTTGTACTGCAATGTACCATCACTCAAACCACAGCCTATGATCTTGTCTGGTGAGTTGGACTTTAACCTGATAAACTTCTTTTGATATAGCAGCCTATGATAAACAGCATTTCAAGAGACACAACTTCCATTGTGCGTCATATGTGAATAAAGAAACGACATAAATTATTAAAAGTTTTTTACAAAACATATCAACTCTGTCTATCTATCTGGTAAAAAGTTTCTCCCACACCCATTCTCGAATCAAGTTGAAACTGTATAATTTTATTGTACCTAACAAATCTTGAATCAATTTTAAAAATTAACCAAATATTCAATTAATTAGTGGAAATTAATTATTTTGTTTGATATCGAATAAGGGAAATAACATAAATTAATAACACATATAGTTGTTAGTGCGGAGCTTTTTCCCTTAGATTAACTTTAATATTTCGATTGTTATGTTAGCAGCATCCATTGTGTGACCTGGGTCTATACTAGTCTCCTATTGTCTATTAACAATTTATGTAGGCCAGATTGACTGCCTTGACTTAGATATGTTTATATCTTCGTTATATCACAGATGTAATGAGGATTTTTCCTTCTTTGATTTTTAAGATACAGTTTTCAAAAGCAATGAAATATTGTAGAAGAGAAAGAAGAAGTGAATATTATATAACACGATGAAATCGAAATTTATAGAGCTTTTTGAAAAAAAAAGACGCGTTCAAAGATCACTTTAGCCAAATGGAAAATAACATTAAATTCGTGCGAAGTAGTTTGGAAATTTGCTCTTGCGGTGCTGAAAATAGTGCTATAACTAGATCTCTATCTGTCACTGTTACTATCATCAAAATACATTGTTTATCAACACTTTGATATTATTTACACCGGATACACTATAAACTTCATTTATGGAAATAGCAACTTACATTGCGTGACAGGTCTAAAGACAGTATGCTTTAGCGTGACGTAGGTTAAGAGACAGATTAGATACATTGCGTGGCATGTGTGTCTGACATGATATGTAAACATTAATTAGCGTAATAGCTCTTACATCTGTATTCACCAAACAGCTGCCAGATTGGCGTTTGGAATCTTATCATAATTATTTTAGCATCCCTAAAAAAAATACTAAAAAATAGACTGCACCATTTGGTTTTAGGAGGGGCTGTGGCTGAATGGTAACTTGCTTCGCTTACGAACAGGGAAGGGGGGGGGGGGAAGTCATCTTAGTTCGAACCCTGATGAAGAATGAGATTTTTAATTTTGGGATCTCGAGGGTGTCTTTGAGTCTACCCAGCTCTATTGGATACCTGACTTTAGTTGGGGAAAAGTAAAGCCTGCTAGTCTTTGTGCTGGCAACATGACACCCTCGTTAACTGTGGGCCGCAAAAACAGATGACCTTTACATCATCTACCCTGCTAATAATTGCTTATTACTAATCTAAATATGTTTATCACTTGTCTTATACTTATTGTATGGCATATGTTTAGAGACAACAATCAAGCATGCTATCCGATGGCCCTAGTTTTATAGTCTTTTTTTTTAGAAACATACCATCTATGAATACCTTAGATGCAGTGGGAGATAACCTCACACACCATTCTGGCTCTAACAGCTTTGAAACCATTTGATATTGTGAAATATAAGCTTATAAACTTGATTGAATCTTTCAGGGCACAGCTATACAAAAACGGTGTTAGGGTTGCCCAGCAAGCAGCGACCTCTACAACAACAACCTTCAGTGAAGTGTCTCTGACCAGAACGGGTGGAAGCTACGCGTGTAGCTATTCTAACTTCAGAGGAGAGTCTCCACAGAGTTTGCCTGTTACAATTACAGTCAATAGTAAGTAGTCAACATTCATTCCACATGCTATATAAGTCTGTTTTGAAAGGGCCAAACAGTGAACATGTAGCAGCAAATTTTAATGATATGGATCATAACTCTAAGGCCTTGGATCAAGTCCTGTGGACTAACCAAAAGATATAGGGCTAACAAGAGTATCATGGCTTCAGAGACTTATTTATTACTTTGAAGAAAGATGTGATCGATGCTGAAATATTAACTTACTCAGCCAATCTGTCTATCTGTCAGGGTGGACTCTTGTACATGTTATTTCTCCCACTTCCTATTATTGGATCAAGTTGAAACTGTGCACAATTATTCATTATTGTTAACAATACATGAATCATTTTTAAAAATTAAAGTTATTTAATCAATTAGTTGTAATTAAATAACTTTGTTTTATATAGAAATGTACTAAGCTAAGGTGAGAAAGCTTGTGTACAAAAAAATTAGGCTATAGGCATTTTTTTTAGACAATAGAAACTTTTACTTTTATAAGATGCTGTTTTGCTCAGTGGCTAACATGTCAGCCTTCTTTCATGGAGGCTCAAAACCCCGAGTTCAAATTCAGACTTGAGCAATATATATAGGCTATATATATATATATATATATATATATTTAAAGTGCAGCACGGAAACCTTCTCTCAGATATCTCTCCTCCCCCCATCCCAACTGGTCCACAAAAAAGAATGGTGCACATGAAAATTCGTAGATTGCTTGTTTAGAACTTCCAATTGAAGTGAAGTTTTATTATATAATAAATGACTATACACACTACATCGTGCAAAATAATCATGATTAAGATCGCTTTTGTGACTAGATATCAACATTACACACACAAAAAAACATAATCTAGTGAACAATAACAAGAAGATAGCAACAACACAATATCAAAATAACAATCTCATTAAGCAATAGTTTATAGTTTAATAACAATCTTATATTTAAAACTTGAAAGTTAAAATATTTTCTTATCTTAAACATAATTTCTTAATGAAAAATGAATTTTATAAAATAGAAATTTATTATGACCATTTCTTTATTTGACAGATTTGGTTCTAAACGCGCCAACAATATCCGCCACAGCCAGTGCAGTGGCCAGGATTTTCTCCACAAGTGTAACCTGTGGCACAAGTTTCGACACAAGCCAAATTTTTTATTGCTCACTGTATCTTAACAAAAAACAGTAAGTTACTTATGATGAAGCCTAGGTGTAGGTTAGCCACAGCGCTATACAAAAAATTATAAAACAGAAGTTTTTACAGTCTAAAAAAAGTCTATAGTTTAAATTTTTTTACACAATTTTTCTCACCCATCCATTACTGAAGTAAATATAAATGTATCCAACACTTCACTTCACCAAACAAAAGTTTGGAAATGTCACTCAGAGGAAATGCTCCCATCGCCTCTGCGTGGCACCCCTGTGGAAACGTCCACCCAGGGAAGCGGAAAGGCTAAGAATGAGAGCAAACAGGGCATCCTGTAGGCTACCACAGTTATGCTCTAGCAAGTGTACATGCATGTGGTGGGGATTTGAGAAAGGCTTACTACCCCGTCCTACACGCATTGCACCATTCCCCAGCGGAAGTCATACGGGTTGTGATGACTCGCCCACAAAAAGGATCAGCACATTATAGGCATATGGAGGGTCCCCCTTTGGGCTCGGCCTCTGGTCTCGCATGGGAAGGAGGAACCCATTGCATTGGCTTAAGGGACTGTGTCCCATGACCAAAGAGATGTGATTAAATAATCATCTAGTTGCATGGGGACTCCAGACAGAGGGGTTAGTGAAGGGCCAGTTTCTCAACCTGGCCATGGGATAAAATCCTTTCCCTGGTCACATGGTTCATGCAAGGGATGCGGTCATCTCGAACCATATGTTCTTATTTGATTTATAGAAGAACATAGAATTAAAATGTTATTTAACCTTGGTTAGGCCAATAATAAAACCCCTCAACTCAAGAAAACATTAAGAAACTGGAACAGACATAAAATAGAGCACATAAGTTGAACGTGTTAAATATACATAGGAACTCAAAGATTTTACTCTGCTTCCAGATATGCTGAAGATGCTGACTGCGTGTTCCCGATCCCTCATGGTATTACTGGGTCTTTTAACTGCACCGTGTCATCACTGACCAGCACGTCACAATTCAGTCCTTACAACACAATCACGTTTTTCGGTGAGTAGACTTACCTTTAATTAAAGCAGACGTCATTTGTAAAATAATCAGTCATAAAAAAGCATTTAGAGTGTTTAATGTCTCTGAATTAATTAATGATATTTCAAACTTAAACATTATTTAGCTTGTAAACTTTGATGCAGCTTAGCGGGAAAAAAATTGGAACTCAGATAAAGAAGTTAGTCCCTCCGTTGGTGCAGTGATTCCAACACACCACATCATCATCATAGTTTATCATTGGATGTGCTTTAGATACGCTCTGGTGGTATACACTAGAACAAATGCGTACAAATGCTCCTTTAGAGATTGGAATTGGTTGCCTGAATCAGCCAGGAAAACCAACGCCTTCGCAGAGTTTAGGTCATTGATTAACCTGCATGATTAGATTGACACATGAGATACGTAGGACATAATTATCTTCTTTTTTTGAAGTAACGTCAGTCATATATAAGATAAGAAGCTAAGATAAAAGAGTAAATAAGTTTTGCTATTCTCCCCATCAGAAGTAATGTTAAGTTCTGCCAGTCTACTTTGAATCTATATGTTGTCCACTCAGCTTTACACAGCCTGCATGATCTACTCATAGCAACCTGTTTATTAATCTTTTTTTTAAATTTACACACTCCAAAGAGGTTTAAAAATTACTACATAGAATTGTCTGCTCCTCTATGTACCCACGTGACCTCCTATCAAAGTCGACCAGTACACGTCGGTGCATAATTAGGCAACTCTAGTCACATCTAATAAAGACATCATTGTCGTAATCATTAACATCATTTTATTAACTTTTATAGCCAATTTATCCTATCTTTAAGATATTACTTCTATTAAATATTCATTTACAGACGAACCAACTGTACTACCAGTGTCAACAACGCCACCTATACCAAATCAGTTATATGCTTTACAGTGTATCCAGGATATTAATGGCCCCATCAACTGGTTCAAGAACTACAATGATGTCACCAGTATAGGAACAAACAGTACACTCAGTGTGCTCATCCGAAGCTCTGAGATAAAAAACTTGTATAAATGTGTTGTGACCTATTACACATTCAAAATCTCAAGCGCCTATTATACTGTATTTTGTAAGTATTTATCAAGCCTAGAGATCTAGCCTTGAAATGCAGTCTTGTAACATTTTAAAACACATTACATGTCATGATGACACCAGAGGCTGAGTGCTTAAGGGCTTGGCTTCCTAAACAGGGGAATTGAGTACTAATCTCTCTGAAGACTAATTAAAATGTTATTTAAACTTGCTTAGGCCAATAATAGAATATGCATCCTCTGTTTGGGACCCCTCAACTCAAGAAAATATAAGAAACTGGAACAGACACAAAATAGAGCAGTGAGATTCATAACAAACGAATATTCACATTTGACTAGAGTAACACCTTTAGTAAAATCACTAAATTTTAGAAAGCCTTCAGGGTAGAAGACTTAAAAGTAAAGTAGCAATTATACATAAAACACTGAACCATAACTTTCAAATAAAAAACAAAATTTAATAAAATACTCAGAAAGACACAAAGATAGAGGCACATTCCTCATCCCATATGCTATCTTATCTTATATAATGCAGACGTTACTTCAAAAAAGAAGATGATTACGTCCTACGCGTCATGCATATTAACCAATGACTTAAATTCTGCCAAGTCAATGGTTTTCCTGGCTACCTCAGGCAACCCATTCCATGCTCTAATAGCACTAGGGAAGAAGGAGTATTTGTACAAATTTGTCCTAACATATGGGATGAGGAATGTGCCTTTATCTTTGTGTCTTTCAGAGTATTTTATTAAATTTTGTTTTTGTATTTGAAGATTATGGTTCAGTGTTTTATGTATAACTGCTACTTTACTTTTGAGTCTTCTGTCCTGAATGCTTTCTAAATTTAGTGATTTTACTATAGGTGTTACTCTAGTCAAATGTGAATATTCATTTGTTATGAATCTCATTGCTCTATTTTGTGTCTTGAGTTGAGGGGTCCCGTATGGAGGATGCATATTCTAATATTGGCCTAACCAAGGTTAAATAACATTTTAGTTTTATGTTCTTATTTGATTTATAGAAATTTCTTTTAATAAATCCTAATGCTTTGTTTGATTTTTTTATAGTTTCATCTAGGACAAATTTGTACAAAAGCTCCTTCTTCCTTATCGCTATTAGAGCATGGAATGGGTTGCCTGAGCTAGCCAGGAAAACCAATGACTTGGCAGAGTTTATAGATCATTGGTTTATATGCATGACTTAATGCATGACGCTTAGGATGTAATCATCTTCTTTTTTGAAGTGACATCTGTATCATATAAGATAAGATAAGATAAGACCACGATTGCAAATTTCTGAAGTTTTTTCAGATTTCTGTGAGCTCACCCAACTCTAATGAATGAATGCTGGGAAACTAAGGGCTTTTGGTCATTGAGCTAGCCACAAGACAGTTTTGTTAACTGTTGGCTTTAAATATTAACTTCACATCTTTTTCACTTATAGATTGCAAGGTCTGAAGGGGGGTACCTTTACGTTTTTCCTTTACTCAATGGTTTTATTAAGGTTTTTCATGTTACATTCCTATTCCTGTTTTCTGTTAGGGAACCATAAATAATCTTCCTACCAACCGTTTTATGCTTTTTTTTTTATTCTTGATATTTAGCGTCTCTACCAGTGACGCCGACCTTGACAATGGATCGGGAAGACACTTTCCTCAGAAACAAAGATGTCACTAAATTTACTTGCTCCAGTACAGAGTCAGGGGAGACGTTCTCATTATATCGCGATGGGATGCGAGTGTTTGAAAAACCTGGCAATGGTACTGTTACATTTGTTACCAAGATTGGAAAGAATGGAGCTTTTTACACTTGCACGACCACGAATGCTTTTGGTGAATCAATGCAAAGCAACTCTCTTTTCATGCCTGGATTAAGTAAGGTTTCTTTAAAAAAATTAAAACATTCAGTCTTGTGTATTTTTTAAAATCAAGATCAGACTCTGGATTAAATTATTTATGATTAATTATATTTTTTTTATTAATCTTTGATGTTCATTCTTTCCTACCCTCTATCCATATCCATTCTTTCCTACCCTCTATCCATATCCAGCCTATAGTTCTATAATACTGGAGATGTGGTGGCTGAATGGTAAAGCTGTTGGCTTTCAAACCGGGGGCTCTAGGTTTGAATCCTATTGAAGACTGGAATTTTTACTTTTGGGATCTTAGGGCACCTCTAAGTCGATCCAGCTCTAATGGGTACCTCACATTAGTTGGGGAAAGTAAAGGCTGTTGGTAGTTGTGTTGGCCACATGACACCCTCATTAACCATAGAAACAGAAGACATTTACATCATCTGCCCATAGATCATAAGGTCTGAAAGAGGAACTACTTAATTGTATAATTTACTTTTTTTTGTACAGAGACAACATAGCTTTTCCCTTCTACAATTTAAACATATATGTATTTCAATATTTACAAATGTTTTTAGATCAGCTGTACATTACTGCAAGCAATCTGTCACAAACTATTGGTCAGCAACTGAAACTGGACTGCTCCATGAAAAATCCACCAACAGGCATTACATATACTTGGAATATATACAAGTAAAGTTCTTTCTACAATATAAACTTTAACTTGTTGCATAGTGTATGTTAGAGACTTAAACTCTGATAAGTTATTTAAAGACAAACCTAATGCACTGGCAGTGTCGGCAGTGCCACCTACATCAGATCAGTTCTACACATATCCAGGATATTACTGACCCCATCAACTGGTTCAAGAATTATGATGATGTCACCAGAATAAGAACTAATGCCACACTCAGTGTGCTCATCCGAGGCTCTGAAATCAAAACCTTGTATAAATTTGTAGATGTATCGACTATAACAGCTTTTAATCATTGATGTGTCAATTCATAATTAATCCTAAATCTATCAGTAGGACTTTAAGGGTGAAAAGAATTTCTTACCAAACATTTTCTTTATTGGGGGTGAAGTGGCTGAACACATTTGCTTCAAAAGTGATAGGTCTTGGTTTTGAATTTCTGTGAAGGATCAGATCTTCAAGATTTTTAGGATGCTGCTTAATCCACATAACTGTGATGTTTACCTGACATTAGTTGGCAAAAGTAAATCACCAAATTCGGCATTATTATGATTGATACAAATTTTTATCTGCTTAGAAATAAATTTGTTTTGCTGGTGTACTATAGACAATTTTTGTATAAAAAAGGCAGAAATAGAAACAATTCTTGTGTAAATAATGTAAGTTTAAGATGTCAATGTGTGGTGGAGGAATAGGTTCAAACTTTGACCATTGTGATGTCATTCTGGAGTGAGTGCAGACTTTATAACCAGGCAGCCATTTATAATATTTTTTTTCCACCTATAATTTCAGGGTCTCTGGTTACACTGTGTTATCCAATTCACAGACACTACCTCTGCTGTCATTAGCTGAAAGTGACAAGGGCTTGTACTCTTGTCAGATCAATATCAATGGGCAGATCATTCGTGCAGATAACTACTATTTAATCACCTGTAAGTAAAATTGTATTTTTATAAATAATAATTTTTTTTAAATAAATGTTTAATGAAATTGGGTATTTTCTAAATTGATAAAGCTCTACAGGCCTGAGTTTTTTAAAATGATTTTCTGAAGATCCACTTGCTAACATTATATAACCATTGGATTGAGATTTTACATTGATAGGCTACTCCTTGTCAAAGCTTTTATTATGAGATATTCAGATTTTATTATTTTTAAAGAGATAGTTAAATTGCTTATAATTATATCATTCACATTTCGAAAGTAAGAGCTTCTATTGAACTTTTTTTTTGCCTAAATGTATAAGTTCATTAGCTAAATATATTTTAATTTGTAAATTTTGTAAAAAAAAATTAAATGGAAGAATTATTTCATATTTTAGTGATATATATATATTACTAAAGATTAATTAGATTTTTTTTTCTTTTCACCTTGTAGCTGATAGACCTCCTGCCCCTGACATACTTCAGATTACTTCAACCACATCAGCCACAGCTAAAATTCAGTGTTTCATTCAGAGTTTATTTATAGATGTACAAAAAACATTCAAGTAAGAACTAACTTCACTCTATAAAGAACAAAGAGTGTTTTTTTTTTAAGTGCAACCATTTATCTTAAATATCTAAAACATGCAAAGTCTTTGTATTGTTTTCATATTGCAATAACACTAGTATTAAACTATCTGCTATTAAGAATACAAATTTTTCCATCAGGCTCTACCAGAATGGGAATCTGACAAAAAATGTCCCCTATGAAGATGTGCTCATCTTCAACAATGGTTTTAATTTTTGGCGTTACTATACTATAGACACTAGCATACAGGCCAATCAAGGGAACTACTCTTGTACTGCTTTGAACTTCAATGGGGAATCACCGCAAAGCAAGACAGTCTTTGTTTCTTACACAACAGGTGAGGGTATTTTCGTTGATGAGTCAAATTTGTCCTTTAACTCTTAACAAGTATAAAACTGAAGCTTAGTGTTAAAACACTAAACCAGAACTTTCAGATAGAAAAACAAAACCTAATAATATAGTCAGAAAGACACAAGGATAGAAGCACATTTCTTATTCTGTATGCTAGAACAAATTCGTACAAGTGCTCCTTCTTTCCCAGTGCCATTAGAGAATAGAATGGGCTGCCTGAATCAGCCAGGAAAACTAACGACTTAGCAGAGTTTAAGTCATTGATTAACATGCATGACTAAATTGACACATGAAATGCGTAGGACAAAATTATCTTTTTTTTTAGAAGTAAGGTTTGTAATATATAACATAAGACTGAAATTTGTTTCCAAATTAATGAACTATTTGCTACCAAAAAATATGTTATTGCATTTTCAACATTTTTTTTTGGGTGGGGCAATAATCCTTGATAAATATGCACTTTCAAAAAAAAAAAAATTTTCATATAAAAAATACATGATATATATTACAGGATGTTTAAGTTATTATTTTTTAAAAATGTGATTTTACTGAATTGATTGAATTTTGAGTGTTTAATTACTTAGTATAAATATTTTTTTTAAATATTTTTATTTGTATTATGTGTGATTTAAAATATAGAAAGAATTCATATTTGTGAGTAAAACTTTATAGTATCCATTACACAGCCATCTGCTTTTTACAAACATAATCCTAAAGTATTCATACCATTTTTATTACTCAGGACACATCCTGCATTATCTGACTAACTTGTTAATACAACTAAAATGATAAATGTCCCAATATGACCTCATAACTAGAATCAAATTACCTGTTTATCTGATCAGCCACTTATTTGTGTAGATAAGATAAGAATTATGAATTATGGATATCATATTTGTATATATCAATATTTGTTTTAATTGAACCAGTTATTGGGACAGAATCCAAAAGAAATTGATACCATCTCATAACACAGGAAAAATTTAACTGGATCATTCATTAAGACTAAAATATATATAAGAAAGGGAAAAAATGCAGTCACAAAAATGTATTTGTTGGGTTCATGGTACAGTTAATCAATATGATCCAAAAAGAAATACATTTTATATATTTATTGAATGTGTTTTCTCTCAGCATTCACAGTGCCAGTTATAACAACAAGTGTTCCCAATCCTTCATTGGGCTCTTCTGTAATACTGACATGCAGTGTTACCAACTCTTCTGCATTAGATTATCAGTTTACTTGGCAGAAGGATTTTAAACCAATCATCGCAAATAGCAGAATATTGGCCTTGACCTCTTTAGGTGTAGAGGATGATGGTTACTATGTTTGTAACTACCAGTTTCAGTATCAAGGAGTCACCAATATCTTGACCTCTGATGCATTTTACATTTCATGTAAGTTTTAAGGGTTTTGAAGCTTTTTTAGAAAAAAAATAATAATAATTATTGTAATGACCACATTTGATCAATCAGTTCAGAAACAAACATAATTCTAATAGATCAAGAATTTTTTCCTGTGGATTTTTTTTTTTTTTATGTTAATATCTTTCTAGACAAAAGCATTTTGTTTATAAAGGAGAATATGAAAATTAAGTCATTATTGTTAACTTCAACATCATCTGCCTTTTAGACTGACCACATGGTTTGAAAGGGGAAATTTACTTTACATTTTACCACATGTAAGAATATTTTCTGACCTGGAATGTACCAGACCAATAGCTAACAGTTGTCTGCTCTTTAATCTACATTTATCAAATCCACTTATTAGGATTATGTAATGGGATTTTGATGTATTTTGTTACAGTACGCACACCTCTGCAGCCATCCCTTCTATTAGATCCTGCTTACTTAGAATTTGATAGAGAGACATATGACTTAGGAGATGGACCAATGTATTATGTGTTTGGTCAAGGAGAAATAATCCATGTCAAGTAAGAATTTGTCATGTCAGTGTCTATCTCAATGGTCTATATTGTTAGGCTTTGTTTAGTTGTACTTGGTAATTACATGGTCTATATTGTTAGGCTATAGTATACTATAGTTTACAATAAGGCAAAAGTTAAGATTCATTTTATTTTGTGTATTTTGGGTTAGGTTTTAAATAACAACAATTACATCATAATAAATAAAAAAACTGGATTAATTATGGAGTAAAAACAGTTCATATGTCAGCTAGCATCTTTGGAGACAGTCAACTTTTGTTAATTAAGACGTTTTGGACTTGGGAGTTATTTGGTTAGCAACAACATGGACGAATCTTATCTTATCTCTTATATACTACAGATGTTACTTAAAAAAAAGATGATTATGTCCTACACATCATGCATCTAGTCTTGCATGTTAACCAATGACTTAAATTCTGCCAAGTCACTGGTTTTCCTGGCTAGCTTAGGCAACTCATTCCATGCTCTAATAGCACTAGGGAAGAAGGGGTATTTGTACAAATTAGTTCTAGCATATGGACATGGAAAGAGGAATGTGCCTTTATCTTTCTGTCTTTCTATTAGACTTTACTTTTGTATTTGAAGATTATGGTTCAGTGTTTTATGTATAATTGCTACTTTACTTTTGAGTCTTCTCTCCTGAAGGCTTTCTTATTTTAGTGATTTAGTGATTCCCTTCATTATTGGATTAAATGTTTGAATCAACACTATTGATTGTCTCATTTTATTGTTGGCCTTTTCCCTGAGTTTAGTTGGTTAGTTGGAATTAGTTGTTACCTCCACCTAAACAGAGTCAACACTCTTCTCAAGACATAGGGAAGAGGTGTCCAAGAATATGTTTTTGTCAACAAAAGTGGTCTGTGCCTCTGTCAGGAAATATGATCTAGTTGTTCTGTCAAAACATTTGATGTTGTTCTGTCATGAAAGTTTGGTCAAAAGGTGTTGTTGTTTTTTTAAATATATTTTGACTGGTCATACTTAGGATGTAATCATCTTCTTTTTTTGAAGTAACTTCTGTATTTTATATGATAAGAAGATACAGATTTCACTTTTTTAAAAAAATCTAAAAATTAAATGAAATATCTTATTCACTTTACTTACTTAATTATTAAGTTAAATAACTTGGTTTTAGAAATGTCTGCTTTTTTATCAATATATTTAGATTAGATAAAGAAGTTAATCTACATTTGTCTCATAAAATATAAGGCTAACAATGAAGTGGTATTTGTAATAAAAAAACATAGAGGCTAGAATTCAAAGTAATCTATAAAGGATTGTTAGGCATCTGTCTGCTTGTGATAATATAAAGCTGAGGCTATAATTGCTTTGTTTGTGCTTAAAACAAAGTGTTTACAATTCTTGTCAGTTGCTTGTCACAGTCAACATATAAAGCAGGTGTAAAGAAACAACTGTCTCATTTTCACAATACTGCTGCTGCTCTGTAATAATTCCACTTTCCATTCTTTTTTTTTTAAACCTTTTTATTACACTTTTAATTACTGACTCAGGGGCTACAAATTGTAACAAGAATAAATTTGTTTATTTCTTTATAATTGTTTTTGTGTTAAGATATATTTTTAAAGCAGTATATGTATTTATTTAATTAAATCAATTTTTTTCATATTGTCAAGTTTGCTTTAGACAAAACTGTCAAGGGATTAATTATAATTGAGTTCATTCCCATGTGATGTTTATTGTATAAATCGTTAGTTTCTATGTTGTTGTTTTTTCAGTATTTGTAGGTCAATTTTTTATTATTTAAATTACTACAATAGTTTACATTTTTTACTTCAGATGCTTTGCTCAAGTTCCGCACATCAGTGTTACAGACTGGAAAAACAAAAAACTGACCTCAAAGTACACTTACCGACTTATCTCTAACAATATTCTAGTAGATTCCAGTATTGGTGGGGATTTTGCTATTTCTAATCTTGCTGCAGGCAATTATACATATACCTGTCTGGCTGAAGGCAGTGGTTCTCAATCCAATCAGAGTTATCCTCTAGTTGTCAGAGTAGCACGTAAGCTTTTACTGTTAATAGTATTTATAGCCTTACTTTTTAGAAGTCTAATTATCTGTTTTCAAAGAGTGGTGCAAAACCTTAAATTTTAGAAATGTCTAGCATCTGCATAATCCAACATTATAGTTTCATAGACCCCTTTAACTGTAAAGACTTTATACTTGAGAAATGTATAGATTGCTCATTATTTTAAAATCTCATTGTTATAGACAATTTCATCTTACTATTTCAGTCTGTCAAAAAAACTTTTACAACCTACAGCCTTTTTATAAACCATAATGAGGTCAATATAATGTTATGATTTTAATTGATATTCCATTTATTAAACATTTTTAATTCCTGAATAAAATATGTAAAAAATAATGTCTATCACAGCTCAAGACAAAAATATAGAAATGTTTTATTTGTTCTTCTTTAAAAAATAATTAAATTTCAATTGTACTTAAATTTCTTTGTGAATGATTTTGACAAAAATGTTACCTAGTTGATATACTAGTAGGCCTATAGTTTAACATGCAACAAACATTTATATTTTTAAAATATCATTCTGTAATAGTTCATTAAATTCTGTTACCTAAATGTGATTTCAGCTCGTCCTATACTGTACCAGAGCACACAGAGTGCATCCTCAAGAACACTACAATGTATCATTCAGCAAGCAAGCAATGGTTTTGATATCATCTGGAAGAAAAACAATATCTACCTCAGAGAGAGGTCTACCACACTCAACATGCCCAATTTTTCACAGGCAGATGAAGGCACCTATTCATGCCGACAGCAAGCTGGACCATACTATCTAGCTACTAGTGAAAAATCGGCTCTGACTTGTAAGTTCAAGAACAATGATTTAAGCACTCAAGCAAGTTTTAAGTAGCACAATAAATGTATAACTATATGTATGTATATAACTATATGCATGTAAATGTGTAACAATAGTAGTAGAGATTTCCACAGTCAATGAAACTTGAATGGAGAAGAGAGCTGTTAAGCTTGAATTTCTTAGGAGAGAAAATGTTTTAGATTAGGAAATACTAAGACAGAAACATTGGTCTTTTGTTAAATGATTTGTGTATTTAACAAAGTTATAATATTAATTACATTTTTATAAATTTGCTATTGAACTTGCTTATCTTTTTGTGCTTTGCTCTGTTTCTGGGTAGAAGTGAAAACATCCAGAGTTTTTCTGTGAAGGGTTGCTCAGTGTAGCATTTCCAATATTTCAGAATTCATCTTCCACTGAGTCAATGAATATTTGGACAATATATTTTTGACTTACAAAGCTATCCATTGCAATGTGCACACTGAGTCTAGTGATAAATAATCTTCATCCATTTGAGTGAACACAAATCAGATTTCAGGAGATCCTTAACATTCATTTCCGCTTGTTCATTTAACAGACTTTTTTTGAGGTGTCTTTAACCATAATTCTGTTTAATACAATTTTTGGGGAGAACAAGTGCCCTTTCCAGCCATTTATAAGGGTATCAAAAATCGCTTAGGTTTCTTAAAACTGTGGAAAAGCTTTCACCTAAAAATCAGACATGAAGAAAGTTAATCACTCCTTATCTGAAAGAATCAACTGGAAATTCATAAAGCCAGAACCCTTTCTTCTTCCAAGAAAAACTAGGCCTAATTCTAGCTCTAGGAAAATTATTCTACTGGCCAGTCATAAAATGTGAGGTTTAACAAGAGAGATACATTCTCTGCCTTGAATTTTAACTTCACCCTTTTTTTCCTACAGTTTTTCAAGGTCTTCCTTTTGTTCAAATGTTTTAGTGCTGTAATATTATCCAGACCCTAGTGATGTGTAGAATAATCTTTAGTTTTTTTGTTTGTTATGTCCAGACAATAGGGGAAGGTTTTGAAAAATCTATTTTCAAAAGACTAATTTACTTAATTAGACTTAGATCCTCTCACGCTGTTAGGCACACTAGGTGACAAGCTGTTTCCACAAAGATCTGTCACTAGCAATGTCTGAAGTCTGTTGTCAACTGTTCTGAGGCCCTCCATGAAAGTGTGGAACCAAGTTACACAAGAATGTCCATGTTTGCGCTTTCCTAGTATTGACCTCCATGTCGTCGCAACTCTTGGTATGCGTAATTCATTTTGTCATTTTGCGCTCTGTCACAACCTCACCAAATGATCAACTCACAAATCCGCATAGGATTTCCTTGTTTGAGACCTGATGCATGTAAACGATTTGTAAAATCCATCTCAGCCATTTTTGTTGAAAGACTAATACATGATGTTTAATGAAGGGAGAGATAACTTTTTTTTCCAGATGGCACCAAACCGGCAACTCCAGACATTGTAGGAGATAATCTCTCTGAACGAGGCTCCCCAGGTGTCATTAGCTGCGTGGCTCCCAGCACCACAGCTTTCAAGGCATTGTTTTATAAAAACAACGTCAATTTTTACAACACAACAGATGGTTACTTTGATGAAGGAGGGCAGGCTGTCTTCAATTATACCATCCCGTCAATCTCTGCCAATGATGCTGGAAGTTACATGTGTAGAATAGAAAGTAGTCTTGGCCTCTCTGATCTTACAACTGCTAGTGATATTATATGTAAGTTTTGAGGTGCTAGGTCACATTAATGTATTGGTATTAATATAAATAAAATGTATGTTTATTTATTGTTTATGTTGCAGTGTTTAAAATGATCATTTTTTTTTTTGTAAAGAAAAAAAATGTAACTTAATACATTTATTTCAAGGTAACTCCTAAGATAATTCCTTTTTTTTTATAGTAATTTTCACTAAATTCTTTCTAAAAGAAAGCTAATTTAATGTTCACTAGCTTCTGGTGTCCAAATTTGTAGTCTGATATGATGTGCTTTGTTATAGAGCACAGTAAAAAAATATTGACTGTTATAGGATAAACATATATCAGACAGAATTCCGGATTTATATCCAGGGCAAAGTGAATTTGGTGGCCCCAAATGAAATTTAAAAATAAAAAATAAACAGCAAAAAAATAACAAGTATGCAATTAATTTTTTTTTAAACCTAGTGACTCCAACACTAACATTTGGCACAAGTTTTGGTATTTGTTCTCTAAAAAAGATGTTTTCAGTCTTCATAGTTTGCCTATGCCTAAGGCCAGCCCTGCAGGGCAGAGGCATATCAAAATAGGAAAGCATTCTTGTCTTCAAGCTTATTTTTAAATTAAAAGTATGGACTTCTTAATAATTGGTATCTCTTAATGTTTCACAACAGATGTGGGTCAGTGCAGTAACAACCCATGTGAACAGAATTGTAAAGAAAATGATTTGGGGACAAATTTCAACTGTTCCTGTTTGCCAGGCTTTTCACTCAACAATGATGGGAAGACATGTGGAGGTCAGAGTTCAGTTTGTATTATTAGATGTATATTTTTTGTATTTGTATAGCCTCTAAAAGGTTGACTCAAAATTTTTATGTTGACACGTTTTTCCAGGATGAAATTTATTTATAAATGATATATTTATAAACACTGAGTTTTGCTTAATTTAAATGTTTATAAACACTGAGCTATGCTTACAAAAGTTGAGCCCATTCAACTGGAAAGAGAGGGCAAATGTTCAGGCAGGCAATATTCAAACCTGGGACCACTGAGTCAGCTGTCAAGAATGCAAACTACTGGACTATGCAACCTTCTGATGATAAGCTTAAGCTAGAGTGGGATAAACAATACTAACATACATTAAAATTGTAAAAAAAACAAAACAATTTAAATGACATAAGAATAATTCTGTTGTATTTATCTAATACAGTATTATGTTAGGTAATTACGCTTTACTGATTTTCAGTGTGTGATAGCAACCATTATGGAGAAGGTTGTGCCTTTACATGTGCATGTAATGTCAACAACACAGCCAAGTGTGACAGTGTCACTGGTAATTGTCAGTGCAGCACTGGATGGGAGGGACCCACCTGTGACTCTGACATCAATGAATGTAATTCAAGTAAGTATAAATATATGTGAAAGAGACATGACATGACACAAAAAATGTACTACAAAAAGGATTGGGAAATCAGACTTGGCTGTGTTCATATCATCTATCAGAGTTATTCCATTTGTTGCATACACACATTTTTAAAGGCATATATTTACTAATAATAGAGGTATGATGTTATACATTTAAAACATACACATTTTTTTTTTAGTTTGATTGAAATTTAGCATGTTATGAATTAGTGGTGTGAACCTAAATAATTATTTCAATGTTTTATCATAGACATAAAAAAATGTTACATAACTTTAATTTGAACAGATCTAGATTTCTGTAAAAATGCTTCCAACTGCATCAACACATTTGGAAGCTTCATGTGCTCATGTCCAAAAGGATTTATCAATGCCACATCTGGCAAGGCTTGTGAAGGTATGTTCTCATGTTTGTATTTTGACTAATAAGTGGATCATGATAATTTACAAGACATTGTTCTTAAAAATAAAACCAGTTAATTGAATTGTAAATGTCACTTTTCATAATCTTTCAAAATTGAAAGGGTTATATCATCTGTTCTAACTTGTAAATTTGGAATGTGTGTAAATCTTTCTCCAGACATAGATGAGTGTCTAACTAACCCTTGTAAGGCAACTGAAGCATGTCTCAATACCAATGGTTCCTACAGTTGTTCTTGCAAACCAGGTTATCAGGTGACATCAGGAGGTGACTGCATAGGTAAAAAGGCTGAGAATAGAAAGCTTTAGCAATTGGTTATTATAGTAATAATTGGCCATTTTTTGGCACATTTGGTTCACTACTTTGTTAAACTGTAGAAAACTTGGTATCAATACTTATGAAAATCTTAACTTTGAAAATATATGAGGAAAACAAAAATAGATGGCACTGAGGTGCTTGTAAAACATAGGCAACTGAAGCTGATGATGTATGCCTCTATTATTAGAAACAGCTTTTATGGTGATAAGGAATGGAGATAATAATTCACATCTTGTGGAGGGGGAGGGTCTTTTCCTTTTTTCAAATAATTACTCTAAAATTGAACTTTGAGAAAAAATATACCCTACATATTCAAACTCGCTAAACATCTATGTTAAATAGTAGCTTTAGGCTGGAGCTATTCAAAGAGAAAACCCAGAAGATGATTCTAGAAAATAAATATTTTACCAATTTTAATCTACTTGGTACAAAAAAAATCATTAGAATTTTGAGCTACAATTAGTCATTTCAGCTCCATCAATCTATTTTAGCTTAATCAATAGCTTACTATTGAAGTAGGCCTACGGAGTACCCCAAGGATCAGTTCTAGGCTCAGTACTGTTTACTATGTATACATACCCACTCAGTGGTGTTATACGGCCAACTGCATCTTATATCACTTCTTTGCCGATGACTGAGTTATATGATTCCGCAGTACTGTCAGAGGTGTCGCATCTGGCAGAGAAAATCAGTGGTACCGTTGCAAGGGTGAGCGATTGGATGGTTGAGATTGGATGATTCTAGAAAATAAATATTTTACCAATTTTGATCTACTTGGTACAAAAAAAATCATTAGAATTTTGAGCTACAATTAGTCATTTCAGCTCCATCAATCTATTTTACATTGAATCTTTTCTTTAACTGTGATTGCTCTATTTGACAGATATAGACGAATGCAGCAGTCAGTCTAATCCATGTGCACAAACATGTAGCAATGTTTTAGGTGGCTACATCTGCAGCTGTTCAGATGGCTACATGTTTGACCAAAACAAGAAATGTGTTTGTATGTATAATTTTCATATTGATTAGCATGAAAGACATTTAAATTTAAACATATTGTTAGACATACAGTCAACTAAATTAATGCAAGTAGTTATATAAATTATTGACTGTTGGAGCTTTTGTGGCATTGGATTTTGAACATAAACTTTATACAAATTCCAAAAATAAATCTATCCATCTTTTAAATCCTTAACATAACAAGCATTTGAGTTTGTGTTTTTTACCAAACTTAGTGTTCTATAATTTTTTTCTTAAAACATTTCTGTATTTACTCTTTGTGATAGACAACTCAATCTAGTTTTTTTTTTTTTTTTGTGGGTTAATGTAACTAAATTTCATTAAATAATTAAAAGAAAATTGTTTATGACATAGCATAACAAGCAATAGGAGGGTCTTTTGAAACCCAAGGTCTTTTAAATTTTTTTACAAAGCTAATAGTAATCAATTCACTAAGTCTGTCTGTCTGGTAAAAGGTTTGTACATGTTATTTTACCAACACCTAATTTGGGATCAAGCTGAAATTTGGCTCAATTACCTGAGAAAACTAGAATAAATTTTAAAAAAAACTTATTAGTTAACTATTGGTAATTAATCATTTTGTTTGGTATCTTGAAGGATGGTATATGCTGAATTAGGACGTAATCATCTTCTTTTTTGAAGTAACGTCTGTATTATATAAGATAAGATAAGATTAGATCCCTTTATAGGTCGCCTCTGTATAGTAAGCTTTAAACAAACAATAAATAAATATACAAATAGCGCTCATATTGAGAAAGCTAAAAGCATGAAATAGCGCTAAACAAAAACAAGAAATAAAAATTACACTTAGTATAAGGGTTTTTTTTAAAGTATTTTTTAATGTTTTACTTGTTTCAAGAAAGCTTTTTGTAACTGTGATCATATATTATATATACAGTAACGTCTCTTGGAAGAAATTCAATCTGCATATAGGAAGTGCCGTAGCACAGAGACAGCAGTGATCAGGGTACTAAATGACTTAATTCACAATTCCGACATAGGCCACATATCAATACTTTGATATGCTAGACCATGAACTTATGATGGCCAGATTCTCTGCCACTTTTGGTTTAGCAAGAATTGTTCTAAAGTGGCTTGGATCCTACCTGACTGAACGTCTCAAAGTGTCATTGTTAACGGGAAAGAATCAACAAGCTTACTCTTAAAGTACGGAGTACCCCAAGGATTAGTTCTAGGCCCAGTACTGTTTACTATGTATACATACCCACTCAGCTGTGTCATACTGCCAACCGGCATCTTATATCACTTCTTTGCCCATGACTCACAGTTATACAATTCCTCGGTACCCTTAGAGGTGTCGCATCTGGGAGAGAAAATCAGTGGTACCATTGCAAAGGTGAGCAATTGGATGGTTGAGAATAAGCTCAAGATAAACGAAGACTAGACAGAAATAATTAAGATTGGCACTCGGAACAACAAGCAAAAGTTGAGAGCACAGATTTGTTTTTCACAAACTGCCAGGTTCCTTATGTCCATGTAGTACGGAATCTTAGAGTTTTCTTTGACTCAACACTATCTTTCGACCCACTCATAAGTCAGCTCTGCAAGGGTCTTTATCTCCAGGTGCACAGATTAGGCCAGATCCGACCATATCTGACAACGCAGTCAACAAAAAAGCTAGCTGTGACATTCATACTCTCCCACCTTGATAGCAGGTATACCTGATGACAAAATAGCCAAGCTGCAATGTATACAGAACAACGCTGTTTGAATAGTCCTTAAAATTTTGTAGAAAAACAAGACGATATTCTGCTACTACGCTTTTGCACTTTGCTCCATTGGCTTCCCCTGAAAGCAAGAATCGACTACAAGGTGGCCACACTTTATCATCAGTGTATATATAACAATAAAATGTCCCTATACCTTAGTGAACTGATCACTCCATATGTCCCTCAGAGAGCCCTGTGCTCAATGGACTCAATGCTTCTAGTGGTGCCAGGTTTCTTCCTCAAAAGCTATGGTCTGTGGGCTTTTTAAGTTCACGGACCAAAGGTTAGGAACTCACTCCCCATTGATCTCAGACAGACAACATGCTACTCAACTTTCAGAAAGAACATTAAGACCTACCTGTTTAAAATTTTTTAGAATAGTTTGTCATATTAGCTCTTGTGTTTGTGTTTGTAATGTTATAACAGCGCCTTGAGCCTACATTTTGTTTGTTAACAGCGCTTTATAAATAAAATTATTATTATTATATATATTATTCTACTTAAGAAAATACAGACACAGAAAAATCAAAAGAAAATTAGCTGTTATGTTTAGAATGGGGTGAAGAAAAATCAATCTCTAGGGTTTCTAACTGACCTTTCTTGGTATGTCAAGAGCTATAACTCATTGTCCTTTTTATGCAGCTGTCTTCAGACGTGAGTTTGAAATTCACTATCCATCAGTTTCACCATCAGATAATGTTTTGACCTTAAACTCTTTGGAACATAATAACACTCAAGGTGAAATATACAACACAGTGAGTAGATTTGTTAAGGGGCTATTATAATTTTTAAAAAAATTGATTTAATTTAAAATTTTGATTAATTAATGTTGTATCTAATATATGTAAACATTACATTGTTATTGAACATGTCTTTAACAAGATGTACCTGTCTGTAAAGAACACTATAGTGAGTAGGTTATTGAGGAATAGCCTAATGTGACGTTTTCTGTTTATCTAATTATTCTTATATTAAGTGTTGATCAAACAGAAACATCACATTTTATTAATAACTTAATAATTCAAAGAAAAAACATCTGTATTGTCTCTACAACTTCTTTAATAATACTTCTTCAACTTTCACATATTAGTAATTTCTCAATTCAATTACAACTTCTTCATAAAATGAAACTTAAAAGATATAACAAAATTTCACTTATTATAACTTTAACTAAAAAAACTTCAACTAATGTCACATCAACTAATATCGCTTTAACTAATGGACCCGCAAATATTTAAACACATCACCATTACTAAACAAAGACTTATTACTCTACAAAACTGTTACTATGCGAGGACCCCGACTAACTCAATTTCCCCTAATTTATACTTTTCTCCATTGTACATTCCAGAATGATGGAAACTTCTCCCCTAATTATTTTATTAACTTTGACCTTCTAGAAGCTGACGTCTGCTATTTTTTTCCTTAACCTTTTTCTTAATTGGATGCCTAAAATTAAATTGTTTACGCTGGACAGCACTGGCTTGACCTTGGGCTTCTAGAAAGTGGTCGAAATAGGTTACAGTCTCGAATTGTGACACCTAAGCATATAAACATTACATCAGGAATACAATTTTTGGTGGACTTAAAATAAGAAGAATAAAAGAGGTCTCACCCCCTCCACTGGAAGCAACTGAGGTGCCATTTTGCCATAACTGGCATACAGGTAAACAGAAGGATGCTGATGACTGAAATCATGTCTTCCATTGCTGTCTCCTTGTGTGGAATAGCCATTATGACATAGAATATTCTCATCTTTCATCTATAAAATGTCTTTAGTTTAAATAGATGATATGCTTTTAGATAGATATACTTTCAATCAATCCTGAACAAATTCATCTAAAACGAAACAGTAGAAAGCCTATGTCAGGATTGATAGATGTAATCTTGTTTATCCAAAACATCTATGTCAGGATAGATAGATCTAGTCTTAGTATTTATCTGTCCATAAAGCCTATGTCAAGAGTTGATAGTAAAAAGTTAGCAAAGTTCCCCCTTTCAGAGCTTGTGGTCTATAAGGCAGATGATGTTAATGTCATCTGTTTCTGTGACCTACGGTGAATGAGGGTGTCATGTGACTAGCTCAATGACCAACCGTCTTTACTTTTCCCCAACTAATGTCAGGTACCCGTTAGAGCTGGGTGGACTCAGAGGTATCTGAAGATCCGAAATTAAAAATCCCAGTCTTCACCAGGTCTTGAACCTGGGATCCCCAGTTTGGAAGCCCAGCACTTTACCTCCAGCCACTGCACTTCTATTAATTTAATTTGTAATGTCATATGCCATAATATTGAATCATAAAACAATATCATGTGTGCTAGCATGTAAGTAAGAAATGCATTCAGTAATGTTATTTACTATTGTCTCAAAATTTATTTTATTTCCTCAGATTAATAGACAACTGCAATTACTTGCAAAAGGTTACTTGGACTGTAGTGCTTCAAATCTAAGGTTTGTAAATAGAATAGTTTATTTTAGAAATGGGTTGTTTACTTTCATATCTTTGTATTTGACTATGTGCAAAGTTAAGTCTAACTCAACAAGACTCTGCAAAACATCAAACCTTAAAACTACACTTTGCCATGTTCTTTATGATTTCAGTTTTTTATTAATTCTATTTTATTTTAAACATTATATCAATTTTTCATTTTTGATTTGGATAAATTTATATACTTTCTTTTTCCTTTAGAAATCTTTTTTGAAAAAATATAAGTATTATATACAAAAAAAAAAAAAACAAGATTACAAAGACAGTTTGTGTGGAAACACAAACTCAAAATTGGCTTCCTAGGCACGTAAAAAGGCAGGTCTCAATATTTTCAGAAAGAATATCATAATGAAATTCTCTCAAAGGCAAATGACAGAGAAGAATGAAGAAAGAAGCTTGACAGATCCTGTGTGGTGCCTCAAAGGTCGAGCAGACCAAGGGATAGGTGAAAGTGAATATGAAGTTAGATGTGAACCTGGCCTATCCGATGTCTTATAATATCTAATTGTTCTAATTGTTTTGTAAAGGGTCAATCTCTTATTGAAAGCCTTTGCAGTTCATGCTTTGATATGAAAAATTAATAGTGAATAGTTGTAAAAATGGTGTATTTTATGAAAAAACTGATTGCATACTTGATTTTAAAAATTAGATTTTTCGCTTACAGAAAAGAAAAAAGTAGCCGTTGCATCAGAACTTTGAATGGACTAAAATATTATGATGTTATCATTTTCATTTTCTCTTGTAGTTTCTGAGAAAGGGGGCGGATGGACAGACAGGTCACACAAAACTTAGTGTCTTTTCCCCTTTCGGGGGCCGCAAAAAATTATATTTTCAAAAAGAAAGTTGTTTTTTTATTATTTGATTTATTAGGACTCAAAGGAAGAAATAATGATTTTACCTACATGAATACAGTATGTATTATCATAATAATAAATCACTTTGATATTATCCCACAGAAAAGGCAGTCTGGTAGCTACGATAACTGTGAACATGAACAAAGATGCTTACACAAATCTTGGTGGTTACTTAACTAAAGCTTTAACTATGATGAATATGTCAGAATTAACCATCAATGAAACTAGACAGCCTGACGCTTACATCTTTGTGAAGCCTTTACGTAAGTATACATACATTTCTTTCTGGCAAGCATTTCACTTAATTAAATTAAAATAAATTTGGGGATACTCTTGTTTCAGAAATTTTCTGTTGTTTTCTAGTCACTTTAGATGTGTTCCCTAGAGGTGATGAGGATTAGGCGAGAATGGGTTGTATAAAACTTTTTCAGCTGCAGAGTATGAGAAATGATGAAGGGTGTGACTTAAAGATTGGAATGTCTCTGCTAATTGTCATATAGAAGGCCTTTCAATTTCCTTGATATATAACACTCATTTTCTTTTGTGTGAATTTTACTTAGAGACACAGACCTGGAGTATTTTGCCACAGCTGATAAAAACGCAGTAGCCTATAGCTTGCTGGCTGTGCATTAAAAATTTCTCTGTCTTTAAATAGGAAAGTTATGTGCTGTATGAGTTCTCCATCTATTTTAGAAGACATTCCCTGCTGACTGGCAAAAAAAATAGAACATGTTTTTATTGTTAAGCTTTCTCTTATGCACATACAAAGCCTTCATATTTAGTTTAACTTATAATTGAAGTACATAAAAATGCATAAATTGAAAGAGAAACTATACTGCAAAGCAAAGTTTTAGACACAGATTAACTTGATTAGATGAAATGTTTACCTATCAATATGTTCTATTACTATTATTAGGTGTCCAAAGAGATACACCACAATGTGATCTAAGGGCACTCATTGACCCATGTGAAAGTAATGAAAATTGTAATGTTGATGATGAAGGCATCTCCTACTGCCAGATACAGTTGTAAGTTTTCTGTTGTCTTAAGTTTGTTTGGACTGATTAGAAAGACATTGAATGGTGATCTCTAGACATCTCAGATACATTGAAATCAAGGCAAAGACGTGCATCTGATATTTTATTTTAATTTTGGTGGGGCCTTAAAAAAGTGAATAGTTGAAGACTATTTAAAAAGTGACTTAGTTGATGACACCTTCATGACATCCTAAACACAATCAATGTGCAACTTCTATCACATGAATACCCATCACAAAAAAAACAGTATAAAATGAGATAAATTTAAAAAGTCAGTAGTATAAACAATAAAAAAAAATCTGTCTAACAGTTTTATAGGAAAAGTAAACTGTAAAAATACAAGTGAAGATCTAACAAGTTCAAACTTGAATGAAATATAAATGAACAAAAGGATGAGTAAATTAAGATGTTCAATATACTAGTATGTTAAAGTAAGATGTTCAATATACTAGTATGTTAAAGTAAGATGTTCAATATACTAGTATGTTAAAGTAAGATGTTCAATATACTAGTATGTTAAAGTAAGATGTTCAATATACTAGTATGTTAAAGTAAGATGTTCAATATACTAGTATGTTAAAGTAAGATGTTCAATATACTAGTATGTTAAAGTTCCACTTTCAGTCTAGAGGGCAGAGGATGTAAAGGTCATCTGTTTCTGTGGCCCACAGTTAATGAGGGTGTCATGTGGCCAGCACAACGAACGACCAACCACCTTTATGTTTCCCAAACTAATGTGTCATTAGAGCTGGGTGGACTCAGAGGCGCCCTTTCACCTATCCCTTAGTCTGTTGGACCGTTGGGGCACCATGCAAGATTTGTTGACGGTCTTTCTTCATTCCTCTCTAGTATGTTAGCTATAGATTATGAATGTTCCAGTTTGAATAGAAAATTATTCTGATGATTGTTTATCTGTCATTTGATATAATACACACACACACACACAAATAAATTGGATTTTCATATTCTTGTAGAGAAAGAGTTCTAACACATAGAAGACTACAACTAATTATGCTGCCTTATGATTGTCAAGTACTCTATTTATATCTTATGTTTAGATTAGCTTTGAAATCTTTTTTTTTACAAAGCTTATATCAACTCTGTCTGTCTGGTACAAATTTGAACATGTTATTTTTCCCACACCCATTCTAGAATCAAGTTGAATCTTTACACAGTTATTTATTTTAACAGTACATGAATTTATAAAAACAATTAATCAATTTATTCCTGGTAATTAATTATTTTGTCTGACTGATACCAAAAATGGAAATTAATCCTTCTGTATAAAGAGATATGGCTAATTATGTGGGATTTTGTTCCCTTTGATAATTATGCATGCTATTTTTCACACATCCATTCTTGGATAAAGTTGAAACTTTGCAGGATTATTTACTGCAATAAACAGAACATGAATCAATTAAAAATTAACTAATTAGTCAATTAATTACTGGTAATTAATTATTTTGTTTGATATTGAAAAGGGGAAATAATTTCTACCTTATTGAGATATATAGCTGTAAATGTGGAGTTCCTCTCCTTAAGTATGTTTTTTTAAAGCATTTTATATTTTGCTTATTTTCAGATTGAGTTCAGCCTCAATATTAGAAGGCAACATTTTTGATTACCTTGGACTTGGCATTGGTGTAGGTGTCATTGCAGGCATCGCACTGACTATTACCATCATTGTTATATTCTACAACCGGAAGGTGAAATATTATGAGAAATCCACTATAGAGTCTTCCAGTAAATATATTTTTTTTATTTCCTTTCTAAAAATATATTCATAGACTCACCAACTTTTTTTGTTGCAGTTAAATCTAATATTTATAAATTTTAGCCTTTCATTTGTTGATTTGCAATATATGCAAATTTAGCATTTTATTTCTGAACAAAGAGCTTGAGCTGATCTTGTTTACTTATTAACTCTTTCTCTCCATAATTATTTACCACATTCTGGTGGAATCAACGCTGGTAACGTCAGTTAGGAGAGAAGGAGTTAAGCACACTTTGATTTCTATGGTTAACTACCTATAAGTTATTGAATAGTATGAATTGAATGAGGGAAATAATTTGAAGTCTACTTTTTCATGTAATAAGAGATGTTAGTTTTGCTTTAGATTGCTCTGTAGTCACACATAGCTACATATCTCTTGATGTGTTACTGGCCTATTGTCTATATACAACTAAAAGATTTCAAACCAATACGCTAAGTCACAGCATTGCTGTTGTGATTGTCATTCTACATGATTTACTGGATTAAAATAGTTAATACAGATTCTAAGTTTTAAACAGTAATACCTTTTTTCTCTATGAAACCTAATTATTTGGAATGAAAATATTTTTTTTGTACTAAAGTTATTGTTTTTTTTTTCATAGACTTCCTGGTTAAATTAAATGTAAAATAAATTAGTGAGCACAGGAGATAAAGACTTATTATGAGCCCAACTATGAACATTGCCAAAATGACTTACAAACAAAACTTTGTTCCCGCATTGTCTAGCATCAAAACATTAAGATGCCACATCTAGCACAAAGTTTGTTACAAAGCATCAAGCGCTACCTCCAGATATCAATATAAAGTACCAGAACAAAACCTAGTTGTTTGGAAGCTACTTTTTGCTCATTTATTTAAGCAGTTCATTCGATGACAATCTTTACATTTATCATTTCAGTCAAAAAGAATGACAGCCAACGCAGTAGCAAACTCATCAGCCCTGACAACAGTTTGAATTCTCAAGAAGATATTTACCAGCCGGAACCTTTTTTTCAGCGCATCATCAAAAGAGCAAATTTGAAAGTGACCGATTACAGAAATGATGTATAGTAAGACACAGCCATGTTACACAGCATTTCTGAGTTATTGTAGATATTAGACTATATATGTAATGGAAAGTGCTGTGGATGTTTACAATGAACAATGTCATTATCAAGAGTATCAAATTTGTTTTCATTATTTGTACATTTTTTAAAATACTATTTATAAACTTTCAGGATATATTTGTATTTCTTGCCATTGATACTTTTAGATTTGAATTTATGTGAAGAACTAAATTATTGTTATCAAAATAATTTTCACTTTGTATATTTTGTTTTATTTGAATATGTTTGTGACAATAAACTGAATGTATTTCTTATTTTTTATTCCTCCAACTGGCTAATTTATCATAACACAAAGTAAATCAATTCTTATCACTATTTTTTTTTTCTATAGATATGAACAAAGTTTTAAAGCTCTTCAGTTATCAATAGTTTACGATTATTGACTGCTATACATTGTTGTTAATCCAACAGTCAGTCATGTAATGAAAATAAACTAAAATTCTAGAGCAGTGTTTCCCAAACTGTGTTCCATGTGTCACAGCCTAGTTCTTGTTGTAGGCGTGATGACGCGAATGTCTCTTGTGTGTTGTACTGGTACTACTAAGATATTCTTTGACTTCTTAATTAAATACTTTCACTCGCGCACTAGATTTGCTAGTGCGTGAGAACACTAACATGCTGAACTCTCTGACCACAATATTCAGAATAATTAATAGACTCACTGGTAGCAGACATGGTTTTTATTACATATAGTATAATTAATAACAGATATTGGCAAGTCCAGCCATCAAGAAATATTCACAAAACATAGTGAATTATAATCCAATGAAATACTTCAGGTATCACATATACTCCAAAGTCACTCTTAATATTTATACATTACTACACTGGACAAGATATCCATAATCAACCTCTCTCTACGAGAGTCCAAGATCAACTGCCGTCCACCTCGTGGTCAACTTCCGACCAAAAACAAAATCTCGTGCGAACAAGCACGGAATGGTTCAGTGATTACTATTCACCAAATATTACAGGGGTTCTAAAACTGACGTGACATACGCCCCTTCCCCTAGAAAAGATTTTTGAAAAAAATCTTTTACAAAAGTACATATGATTGTAATGTTCTATATATATATATATCTAGTAGCTTACTCACTTATGTCAAGCTGATCTAATTAATCACCTCAATATTGATTGCTCAATTATACATAAATATTAATGTCATGTCATTCATTTTAACTATGAATGGTTCCCTATACTAATTAACAAATGCCTTGTTCAACTTTCAAAATGTTTGCTTAAAAAATATACATTAGTATGATTACATCTACTGTACAAGTATTTTTTTTTTTTTTAAAAATATCAATGCAAGTTAAGACTTTATTCTCCTGAAGTAAAGTTACATTATATTGAAATGTTTTGCATGAGCATGTTTAATTGCTATGTGCTCTTCCTATTAACATACATTGACATCTCAATTTTAAGAGGGGAAAAAAAGAAAAAAATTTAAAGTTATTTTACATCCAATCATTTATACAATATAACACACCCAATGTGTATCATCTGACATACTAAGTGCATTTATTGAAGTAGTTCCCAAAAAAGTTTACATACATCTATACAAGTATATTTGTGTTCAGTATTCCTTATATTACTCTAAGTTCCGTCACCATTATATAAGGTTACTGTAACATTGTCTATAATTGCTATTGATAGCACACATATGTGGTATTTAAAGTAGAATAGCATAAAAAATGATAGCATTCAAGCGTGTACCACTTGGAAAAAAATCAACAATATTTACATTTGTGAGCTATTTTTCAAAAAAAATTTCAGGTCAATGTGTTTGTTTACATTATTGTGTTTACTAACCATATAAATTATTAGCACATCTAGTTATTGTGATATTCTATGTTATTGTCAAATTGTGATAAATATGTAATGCACAGTTAATAAAAAAAAATGATAGTACAATAGCATCAATGAAAGAAAAAAATGTCATCATGACCCAATAAAATGATACAAGTGTAACAAAAATATCTCATGACCTAGTTACAGAAAAAAATGTCAGCTTGACCTGATTAAAAAATGTCAGTTGTTTCTAATTGTATTATGAAGTTAAACATTTTCATAGCTTACAGTAATATATCTTCCTCTAAATAACTTGTTATTAAATGCTTTAATAATTCTATAACAATCTTCTACTGTGTCTAAGTGCACAAATGCTTTCTTATTTGATCTATCCTGAGTTCTTATATCTACCCATTTAACATGTGCAACATTGCTAAATTCTCTCATGATAGTTTGACATGTAGTGTATCCTGATAAATTTTCTACTCTAATAATGTCAGCATTACTTGAAATGTTTCTAATAAGACTTGTATCTTGTGCAACAGACAGTTCACAAATTTCCCCCTTTCTTTGCTGCCCATTCCATAATTTCTTCTTTACTTATATCATTGACACCATTGACATTACCAATTATTGAATCTTGGGCTGGTGTATCTAAAATAATAACATCTACTTCTCCAGTTATCCATGGGGTATCTAAGTGTACTCTGGCTGTATCACAAATATCAAATTTGTTTTGATTGGCCTATACAAGTTTGATCTTTTCTGGCAGTTTTTGATTTGGTTTTACTAGTTTTGAATTTATTAATATGGCACTGCTTCCTGTATCTCTGAGGGCTTCTACTTTCATTCCATTTACGTATGAGGGGTATAGGTTTAATTTTGGCTTATTGTACTGCATGTAGGCTGTTAATTCTTCTCTATTGCCATGACTATTACTATTGTTATTGCTATAGTTATTATTTGGACTGATTGCCTCTATCATTTCTATTTCTGTTTTGCTGGCTAGTATTGTAGTTAGACTGATAGTTGTATGTGTCCCTCCTTGATTGTCTGTTAGTATTATAGTCATTGTGTTGATGTTATTTCTAAGGCTCCTTCTTTCTCTAGGGCTTGCACTCTGGTTTGATCTATAGTTTCTACATTGATTGTTATAGTTATTAGGATTGTTGTAATTATTTTGATTGTAGTTGCTAGGGTTGTGGTAATTAGTGTAACTTCTATATCTAAAGTTACTAGTATTAGTTTGTCTGCATTGGCTTTTAACATGGCCCTTCTTGCCACAATTAAAGCAAGTTTTTGAGTTAGAGAATTTAAATCTATCATTAGTATTACTGTTTATTGTACTGACTGTTGCGGCTAATTGATGTAGGTCTCTTTTATCCATGGTATGACCAGGATGGCTATCTTTAAAAAGGTTTAAATTAGTAATGAGATCAGTTTCTGTTTTTACTTTCTTTTCTTTAAGAAAAGTGAACACTAAATCTGTTACATTAGAAAGTACATTGTCAATTAGAATCATATCTAAAATTTGAATAGGATCTTTTATGTCACATTTAGCTAGTTCTAACCACTTAAGCATATTTGCCTTCATGTCAAATATAATTCTATTGAAGTCTCCATCTTTATTTAGTTTAATTTTTTTAAAGAGTTTTCTGTAATAGTCTTCACTTTTTCCAAAATGTTCCAAAAGTCTAGTTTTAACAGCAAGGTAGTCTTTTTTTTGTTCAGTTGTGAGTGTGCTTATTATATTTAGGGGTTCTCCAGATAAATTAGCTAAAAGATGTTTTGCCATATCCTCATTGTTTAAATTATAGGTGGATGAAATATGTTCAAACTGAACTAGGTAATTCTCTAATGTTTCCTCCTTAATATTAAATTTATGAAATTTGGAAATGAATGGTTTGTTAGTAGTTTGCTGGGTAATAATGTTGGGGTTCATTTTTGCTGCTTCCAATTTAACTAGTTCTTGTTTAGTTTCTAGTTCTTTTAGTTCTTTTTGATGAGCTCTTTCCGCAGCTCTTTCTTCCCTATCTTTATCCTTTTCTATTCTATCTTTTTCCTTTTCAGCCCTATCTCTTTCCTCCCTTTCTTTCCTTTCTATTCTATCTTTTTCTCTTTCTAATTTTTCTAATTCTTTTTTGATAAATTCCTTTTTCTCATCCCCTTCTAGTTCCATCATTTTGACAAGCTCCAAAATTTTATCATATGATGCCATGGTTATCAATGTAGTAGTTAAAGAAATAAATCAAAGTATACAGTTGCACAAAAAAATGAGATATGTTACAGATATTATATTATGTTACAAATATTACAAATGAGTGTGTTATGATGCAGTATATTTTTACAAAAATATAAGATCAATGGACTTTCCTAATAGTCATATTCAAATAATTATATGTATTAAATGAATACTTTTCACAAATGCAATAGTTCAAGTATGTTTCAATATGAAGTATGTATGGCTATTGTTTATGCCAGTTATAATAGAAAAAAAATTTAAATTAATAAGAAGTAAAAAATATTTGTACAATGTATAAAAAAGACAAACACAGAAACAATATGAATGACGACACAGTCTGCTATAAAAAGAAATCAATAACAAGAAGAGATGAGACAGGAGAGTTACAGATATGTAGATACAAGACTTTAGACCAACAATAATATGAATACAAACAGAATAGTTTGACAAAATACACAAACAAGACTAAAACAGCTAATAAATAATTCCTGATATGATCTAGTACCTCCCTACCAACAAGGATGACCTCAAACGCGTTGGGTCTTATTGAAGGTAAAAGAACAGATAGGATATTCCCTAATAGATCCTATTATTATGAAAGTCATAAAATAGTCCCTCTCCAGCCACCCTTACAAATACTTAAAAAATGAAAAATGTAAATGGTTACTCACTAGTGACTATCTTCAATAGTCAACATCAATTTATTGGATACTTTTAAATTATGTCAATGTATAACAAGTACATACAATAATTATTCAAACTTACAGGGGCTTTCTAGTGTAGTCTGATGTAGATAAGTTCAATCCTCTTAGTGTAGATCCATTGTCCAGTGATAATCCAATCATCGAATAAATCATTGAAATAAGTAAGGTAATATATCCAATAGTCCAGTCATAATATATCCAATTGTGAGCTCAATAATCCAAACAGAATTAATTACATTGGTAACTAGTAATCCAATAAAGGCTTAGTACAAATCATATGGGCAACGATGACTAGAATGAGAAATAGTATATATATATACTCCAAAGTACTTGAGCTTCTAGAAAATAATCCAACAGTGAATGACTGACTCAAATAGCAGTATAAGACAGGAAAAGTTCTTCACAGAAGATGTTATGAAGATCAGTTAGGACGATATGGTGGTATCACGTGCCCAAGTGTACCACTATTTGTTACTGGAACAGTGAAAAAATAATTAGGTGAGTCTCAAATGACGTACACCACGATGAATAGTCGACTTGAATGACGTCGGACTTGATTAGTACAGACAGGTTGCTTCGGATTTTCTTCAGTAATTTTCACCCAGATTGCGGCTCATCAGGTTGTAGCACTGACAGATTCTGAGATTGCTACAGTAATTTTTCACCCAGATTGCGGCTCATCAGGCATAACTGTATTCAGTGTCATACACATTAATTAAATGGACTATTATGTGTATGATGATGTTGAAGTAGTAGATCTCTAAAAGTTAAGATGCATGGGCCTAGTGTTTATCATCAATCTGCATCATTCTTGGTTCAAAATGAGTCTGTAAGGTGAAGTTTCTAGCTAAGTTACCTTCAACTTGATATTGTATTATGAGTCTAGTTGGTTATATTTTAGATCTATGGTAACGTAATTAGATCTAGAGAATCGATTTGAGATCATGGTGGAGCCAGGTCACCTGAGTTAATTTCTTGTTGTTGCAGAAAAGTTTGTTAGGCTTCTAAGTTCCGTTCAATTGTTTTTGCCGCCATACTGGAAAAAATAGTCTTTTGTACTTCTACGCCAGATTATATGTAGACGATCGACGATTTACTTGTTAAAGAGTGTAGGTTCGTTCTGTCATTTAAGACATACTGGCCACCATATGTCACAGCCTAGTTCTTGTTGTAGGCGTGATGACGCGAATGTCTCTGTGTGTTGTACTGGTACTACTAAGATATTCTTTGACTTCTTAATTAAATACTTTCACTCGCGCACTAGATTTGCTAGTGCGTGAGAACACTAACATGCTGAACTCTCTGACCACAATATTCAGAATAATTAATAGACTCACTGGTAGCAGACATGGTTTTTATTACATATAGTATAATTAATAACAGATATTGGCAAGTCCAGCCATCAAGAAATATTCACAAAACATAGTGAATTATAATCCAATGAAATACTTCAGGTATCACATATACTCCAAAGTCACTCTTAATATCTATACATTACTACACTGGACAAGATATCCATAATCAACCTCTCTCTACGAGAGTCCAAGATTAACTGCCGTCCACCTCGTGGTCAACTTCCGACCAAAAACAAAATCTCGTGCGAACAAGCACGGAATGGTTCAGTGATTACTATTCACCAAATATTACAGGGGTTCTAAAACTGACGTGACACCATGGAACACTAAGAAGCAGGACGTTTTGACGCAGCCGTTTTTGCGAAGGTCGCATGGGACGTTGTGTCACGAAATGTTGTTTTCACATTATGTATGTTCATTGTATTATTTCTTTTAAAAGAATGGTACATATCTTTGTTTTGTATGTGTGTTTGTGTCTAACTTATTTTTCATGTACAGAACAAGAGATATTTTTGACAGTTATGTTTGTGTATTTAAGTTTGTTCTTTAATTATTGTCAAATTACTAATATCACAAAAGACCAGGCTGCCATCCATACTTCACAGTATTGTTAACTCTTTCTCTCCGTAATTATTTACCACATTCTGGTGGAATCAACATTGGTGTCGTCAGTTAAGAGAGAAAGAGTTAAGACTTTTTTCCGTGTTGGGGGAGGGGTAGAATGTATACTTTGTTTATCTTTGTATAGTATAGTGAAAAAATCTGTTTATTATACATTTTGTCTTCATTTGTTTGACTTTACCTGCGTCAAGACTCTGGGGAGATGTGTCAATTTCTCAAGCATATCTTTTAAAAGTATCTTATCTTGTTCGAATATTAAACTGATGTCAATTCTTTTTTTTTAATTGTCTTTTGTAAAGAAATCGAAGAATGTCACCCAGTGCCTTTGCAGAACTCACATATAATTAAAGGGGAGGGGAAAGCATGTCATTACCATTCAGGAATCTGACTTATTATACATTCATGAAATAAGCAAAACCTTTATATAAAAATAAATTCGCTGGACGGCGTTAGAGCTCATACTATACATTATTAATACATACAATATTATAGTAGACTGAAAAAATTTTTTTTATAAAAGCTACGTACTTATTAAATTATCAATAAATTATATCTCGCGCCAAAAAGGCCGAGCCAAAACGGCTGCACCAAAACGTCACGTACCGGAACACTAGGGTTCATTGAAATAATGAAATGAAATTATCTCTAATAAAAATTAAAGCAAATTGTTCTGCTAAATACTCTGAATGTGCGAAGTGCTCCGTTAAGGAAAAGGTTTGAGACACACTGAGCTAGGGAGAGACTGGTAGACATTCCTTAAAGACATAATTAGCTGCAGTGAGAAAGAACTGCTGTTTGGGCGACATTTTCCCAACCATAATTATTGACATTATCAATAGAAAGTACCTTGTAGATTCAGAAATAAGAATTTAATAAAGAAGTTATTTGTTTTTTTTTCAATGACCATATTACTAGAAGAAAAAAAAAGTGATTCAAATAATTATTTCAGTAAATTACATGTTTAATTTTTTTATGCTTCTTTCCTTGGTTGGCCTCCTTCAGTCATAGAACGTCATGGTTCCTCTCTTACAACACGTTTCCATAGGCCAGTGACGTTTTCATATGCCTATGCAGCCTTATTCTCGTCCACATATAAGGCAGGTTTATGTGGCATTCGTGTTCGTGGTAGAGTAACCAGCCTTTCTCGTTTGGCATGCTTTTCTTACAGGGCTGAGGCCAATGCTTTTCGCTGTGACCAGATAATAAGATAATAAGGCTTGTCTTTGATTTCAAAGATTAAGAGTATTTCACGTGGCTAATTACGATCTCCATATTTCCCACATCCAACGTAGCTATGACTTGTCTGCCGGTTGTCGATTTGAGTTCTCTTTTCGCCGTCAACTTCTATCCTCGGCAGTAGATTTTTCTTTTGGTCTTAAATGTGTTTCCCGCGCCCTTTGTAAGAAATCTCCAGCTGTTTTGTTCGGAAGCTGCCTACTCCAGGCGCCCTCTTCTGTGTCAGTTAAAGCAACCTCGTGCCTAAACAGGCCTTTAAAGCGTTTTGGGAGGTGGCGGTGGTTGCTCTTGTTACGTTGTTCAACTTTCAGCTAACAAAAAGAGATTACCTCTGGCAGTTGTTCCCCATACGGGATATATGCCCTGCCCAGCGTAGGTGTCGAACTATAAGCAGTCTTATTACACTGTCCATACTTGTTCTTTTCTCACAGAGAATAAATACTTTACTGTAGACAATTAAACATAATTAATGAACAGAGACTTCGTGTTGATACAACTAGACATTGAAAGCTATTATTTTATTACGTCACATCTTTTTAAGTACTTCTTCACAAAAACACCCACAACAAAACAATGACGCAATATAAACATATTAACACATCTTTCTTTTTAAAATTCTTGTCAAAGTTCTTATCACATTATTTCTTTTGAACGCTTCACAAGTTGAGCATTTTATTTATTGTCGAAAAAATATCTTTAGACAATCCTGGCCAAAACACACTCTGTTTTGCCTTCGATCTGGTTTCCTAAAGACCAACATGACCTGTGTGCAGCTTGTCGAGAATTTCATTTCTCATACTTGAAGGAATTATAATTCTGTTTTCATAAAACAAGATTCCATTCTCTTCGTGAATACTGTCTTTGAATGACCAGTACACCTTTACTGCATCGTGCACTTGATATTTATTTTCACAGAAAATAAAGAAATTACTGTAGGCATTTAAACATGACAATGTATTCCCTGAGACTTCGTGTTGATATAAGAAGACATTGAAGGCTATCATTTTATTACGTCACATCCTCGAAGTACTTTCACAAAAACATCCACAACAAATAATGACGCAATATAAACATATTAGCACAATACTCGCATTTGCCAGTACAGTAAAAAAAAAAAAAGTATAGTTCCTCTTTTAGACCATAGGACAGATAATGTTGAGGTTATCTGATTTTTTGGAACCAACGGTTAACGAGCTGGGTGTCATGTGGCCAGCACAACGACCAACCACCATTACTTTCCCTAACTAAAGTCAGGTACCCATTAGAGTTGGGTGGACATAGGGGCGCCCTAGAAATCCCAAAGTTCAAAATTCAAGTCTTCACCGAAATTCGAACCCAGAATCAGAATTCAAGCAATTAACCACTCAGCTATCGCTCCAGAAGATCGCTATTTGTAGTACTGTTATGCCAACATGATCGATGATGGAGCGTAGACACCTTTGTTGAAAGCGTTGAAAAATCCTGAATTGCTTTTTGTATAGTGCCTATATCTCAGATCCATATAGTGTGGCTCAGAGAACCACTGCTAGGTAAAAGTTGATTTATTTTTGTTGTTGTTGGCAGCTGGAGCGATTTGTTCTGTCCAACGAACGGTTGTCTAGGCCTTCAAAAGAGAGGACAATTACGTCTTACACGCATCCATGTGTAAATCTAGTCTTGAATGTTAATTAGAAACTTAAATTCTGCTATAAGTGATGCATTATTGGATACCGCACTTCTTACATATGTAAAGTGATCTATCACATTGACATGATGACACTACAAGTCTTCATAGGCTTTACTTGGCAAGTTCCTAGCTACGTATAAAAATTTAACAGCTTTTAACCCTTAAAACGCGTGTGGCAGTTTAGTCTCTAAACATCAGAATTGTAATTCCATTTTGTATGCACTCATTGTAAAACAGCTCAGCACTTTAAGGGTTAATAAGTCTGTCAAGATGCATTTGGAGATGTCGTCAATTTACATGACGTGGTACAGAACAGTGACGTTTAACCATTAATAATCCACTCTTAAGGAATCTCATTCACCTAAACGAGCGGTCATGTGATAATAGTGATAAAACAACGGGAAAAACTGTCACATGATAACCATTGTTGTTTAAAATTAGATCGTAGTTTGTATAGAAGAGAGAATCACGTGGTTCAATGTTGTTTGTTTGCGATTGGTGAATGTGGTCAATTATATCCGTCTTGATAACTGGATAGAGGGCATAATTTGTTGTTCTAAATGTGGTCTCTGGAAGTCTAAAATGTTTATACAAGCATGGCATAATTTGTTGTTCTAAATGTGGTCTCTGGAAGTCTAAAATGTTTATACAATCATGGCATAATTTGTTGTTCTAAAAATGGTCTCTGGAAATCTAAAATGTTTATACAAGCATGGCATAATTTGTTGTTCTAAATGTGATCTCTGGAAATCTAAAATGTTTATACAAGCAATGAGAGATCTGCTGAGCCACGAGAAAGAAGACAAAGACGGCAACAACACATTCGACATGTTTCGGTTACGTTGACCAGATCAGCCTTTAGTACAACAAAAAGCAGGCCGTCAGCACCGTGTATCACATGTTGAGTAGCGCTAGGTAATTAGAGCAACAAATTAGCTCACAAATTGGTCTGTTGTTAGCACATCACTCAGAACCTGGACGCTCTTGTTTAGAGTGATTGGGCTTAGATACGAATTATTTCTATGACAAAGAGTTTTTGTTTGCATCCAAACAGTATTGACAACAGCTAGGTCATGAGTTTAGTCCTTGCTTGCGCAGACTTCTTCTAATCAAAGATCGAGCTGACCCAGCCTTTCAGAATGTTAACCTGTTCGTTTCGCTCACCTCGTCTATAATGTATTTGGGAAACCTTTTTTCTTCATTCGTCTCTGTCATTTGCCTTTAATAGAATTTCATTTTGATGTTCTTTCTGAAAATATTGAAACTTGCCTTTTTACCTACTTTGGTGGACCACCTCGGGGGGCCGATTTAGAGTTTGTGTTTCCACACAAACTGTCTTTGCAACCTTGTTCGCTTTCAGAAAAGAAAAAAAGTAGCCGATGCATCTAGTTTATGAGATCTAAACGGAACGGACGGACGGAGAGACCAAACAAAACTATTAGCGTCTATTCACCTTACTGGGGCCGTTAAAAATTCACAAATGTTTAGGAGCTCTGAGAAGTAGCTTTCATTAGAACAACTTTTTTTTTTATGTGCACAGCACTTTTCACGAAGAAGCTTAGTTGCAAATAATTTCAAATTGCAGTAATGGTCCAACAATCGAACATTGTTGACATCTATACAGCTTTCCTTTTGGCACTGTATGCATGATAATAGATCATCAATGTCATTATTTAATGTGAACAATGTGATAATTATTAATGCATTTAGAAAAATGAAGTGAAAGTACTGCAAGACTTCGAAGCGCGTAGTCTTTCTTCTAGGTTTCCAAATAGTTATGAACCAGAAGTTTGCGGTCTTAGTTGAAGAAATACGCCAAGCTTTGAAAAATCTTGTCTGGTTTTGAATCTACTTCAAATATAAGTGAACAAAATTATGACCTCAAAGCGACCTCTTTTATATGATAATCACTATGGAAACTATTATAGTTCTAGAATGGTTCTGACAGTTGTACTTGAGAATTTAAAAAATTGTTAGAAAAATGTGTCTGGGTTTTATATTTATCTAGTAAGGAGAATTTACAGGAAACTAAAAAAAAACAAACTTGTGTTCTACAAGATGGTCGCCAATGAATGATGCCCTAGCAGGAGTAGGATTGGAATTATTTGATAAAATGAAAGAAATGTGTTTTTAAAAAATTACTTTCTGCAATAACGTTACGAGGCTACAACGTTTGAGGAAAAATGAGAAATATTTGATACTAATAAGCCTTGTCTTCGAGTTTGACTTTAGAGAGGGGCCGCTTGGATGAACGGAGACATTTAGCTTGACGACATTCGACGGTTCCCTTCGTTATTATTCAACGTCTTGTTCGACATTCACTCGTCGACTAACTTATACTGTTGGCCTTTCGCCTGTTTTGTGTGTATGTGTGTTTTTACTTCGTTATTAGAGTGTTACCTCCCTTAAGTTTATCTGCGTAGTACACAGCGCGGAAGTGCCTGACACATTTGTTCTGCTTATTTTCGAGTACCAAATTGTCAGTGCGATCGATGATTATTAAATGTTTCGGAAAAAAGAAAGCTTAGTAGCAAGTAAAGACTTGCAATAAATCGAGATCAGTAATGAAGAAATTAAATCTTGGCATGGCTTTGAGCGCGAGAAATTTGAGGCTACAGAAGTAGCAAGATCTTGTGTGGATCCAGAGTTGACAGTTTCTTCAGCAGAACATTCAATTTCAAAGTTGCGACACTTTTAATCAAGAAGTTATATGGCCCTAAGCTCGCTGGCTGGACCAAAAGATTAGATATAAATGCACTTAGAATATGAAAGATCAGATGGTCGGTTATAGCTCTTAAAAATTCAAAAATAATTAGGTGTCATGGAAGGCGCCTTGGCTGAGTGGTTGTCACGTACACAGTATCTATATTTAGCCGCCCAAGGTTACCAGACAAAACTTATTAGCTCGGGGAATTCCTTCACTCAGCAGGAGAATGTTTGGAAATAAATGTGATTGGTTTTGAAATATTAATTATTGTACATTGAGCTGCATTTATTGGTTGGCATTGCAACGAGGGGATGTTAGACACGTGACAACGCTATACCCGGGAAAAGATTCTAGATTTTTGGTCAGTGTCGTACGGAACGTGTTAGGATTCAGACGTATATTTTACATTATTGTGTAGATCATTTATTTAGCAGAATTATATTTATTCTGTTCTATTCAAGTACATTTAACCATTGTAATTATTTGTGAATAGCTTTTCCAAGTTTTGAATTAAAGCATTTGTTTTAGACGAAGAGAAGTTCTTCATTGAATATAGTAACATACTTAGATCGACTTAGCGATTGGCAAATTCTAGATGATCCTCTTATCAACTGACAACATTCTGAATGATCGTATTATCAACTAGATCTAGCTACTTCTATACGATCATTTAATTAAAGACGATTTCAAGATCCTCAGCAATTACGATCATTGATTGTGCTTCAACGTGACATCTGGACATCAAGTTTGATTGTAACATCTAGCACTTTTGATGATCGTAACAGTGGTAAAGCGCCTGGTTTCTGAACCGGATTAACCGGGTTCGAATCCTGGTGAAGACTGGGACTTTTAATTCGAGGGATCCCACCTCTAATGGGTACATGATAAGTAAAGACGGTTGGTCGTTGTGCTGGCCACATGACACCCTCGTTAACCTAGGCCACAGAAACAGATGACCTTTACATCATCTGCCCTATAGATCACAAGGTCTGAAAGGGGAAGCTTTTATTTTTAGGTGTCATGGCATTATTACTTGTAAATGTTGTAACTGAATTGATTGTCATGACACACTATTACTTGTAAAAAGGTAACAACTGGAGTGGGGTGTCTCTTGTTAATGTGTAAGTACACATTTAGTTTGACGTGTTCTTTTTTTGTTTTGTGTTGTTGTTGTCACACAGCAACGTTCATAATCTTTTAGTCCCCCACTCACTAATTTCTGTCTACGCCACTACCTATTTTGTACTACGTGGCTGAGGGTTAGCAGCTGGTTTAATTGAGCAGTTGTATATAACAGCCTGACTACGTTTGGATCCGACATTCTGAAGAATCAATTTACAGTAAGTATTAACACCTCCTCATTATCCCACATCTCTCTCTCTCTCTTTCTCTCTCAATCTCTCTCTATCTCTCTCTCTCTATCTCTCTCTCTCGATCTCTCTCTCTCGATCTCTATCACACATTTTATGTTTATATTCTCCCTTTAACTAACTCCTTTCTTTGCACCACACACACACACACACACACACAGTCCTACTCCCTAGCGTTTTCTTGCGCCACTACGACTAAATGATACTGTTTTGCGTGAATGTATGAATGACACCATTGGATCAGTGACTTTCAATTATGTCGACACTTTGAATGTTAAAATCTCTCCGCTAAATAGTTCTAAGCATACATATAAATGTCGATCAATTAGGATTGGTCGCTGGCCTTGTAGTCAGAGCTCTGAGTTCGTAGGCTACCTTTCTGGCTACCTCTGCCAACCTGCAGGATGTCTAGAAATAATCCTCATTTCCGAATGAATGCCCAAAACAAGAGAAATATAACGGACAAAGCATTATGGGAAGTGTTTCAGCAGACGTCTACATTTAGATTTTAGATCATAGACTTTATATATAGTCTATGATTTAGATCTATTTAGATTTGCTACAATTATGAAGGATTTTGGAAAGAGATTTAGATTTGCTAAAAGGATGGAGGAGTGGGTGAGAGATTTAGCAGACGTCTAGTCTCTTGATCATTGACTGGTGTAGTGTGTGGCTCATTAAAAAAAAAAAAACTTGATATATTTTATTTTAGGATTGAAATTTGTTATCAACTTTCTCCAATGTAGTTTTATTTATAGCGTACCTAATTAAAGAATTATTGTTTCAATAAATGTGTCATTTCAGTCATGCATCGGTCTAACAAACTCAGAGAACAAGAGTAAGGTATAGTTAATAGAGAGAGATTGAGAGAGAGCGAGAGAGAAAGTATTTTGTCATAATTAAGCGTAGTAAGAAATTTGATGATGCACTCTGCCCAAAGAGCTTTCGAAGAGCCAGTCTAGTAAGTCCTGTCTAATGCATGTTTAATAAGTCCTGTCTTTTTCATGTTTAATAAGTCCTGTCTATTACATGTACAATAAGTCCTGTCTATTGCATGTTTAATAAGTCCTGTCTATTGCATGTTTAATAAGTTCTGCCTATTGCATGTTTAATAAGTCCTCTCTATTGCATGTTTAATAAGTCCTCTCTATTGCATCATACGCTGGCTTTTAACTACGTCGACAACGGGCTGATCTATGAATACATTTTGTCTTTCAATATTTTGGGTGTGAAGATGTTGAGCTCTGCGATTTGTTCCTCTATTTTCATTGCTCCTTCTTTTCAACAAGGGCAGACAATGACATAACTGTTATACGGGATGATCTTCTCAATGTTGGAGTATTCGCGAGTTTGCTTCCCTTAGCAATAATATAAACTTAAACATGTTTGTCTTTTACTATTACACAGTTGAAAATTAAAACGGAAAAAAATGGCTCTATTGAATGTTGAAATTATATTGACGATTGTTTGTCTTGTAGCAGTCAATTGGTCAGAGTCAGTGACAGCACAGGTAAGTCAAGTTATTTTATATAGTTATAATTGCGAATTGACTTTTTTTATTTTTTGGAGCTATTGATGGCTTTCTGTCATGTATATTATTTACATAATAACAATTAATTGTAAGTTCATAGCCCCCCCCCCCCCCCCGACAGTGTCTGCACATAGTGTTTGTTGTTTGGGAGTCCGGAATAATGTCACACAAAACATTAAACTGATTGGTCGTATGGCATGTTATTCTGTGGTCTTGATGATTCCTGGATCGAACCCTGCCCGCCGCCATCCCCCGTACTCCTGAGCTAGGATCCAAAAAGACAGAGAGAGAGAGAGAAAGAGAGTGACAGTGAGAGAAAGAGAGACAGAGAGACAGAGAGAGACAGGGAAAGAGAGACAGTGAGAGAAAAAGAGACAGTGAGAGAGAGATAGACAGAGAGAGGCAGAGAGAGAGACAGGGAGAGAAACAGAGAGAGACAAAGAGAGAAAGAGAGAGAGACAGATAGAGACAGACAGAGACAGACAGAGACAGAGAGAGAGACAGAGAGACATAAAGAGAGAGAGACAGAGAGAGAGAGAGAGACAAAGCGCGCAAGAAATGATACATTGTATCATTGCTGTTTCTCTATATTCTTACATGTTTTTTAAAACTAAAAGTTTTAAAAGTCATGTATTTCAATTTGTAATAGACCTAGGCTAGCACTAACTTTGCGAATAGAAATATGTTTAGCAATTGTTTTTGTTTAGCGCAATTTCATGCTTTTGGTTTTCTTAATGCGCTATGCTCCTCTGATACCGACATTCACGGCTGGGAAGCACTAGTTCTCGGTCGCTCCTCATGGCGTGAAGCTGTGAGTGTCGGAGTCACGAGATACGAAGCAAGGAGAACGAGATACGAAGCATGGAGAGTGGCCTGGGTGAAAGAGCGCCAAACTAACAAAAAGCTGACAGAAGAAGCAGGCCTATCTCCAACTGACCAAACCTACCTATGCCACGTATGCTGCCGGCTTTTCAAAGCGAGGATTGAACAGTCATATTGAGGCTCAGAGGATTAATTAATGAGGCGCTAATGAAAATGGAAAGTCTTATAGCTATCTTTTGTAAGTTTCAAACTTTTAAGGGACGATATAATTTATACCACCATGTCTGTCAAGTACTATTTCTTTCCCTTTTTCGATACCAAAAAAATATCAATAGTTAATTACCTAATTGAGTCAATTTTTTTTTTAATTGATTCTTCATTTGTCGGGTACAAGAAATAATTGTGCAAAGTTAATCTAATAATATTATAATAAATTATTAAAATAATTTGTTAATAAAATAAGTGGTTAATTTCCAGTAAATCTCCATATGTCTGTCTGTCACACTCAGATCTAGAAACTAGAAGAGAAATGAAAAATATTATTTCACCATGCGATGCGGCTTGAAAGGTTTAGGTGCACCGGCTACTTTTGTCTATCGGTTGGTCTGTTTAGATAAAAAAAAAAGTCTAAAAGCTTCCGAAACATCTCAATCGTTTTAAGTATCTATAATATATTTTCCGGATGTTTTTGTGCAAAACAAATCAATGTCAAAGAATGTTTGTTTGTTCTTCTAACTTTTATATTACATTTAATTTCCATGCTTAAACGATTCAAAAACACATGATGAATAATATATTGTTCCGTTATTTTTTTTTATGTAAATAGCATATAAATGAAAATCTCTATACTGACTTATATTTCATGAACTAAAAAGTTCTTCCGGATATTGCTTTATAAAGAATAAATTATGTCAAATGAATGTTTGAAATCGCATAATTGACTAATGTTACACTTATATTCTTTGACAGTACGTCACTTTAGTTGAATTATCGATATCAAATTGTTTTGTAATTTCATCTTAAAACAAATTTATGTTAAATGACTTTATTTTTTCAAAAATATCAACAATAGGGTTTTTTTTATCGGTAAAGAATGTTCCGGATTTAGTTTGAAAAAAAACGACCTACATTACTTTAATTTTCTTACAAATCGTTGCCAAAAAGTTCTTAATTTTTTATGAAAAATCTACTAACTCCAAAACAATGTTTGAAATCCCTCTTCAAATAAATAAAACAGATAATCTTTTTCTCATTAACGAAAATAGGTTGTTCTGGATTTTTTATGAAAAATATTTGTATTCTATTTATGTTAAATCTCACTTCTCTCTTACGCTACATTTAACATTCTAGCTAAAACTTTACAAAATCTAATTATAAATTATCGTTAATATTATGTTCCGATTGTTAAGGAAATCAACTTCCTAACACCAAAGTATGGTTTGAAAATCTCTTCACAAGGCTATGGTATATCTAATTTTCACACGAAACCATTCCAAAAATTTAATTAACGGTATTAGATTTATGTGAATTCTCTTTTTCTCTCACTATATATACAAAAGTTCGGAACAATCTATTATGCATACATTAAACTATTGCGATGTTTGGGAAGATAAATTAAAGGTAAATCAATTATCATTAGCTTGTAGTTGTTTTTATATTAAAATTACAGTATAAACTTAATCGGAGAATGCGTGTGGGAGAAATAGCTCTAACAATTATTTAAGGGGCCTAAACACAACAAATTCAGCCATTTCTGTGAATACTTAAGTATTCGTTTCCCTTTTTGCTCTTAAACAAAATAAAGAATTACCAGTATTTAATAGACTAACCAATTACTTTTTTTTTATTGATTCATTTTTTGTCTGTCTCAAAGAATAATTGTGCGAAGTTTCAGCTGATTCGAGAATTGATGTGGCAGAAATAACGTACAGACAGACATACAGACAGACATAGTGAGTTGATATAAGCTTTATAAAAAAATAATAAAATTCTCTATACAAACTATATTGTTTTGTTTTGTTTTTCTTGCTGTTTGTTCAACATTTGTTTTTAATCTGATTAGCTTCAAGCTTGATTAGGTTCTTTGTGTTTCACCAGTGTGCTCAAACGAACCAATTCTGCTCAATAGATAATGGATGCTGTCAAGCAAATGAAGTCTGCTTAACACACAATGGATATACAGACTTTTTGGAATCTACATTCTGTACAAACCTTCAAAGTAAGGTAAATGCTGGACCGAAACTTGCCTCTGGTAAGATTGTTCATAAGTTATTTTATAGAATAGAACCTAGCTCTATTCGAAAATATATTTAAAAAAAAAAAACTATTCTGCCCAGTGCAGTAAAATCCAAACTAGCCAACAAGCTAGCAGGGCTACCAGAAGATATAAATGACCGTGTAATGACTTTACGCCTACCCTGACCTCAAGGCGACATGCAATTCTAATATGCCCCAAACCACACTTAGGAAGGCTTCTACTCAGATTTGAACTCTGTAATACATAAAACACCCTAAACAGACAAATTCAGCGCAAGGTTGGGCTTTGACTGGAAAACCTGGAGACATGTGCTGGACAGACATGGCATTGGTCACTGCAACAGCGATGGCGAAATGTTATTAAAAATGTGCGCGACCCACAAGCTGACTGTAATAGGTTCACTTTGCCAGTTACCACACAGGGGAAACTAATGTTTCTGTATTCACAGATATGGCAAAATCTTCAGTTTGTTCTAGGACAACTTAACACATGCCAGTTTTAGCTTTAGTATCCTACGAACATTTACATACATACATACATACATACATACATGGAAACCAAACTTACATACATACATACATACAAATATGCATGCATATATACATATATACATACACACATAAATACAAACATGCATAAATATATACATACTTAGGAGCCTTCATAAAAACAAACATACATACATACATACATACATACAAAGAAACATACATACCTAACAATTGCGGGCTCCTATGCGAAACGGACTGCGTGGGGCCTAGTCTGTGTAGGGATAAAGACAATAAGTGAAAACTAAGATTTTTTGTATTTGAAAATAAATTTGTCTTTACATTTCATTCATTTTTTTTTACTAAGTACCGAATCACGATCAGATGAACTTTACGAGTCTTTCGTGTTGCGAATGTCAGGAGGGGCTTTTCGAGCTCAGTTAGGGTATGATGTACGGGTCTGGGCTTCCCCTCCTGAACAGTATAACTAAAGTAAAGAGTAGTAATATGTGAAACTAAGGCTTACTAAATGCCGACTAAATGTCACAACTGAATGACAATAGTTAAAAAATAACGATAATTTAACTTGCATTAGTTAACAACAAGATCGTACGTTTAACAATTGAATGAATTAATGAAAGCAGTATATCTTTCATTAGTGGACAGATAAGCTAAAAAAAATTTACCAGTGTTTTGGCGGTATTTAGTAGAATTTGCCTTAATGATTCCATTTCATCTTCTCATTTTTCACCCACTTATATCTGCTGACTGGTCTGTTGATGACCTTAATGCTTGCTTGAGGTTCACGATTAACTTTTGTATGTCATAACGCTGAAGGCTCTTGACAAGAAACTCAAATAGATTGTGGTGTGATTTCAGCTGTTCAAATCTGGATGCAAGGATTGACTTGCAGTGTCCACAATTCTGTTGAAGCAATGTATTCCTTAGTCATCTTCAGCATTTCCAGGTGTGACATTTTCCACAGATTTATCATCCCGCCTTTTCCTTTGTCGTTTGGCTGGAAAGATTCCAACAACTTCCATGTTATTGCCAATTCCTTTACTGTAACCAGAATCTGAACAAACCCATCAACTCTCAGTTTCCTTAGCCAAGTCATCAAATTTTTGTACGAATTCATCGCAGTACTCAAATTTACTGTTTCACCTTGCAGTTCTTTATTCACGAAACTGACTTGGAAGAGTACGTCGTACCATAACACAAGTGACACTAAGACTTTGTACTGCTTCAATATTTCATACAGTGTTTCTGATTCACTTTTAATTATCGCATCATTAGTCTCTTTAGTTAATTCATCGAGTGCGTCACAAAGTTCAGAAATGGATAATGAAACGCTTCGACAGACAGATTGGAATCGTTCTTTTATGGTGCAGATTAACTTTGTAGATGCTCAAAAGATAGTGTACACGTGTTGTATAGTTCCAAAAAAGGTGAACGCATCAGTGCATGTTTTGATCATGTCTGCTAGCACCAGATTGAAATTAGGACACGCACATGGAGTAAAAAATTGCTCTTTGGTTAATATTTAAAAGGCGTTTTTGAACTTCAGAATTGACTTCTATTATGTTCGCGCCGTTATCGCTACCTTGTCCATGAATATTGTCAACATTTAATTCAAGCCTCTCCAGCTCATTCACTAGTACATCGCTTAAGCCCTGCCCAGAAGACACTTAATAAGGCGTTCACAGCGCCTACGCAGCCGCAGTGGGCCCGCACTTTCATAGCTCCCTGCACTAATACTAGGTGTAAATTATTAAATTGTACAATTATAACTGAATCTCCTGGAATTCTAAACATATAATATATATATATATATATATATATATATATATATATATATAATAAAATCCTGGAAATCTCCTGAAATGATTAAAATCTAAGATCTATGTATGAAATGGAATGTTGACTTCCCTGCATGCAACGCTCGTAAAGTAAAGTTAATGTGATCGTGATTTTGTACTTAATAAGAAAAAAAAAAATACATAAATTTATTTTATCAGACAAAACTTTAATTTTCAGTTATTATCCTTACCCCTACCCAGACTGCGCCCCGCGCTTTCCTTTTCGCATAGGGTCCTACAATTGTAAGGGCCGGCCATGGGCGTTCATATACAACTATAGGCTCTTTCTCATTAACCCCATCTGATACATACCGGAGGGTTAATGACATCTGCTCTTTGTGACTTATGTCCTGGAGTACTAACCAATAGCACTTAAAAATACTTTGCATTCTTCATGTCTCTATGGATAGCATACACAACAGCATCAGCAGCTAGAGTAATGAGTTATCACATTTTTATTAAATGAAAGCTGACAATACATGCTTTTTTTTTTTTATCGCGCGTAGGATTGGCATTTTACATCTTATCTTATATGATTGAATGAAACACCAAAATGACGATGTTGTCTAATTTTCAGGAAATTTGAATAATTAAAGGAGATTTCCAGGAGTTCCAGGAAAAACAGAATTTCGCGGAAACCCTGCAATTCTAAGTTATAATTTGATTATTTACATTTAGATCTAGAATTAGCGCGGGGCCAATGACAGTGTAGGGCCCACAGTGGCCGCATAGGTTTCTATGGCCTAAGACCTGCCCTGCATACGCCTTACTATGTGCTTTATATTATACTAGCCGGATATATACTAGTGTGAATATGGGTTTACCCGTTCAGCCGAGCATTTTATATGAAATAGAAAATACTGTTAGAACGGGTTTATCCGATTTGTTTCAAATCTTTGTTCTTTAATATAGACTAATGTATGTATCTTTTATCTTTATTTATCTCTTTCTCACTTCTCTCTATTTTCACTTCGCCCTCTATCACTCTCCTCTCATTGTCACTTTACTCTCTTCTCTCTGTGTCACTTTTCTCTCTTTTACGTATCTCCCTTTTTTGTCATTTCTTTCTTAGTCTCCACTCTCGCTCTCACCTCTCTGTTTATTCCCTCTCTCTCTCTCTCTCGTCTCTTTTTCTTTGTTACATCTTTTTCTTCTCTCACACACATGCTTCTCTATCCCTCTCTTTTATCTCTCTTTTTCTCTCTCTCTCTCTTTCATCCCTCTTCCTCTCTCTTTTATTTTTTCTTTCCTCCCGTTCTCTCTCTTTTTTCTCTTTCTTTTACCCTCTTTCTCGCTCTCTTCCTACTCTTCTCTCTCTCTCTCTTTTTTTCTTTCCCCACACTTTTTTCCATCTCTCTTTCTTCTCTTTTTCTTCTCTCTCTCTCCATCGCTTTATTACTCTCTCACTCTATCATGTTTAACATTCTAAATCCATTTACAAATATTTGTGTATGATCTCCCTAGGCGCCAGATGCAATGACAGCATTCAGTGTAGAGACAAGTGCTGTCGTGAAGAGTCAGCCGTTCGTCAAATGTCACGCACCTGTGGGATTCCAGAAGATAGTAGAACTTCACCTAAAATATATTACAACTGTATAACTTCCAGACCTAAATCCTTTTTTGTTGGTTAAGATTAACTTTGATGTACGAACAACATTGTTTACTTGGCCGTGAACATTTTACAATCAGAACATAAAGTAGGAGATAACAAACACAAATGTAAATTATTTGTTAACAAGTCAACTATTGTTTTCGCCCATAAGTGCAGAATGCCCACGTATGCTGCTATATTAGTATTAGTTAACACAAACAAATATATATAAATGTTAGTGATTCATTTAAATTAAATATATTTTATGCAACACAACATTATTAAATATCGAATAGGTTACCAGTTTTTCTTTACTGCAAATGAAAATAGAATTTAAAACAAGTATTTAAAAAATTACGTAATTTTAAAAATAAAAACATTAAACTTAATTTCTATGAGAGTTAGTGCTTTCTCATAAGTCATAGCCGGCCCTTGTTGTGTCTACTTACAATATTTGTTTTTATAGATCTTGAATGGTAGCACTGTTTACCATACATAATAGATACTTTATAGGTCTTGTATATATTGTTACGAATCTCCCTATCCAGGCTCTCTGCAAACTGCACCATACACCACCAACTTAAAGAACTTGACAACTCAAGGCTCCAAAATAACGTAACACTTTAATGGTTGAATAAATAACAGCCAATACTGTACAATTGGCAACACGTACACTGTACAAATATCTCTCCGATAACACCGTACCGCCGTATCAACTCTTGCACTGGCCTCTCCGTCTCATTCCGGGCTTGCACTGGGTTCATTTGTTCAGGACTGAATTCACACACTAGGCTCGTTGTGTCGGACTCGATTGCAGACCAAGATCAAGACGCCAGTCGTCTCAACTGTACTTGACAGTACTCCGCACTGAACCGTCGTAATACTCCGTACAGAACCACACCGTTGAACTGTGCTGTAATGAACCTTCTGTCGTGAACCCCTTTTCTGAAACTTGCTGTATCGAGCCTCTTTTCTCGACCGTCTTGACTGCGATACCTCCGCTCTTACATAGAGTCCCTAATGGCCTTCTAGAACCGGACGGAACATCGCTCGACGTTTCTAGCTTCGTCACATGACTACATTCCTCGTGACGCTCCCGAGCTCTATTCTCGACGGCGATCCTGCCCGAACCGTCCTGTTGACACTCGACTCGGCTGACCGTCGTAACTTGTCACGGTTAAACGCTCGTCTAGCGCTGGCCTGGGGCGATTTGCTGACTACACTCACACCACTACCCCCATCTGTGCCACCACCAGGTTTATAACAATATTTTTTAAAATGAGTGTATTGAATGAATTTAAAACAAGATTACAAAGACATTTTGTGTGGCAGGTTTCAGTATTTTTAGAAAGAACATCAGAATGAAATTCTATAAAAAAAATAACAGAGAAGAATGAAGAAAGAAGGTTGACAGATCTTGTGTGGTGCCCCAGCGGTCCAGCAGACCAGAGGATAGATGAAAGTGAATGTGAAGTTAGAAGTGAGCCTGGCCTAACTGATGTCTCATAATAATTATCTAATTGATCTAATTGTTTTGTAAAGGGTCAATCTCTTATTCAAATCCTCGAGAAAAAGAAATTTCCGTAAAAAAAAAAAAAATAGTTAGGTATTATTTTGTTAATCGCGTACTGCCGTTCACGCGGTAATATTAAATAAATTTTTTCTCTTTAAAAAAAAAAAGAAAACTTTTCTGTGCGTAAAATAAAAATGTAATTTTTTAAAAATTTTAAAATTTTAAAAATTTTAAAAACAAACTGGTTGGCTTTCAAGGTTTATGTAGCAGTCGTTTCACCTTAGCTTGTCAAACTAGGAAATAGTGAAATCGATTTAAGAAACAAAACTTCTAGATTTTGCATGTAAACGAGACTCATCACACAAAATGAATAGCCGCTTACTATCGTTGGCTACTATAGGAAGATTAAGAGTGATATGATACATGAGCGGGGCTTGACTATGCTGAACACAATACAAGCTACCTCGGTATTCTTTGCTAACCAAAATAAAACTTGGTCTTCCCACTATTTTTTGCAACACATAAATCCCGAGCCCAGCGTCTAGGTTAGTGTTTCCCGGATTGGGTTTTTTTTTTTTTTTTTTTTTTGCGGAACCCTCGTGTTCCGTGAGGTCTGAATAGGTGTTCCGCGAAAAACTGGAATACATAACTAGTAGGCCATCACGTGAATTAACCTCTCAAAAAAAATTGTTCCGCTAAATACTCGGAATGTGCGAAGAGTTCCGTTAAGGAAAAAGTTTGAGAAACACTGGTATAGGTGAATATTAGACTAGTAGAATGCCGATTGAAAGAACCATAACTGCATAAAAATTTTGAGGTTAAAAAAATATGTGGTTATCTCTCTTTGCCTAAATCTCGGTCATATAGTGTGACTTGATTTGTACAATCCCTACTCTTGGCATGCAGTCTCATGGGTCAAAGGTTAAAACTAGGTGGAAGGGTAGCTCAAAAACTACTTGAACGATGTCCCAAGAAATTTTGACAGTTCAAGTATTTCTTGGGAAATACTAGCTACTTACTTATCTACACAGTGATCAGTTCAAGTATCTCTTGGGAAATACTAGCTACTTATTTATCAACACAGTGACCAGTTTAAGTATCTCTTGGGAAATACTAGCTACTTACTTATCTACACAGTGACCAGTTCAAGTATCTCTTGGGAAATACTAGCTACTTACTTATCTACACAGTGAGCAGTTTAAGTATCTCTTGGGAAATACTAGCTACTTACTTATCTACACAGTGACCAGTTCAAGTATCTCTTGGGAAATACTAGCTACTTACTTATCTAGACAGTGATCAGTTCAAGTATTTCTTGGGAAATACTAGCTACTTACTTGTCTACACAGTGATCAGTTCAAGATCTCTTGGGAAATACTAGCTACTTACTTATCTACACAGTGATCAGTTCAAGTATCTCTTGGGAAATACTAGCTACTTACTTATCTACACAGTGATCAGTTCAAGTGTCTCTTGGGAAATACTAGCTACTTACTTATCTAAACAGTGATCAGTTCAAGTGTCTCTTGGGAAATACTAGCTACTTGCTTGTCTACACAGTGTCCAGTTCAAGTATCTCTTGGGAAATACTAGCTACTTACTTATCAACACAATGATCAGTTCAACTATCTCTTGGGAAATACTAGCTAGTTACTTATCTACACAGTGATCAGTTCAAGTATCTCTTGGGAAATACTAGCTACTTACTTATCAACACAATGATCATCTCAACTATCTCTTGGGAAATACAAGCTACTTACTTGTCTACACAGTGACCAGAGGAATTCAACATCATTTTGCGTAGCATGTAATATTTGTTGTAAAAAAAAAACTCATTTTGGGCCCCCCCCCCCCCTTAAGTGGAGATTTTCAAATTCTCCACGTTCCTCCCCCCACCCTAGCTACGCCTCTGACAGTGGCAACACATTTCTGTGTTCAAAGTAGATTGATCTTGAACATGAAAGTACACTCTCGTTTTATATTTACGGCCTCGACGATAACTAACGCACGCGACTTGTCTATCTCTGTGTATTCAGAGAGACTGGTATAAATAAATAGACTATTATATATAAATAAATAGGCTACAATTAATTAATAAATAGACTGCAATTTGTGAATAAATAATGTATAAATACATAGACTGCAATGTATAAATAAATGTATGTGCAATGTGAGTGCAATGTATGAATACATAGACTACAATGAATAAATAAATAAATAGATAAAATGTAGAAATAAATAGACTACATTGTATACATAAATAGACTACAAGTTATAAAAAAGACTCCAATATGTAAATAAATATACTGCAATGTATAAATAAATAGACTACATTGTATAAATAAATAGACAATGTGTAGTGGGCGTGTCGATGGAAATTGTTACTTCCCAATCCATAATCAATTTCCTTATCTTTGTAGAAATCTTTCTTAAAAATATAAAATAGCATCAGTTTAGAGTATGTAAAAATTTTAAATAATAATAATTTGATGTTCAACTTTTTGATGTTTCACACTAATTGATCAACTTAACATCAGAGTAGTTAACGAGGTGTGAGGCGTACCGCCCTCCTTTTACAAACTCTTCCTCTACCTCTGAGGTTACGCCTACCCCACTTTGGGAAACACTGGGGGCTGCATGAACAATCTGAGCACCGACCAGTGTAGACAGGAAGTTTCAGTCCACATGTGACTTTGTCAAATCATAAGCTGGACCGTTTATAGAAGAACTGAAAAGCCTTCTTTCAGTAACGAAAGGATTACAAGTAATTTATAGAGTGCGAAGTCTTGTACCACCATTAGTTTCATGATGAAGGAAGTGTTTTCTTCAAAAGAAAAGGTTTTATTATTGGTTTGTATTTAAATGCATATTTTTACAAAGCTTATATTAACTCTGTATGGCTAGTAAAAGTGTGTACACGTTATTTTTCCCACACCAACTTTCGGATCAAATTAAAACTTTGCACAATTAGTCAATGGCGTAGACCAGGGGTGGGCAAATTACGTCACTCGGGCCACATGCGGCCAGCCGGAGTGTTTTATTTGACCCCCGAAAACTTACAGAAATAGGTTTGCCAACAAAGTTTTCATACAAAATGCAAATATATTAAAATGAATAATTGTAAATATGTATATAATTTATTGAAACTTCTGATTTTTACCACTTATGATCAAGAGGTTAAAAAAATCTTCAAAGTTTAAAGTCAACGAAGATTATTCTTATTGGTAATATTTCCAAAAATTCAGTCAAAGAAATAAACTCAAGTAATATTTATTGACTGCTATGAAGAACTGTGTTGAAAGTGTTCAGTTGGCTTAGAACAAGATGGCAAGTGTAACAACTGATTGAGCCCATGCTTTGACTGAGAAAAATATTTTTTTTAATTAAAGAACAATATCCTAACCATAAATTCTAAAGGGGAATGTTTTCACAAAGCAGCAATAATTATCAAACATCTTATTGACCCATTAATCTCGGTGATCAAACTTAACATAGAAATTGGTCTTAGCCACATACAGTTCCTAAATGTACTTGGTGATTTGGAAACAAAACATTTCGAAGTTTGGTACCACAGTAGTAACCGTTGGCTTAGCATGGGCAAGGTAATGAGAAGAATATGGAATCTCAAGGAGGAAATTATAAGGTTCCTTGAAGGACATTGACTGTGACCTTTTTACTAATATTTCTAATGAGAGAGTGGAAGACAGACTTCACGTTTTGAATAGAAAAATGTACATGTTAAATCTTTCCAAACAAAGTTATCTCATTTCTCCAAGAAAGAAAGCGAAAATAGATTTTATGATTTTCCTTTGCTGAAAGGGAAATGGTTAAAAGTACTAGACTTATAAGGGTTCCTTGATTGTGGAATTTAAAAGCAAATTTTAAGAACCAGTTTTCAATATCCTGAGCTCACTACTTAGTGCAGAAGCTAATTCAGCTCCAGAAGACATCCCTCCAAGCAAATTTTGAGTTGAAAGAGAAGTTCCAGTCAGTTCTTCCGCGGGAGTTTTATGGAAACCAGAAGCTGTATTTCCATACTAAAAAAATACTTTGCTGCTAACCTTTACATTAATAGGGTCCACAGACACCTGTGAACAAGTATTTGTCTTTTGTTTGAAAATAAACTGATGTAACAAAAGGTCGGTGCTGACTGGCAGTAATTTGATAGAAGTCACGTGGGTAACAACCAACAAGTAAGCTAGCTTTATAGTTCTGGAGCAATATGCTAAAGTGTAAGCAGTTCGATATTTCACATTAAGTGCAACTGGACATTCGTGATTTAATGTGACAATGAGAGAATTGAAAGAAATATTCGTAAAATTAGATTCAGAAATTGCCATCTCTTGTAATTCCTCAATTCAGAATGTACAAAATAATATTTAAACGTATGATTCAATATAATTGTAAATTAATATGAATGTGAAAAAATAGACATTATACACATATGACTGCAGTCAGCTAGGTTATTTTTTTTACTTGCAAGTACATATTTTATATTATACATTTTTAATAGATGACTTATTAATAACTGACTTTTTAATAGCTGACTTCTTAAAAACTGACTTGCTAATAACTGACTTCTAAATATTTGACTTCTTAATAACTGACTTACTAATAACTGACTTCTAAATAACTGACTTATTAATTACCAACTTAGTAATTACTGACTTATTAATTACTGACTTCTTAATTACTGACTTGTTAATTACTGACTTGTTAATTACTGACTTGTTAATTACTGACTTCTTAATCACTTTTGCTATCTCGGCTCCATCATATCCAACAATACCCTACTGGATAAAGACATTTAACAACAGGATAGCCAAAGCAATGGGCACCATGTCACGGTTGCAGAAAAGAGTCTGGGACAACATATTGCTGACTAACAATACTAAAGCCTTAGTCTACCGGACCTGTGTGATGAACACTTTACTATACGGAAGTGAAACATGGTCAACTTACTCATGGCAGGAAAAAAAGCTGAATGTCTTCCACCTACGATGCCTAAGGCGGATCTTTAAAATAAGTTGGCAAGATAAGATAACCAATGAGGCAGTGCTACGAAGAGCAGGATGCCAGGATACACGTAATTAGACAATCCTTGCAAGTTATAATAAATGTAATTAGACAAACATTGCAAGTTATAATAAATGTAAATAGACAATCCTTGCAAGTTATAATAAATGTAATTAGACAAACATTGCAAGTTATAATAAATGTAAATAGACAATCATTGCAAGTTATGATAAATGTTATTAGATTATCATTGCAAGTTATAATAAATGTTATTAGATTATCATTGCAAGTTATAATAAATGTAATTAGACAATCCTTGCAAGTTATAATAAATGTAAATAGACAATCATTGCAAGTTATGATAAATGTTATTAGATTATCATTGCAAGTTATAATAAATGTTATTAGATTATCATTGCAAGTTATAATAAATGTAATTAGACAATCCTTGCAAGTTATAATAAATGCAATTAGACAATCATTGCAAGTTATAATAAATGTAATTAGACTATCATTGCAAGTTATAATACACGTAATTAGTCGACTAACATAATGTGGAGAATAGCTACCATAGTAAGCATAATATTTGAGGGTAGGGTACTTCTCTCAAACCAAACCTTGAGATATAATGGAGAGGATGGTATCAATCTCATGGGCGTAGCCAGGGGGTGTAGGGTACTCACCCCCCCCCGAAAAAAATCCTGGCTACGCCCATGGTCTAACTCATTTGTTTCTATGGCCGACTAGGGTGTCCAGTATAATGACAAACCTCTTTTACTTCGTCAACAGTTGTCAGAATTAGGTGGACACAGGAGCGTCATCTTAAAATTAAAGAATTAGGTGGACTCAGGAGCGTCTTCTTAAAATTAAAGAATTAGGTCCACTCAGGAGCGTCATCTTAAAATCAAAGAATTGGGTAGACTCAGGAGCGTAATCTTAAAATGAAAGTCCTAATTTTCACCGAGGTTTGAACTCTAGGCCACTCGGTATTGAAGCCAGGATTTAAGGAAGGGCTTGGCTGCAGCCCTGGGGACTAAAAAATATGAGCACAAGGGGCCTTCACAATTGAGAATAAGAAATAATTTTTTGGGTGGCTCAGACACTTTTACAATTTTACATTTGTTTTTCGCATTTTAATCGACAAAACTTTCAATTTGACAGTTTGCATTGCAACACTGTGTCATAGTTATGAATGTTTCAGCTTGTGGCGTGCTCGTAATATACAAATGCAGCACTAAATTTTTGGCTGTGCGTCAATCAAGAGGTTTAACCTAAAATATAAATATATTATTTTTAAATTAAAAAAAAATTATTGTAACTCTATGCCTCCGTAATTATTTACCACTTTCTGATGGAATCAAGGCTGGTAGCGTCAGTTAGGAGAGAAAGAGTTAATACATATACAAGTACTCTTCACTTCTTCTTTAAAATATGCTTTGAGACAGGGGCATAGCTATGTATTTTCCATTATTTGGGGGTCTGGGGGGAGGCTAGACCTCTTTGTGGGCCCCTGCATTTTGCCTAATATTCAATATTTAATGTAAAAAAAAAAACCACTCATTTAGGCCCCCCTCAAGTGAGGGCCTGGTGGGATTTTCGAATTCTCTCCTTCCGATAAAGTACCCTGGCTACGCCACTACTTTGAGATGTAAATGATAATATTAATGTGGATTTTTATTAAAGCTTTCGGAAAAGGATAGGCGCCTCAGCAAAAACCCTACCCATTGGCCTTCTCTTAGCATCCGACTTTGACTTTCGCAATCGTAAGTCATAGATCTTTATTCTTATGTCATTGCAACAAGTCTTTACAAAAAAATATTCAAAGTCGCTCCTGCTGATATAAAAATGGCTCCATGGGTCGATTCTCTCCCGCCGTCTGCTTATAAAAAGCCCATGGTGCCAACTCGCAGTGGCTTAATGTAACTGGTGGCAGCGTGCGGCCCGCTTCGTCTCAGTGGTGAGCCCCTTGACGTCACACAGGACCAAGTTACTCAAGCAGTAAGCAACTTTTTTATGATTATTTTTATAAACCATTAGTTTATTGTTTTGTTAACAATAAAGTTTGTGTTTTTAAGCTTTTGATGCTGTATTTAAAACTTAGTTCTAAGCTCTTAATAGTTCAAATAATAATAAGAACAATAAAAAAAAACTTTTTAAAAAGTATTAAACAGTTATATAATAATTTTTACTAGAAATAGGCGCAAGAGTCTACTTTAGCCGAATAAAATCACCTCAAGGAAACAAAAACGAGTCTTTGCCAATGTGATATTTTCCATACAAGGAAATAGCGCACGTTAAAAACGGACAAGAATGTATAAATCAGTAAATAATCTTGTGGAGATAAGTAAAAGGGGTGGGGGGTGTAAGACCCAGTGATCAATTTATACTCTGAATAATAAGTTACGAAGAAAAAACTTCAAAATAAAAACGTCTTCCTGTGTCCATCTCAAAGAAAACCATTTCTCATAGTTGATATTTTAAAAAAATAACAAAACTGTATATCTTCCTCTTATACATAAAGATTTTTTCTAAAGCGCATCAAATCAAATTATTTTGATTAAAAAAAATTGGACTATGTTAAAATTCACGATCAGAGTATTAGGTTCATTCTCTGTGCATTTTGTTTCTTTCTTTCTCTTTTAATAGACCTAATAATCCCATTGTGGTCATCAATCCTCATCTTAGTATAACGACATCATTACCAATATTTATTCTATTCAATCATTTAATTAATATTAATAATAATAATAATCTTTATTGTCCGTATGGAAATTTGTCTTACAATTTGTGCATCACACCAAACAAAAAACATTATAACTATAAGAAACCAAAGTGTACATTCACACCAGACTCACTCATAATTTACATGTGACAAAGTTTATACCAGATTGTTCTTATTTAATGATTTGATTGCCAGGGGAACAAAGGAGTGATTGTGTCTGTTTGTCTTTGCCATCGGTGTCTTGTATCTCTTTTGTGATGGTAAAATCACAAAATCCTGACACAAAGGGTGATTCTTTATTTCTAGGATCTTGTTAGCTTTTTTATAGATGTTTGTCTCAAACAGCTGCCTAAATGAGTTTGTTTGTTTTTTTTGCCAATGATTTTACCAGCAGCGTCGTTTCATGTTTCGGCGCATAACTTTTCAAGCTGTTTTCAAGAGAGTCGTCTGCAACAAGGTCGAAAACATTCAAAGAAAACATTTCAACATTTTTCTTGTACGTTGAATTGCTCCCAAATGACGCACCATACCTTATGTAGACGACTTGCTGAACACGAGGGTGAGCTACGACCATCAAGCCTATTACAGTGGCGTAGCTAGGGATTTGGACGCCCCAAGGGGGGGGGGCTTGGCCTTTTTTAGGGGACCCCTGTATTTTGACATTCGACATCATGACATGAGATCATGTAATTACAAATATATATGTCCGAAGTCCAATTGGTGCAGTATATAAGGTAAAATTACCCCCCCCCCAAAAAAAAAATCATTAAGATTCATTTAATGAGTAAGATCATTGTTTATTGACGAGACAATGCACAAGGGACAAATCTTAATTCATATCACTTCACGTCGTGCAACGGTTATCTATAACATCCTCTAGATCAATGCTGTCTAGTATTTTTGACTCCACGTGTATAGCAAGATTATATGGCAGTGGCGTATTACTTAACATTTAATGTAAAAAAAAAAATATTAAGAACATTCATTTGGGGGCTCCCTCAAGTGGGGCCCGGGGTGACTTTCGAATCTGGACCCCCCTTCCTCCACCCTAGCTACGCCACTGTTACAAAATCACAATTACTGTCACGAAGGCTGTTCACGGGTCAGCTCAAGCTTGTTAATGCACATTTTATTAGACCTGTGATTTTCAAATTAGGAAAAGTGTATTGTGGACGCCAGGATAATGACGGGGTGCAATGCTCCCCTCAACCCTTAGCTAGCTAAACAGGGTGAAACGCGAACACTATTTTTTATTTGGTCCAGATGCGTCACTAGTAAAAATTTTGAGAAACACTGCATAAGATCAAAGTCATTTATATTCGTTTCATGCATGGGATCAAAGTAATATATTTTTATATATCTAATTTTCTTCTACTTCCTAATTGTTCTCATTATGTTAACGCATTTAGATGACTAGACCAGTACATGAGATGAACTGCGCAGTGGTTTCCAAATCAAGCAGCTCTCCTTACAGTTTTCTTTCTATTTACATCTGATTAAAAAAAATTACATTATTTACTCCTTTGGTTAAAATCATATTTCTTCTTCTTATCTTACATAATGCAGACGTTACTTTAAAAAAAAAAGATGATTACGTCCTACGCGTCATGCATTTAGTCATGCATATTAACCAATGACCCAAACTCCGCCAAGTCACTGGTTTTCCTGGCTAGTTCAGGCAACCCATTCCATGCTCTAATTGCACTAGGGAAGAAGGAGCTTTTGTACAAATTTGTCCTAGCATATGGAACGAGAAATGTGCCTTTATCTTTGTGTCTTTGAGTATTTTATTAAATTTTGTTTTTGTAGTTAAAGATTATGGTTCAGTGTTTTATGTATAATTGCTACTTTACTTTTGAGTCTTCTGTCCTGAAGGCTTCCTAAATTTAATGATTTTACTAAAAGGTGTTACTCTAGTCCAGCGGTTCTCAACCTTTTATGCTCGGCGACCCCTTTTTACAATCCCCCACTCTTCCACGACCCCCGCACACACACACATACAGCAATAGAAGAATAGACAATAACAATCCTTATTTTCGATGGTCAAATCGTCAATCGACCCCCAAGGGGGTCGCGACCCACAGGTTGAGAACCCCTGCTTTAGTCAAATGTGAATATTCGTTTGTTATGAATCTCACTGCTCTATTTTGTATCTGTTCCAGTTTCTTAATGTTTTCTTGAGTTGAGGGCTCCCAAACAGAGGATGCATATTCTATTATTGACCTTACCTAGGTTAAAAAACATTTTAGTTTTATGTTCTTACTTGATTTATAGAAATTTCTACTAATAAACCCTAATGCTTTGTTTGATTTTTTTTAATAGTTTCATCAATATGTGGATTCTATGGCAGTTTTTCATTTATTATAACACCTAGGTTTTTTGTGTTTTTAGTCTGTGTTACTGGTTTGCCATGAATAAGATAAGTGGAATTAATTTGTTTCAGTTTTTTTGTCACTCTTAACAACTGACATTTTTCTGGGTGGAAAGACATTCTCCAATTTGATTCCCATTTCTGTAATGTATCTAATTCTCTTTGTAAATTGTCTGTGTCTTGTGTTGTTTTTATTGTTCTATATATTATGAGCTAATAGGCTTAAATTTAAAAAAGATGCTTTCCTTAATGAACACAATACAAATACTATCATGCAATTTTTGTGCATTTTTTTTCTTTCGTAGTTGGTAACAGTACAACACCATACCCTCCCCCTGTGAAACGAAATTCTGCATCGTGACGTCGTAGGCGCTCTTTGAGTTACATCTCTTGTTAAAAGAGAGCCAACAGGTCCTCAAAAAAAAAAAAAAAGGTTCCAACAACGACAGCATGTTAGCTCAAAGGATGGTGCGGCTGACCGCCATGTTTATTTTCCTAGCCTCCATTGTCAACGTCAGTTCCGGCTACTGGAGGCGGTGGTACGAGGACGACCCTCCACTCTACTGGAGCAGACGAGGGGTGAGTGCTTATATAACGTAGACTAGAAGTGTCGTCTGATAGAATTTAGGGGAAGATAAACCATTTCACCCTGGAAGAGAATCAAATTCTGTTTCCCTGACGGCAGGGTTATCCCCGAGTGTGAATGGACCTCATTCACCAATCTTAAATAAACACATTTAGCCACGTCATAGTATAGATAAAACAATGAAAAATACGTATCACGCGACAGCCTTTATCCATTACATAATTTGTATTGAAGTTATATAGAATCACGTGGCTAAATGTTGTTTGTTTACGATTGGTGAATGAGGTCCATTGGGTTTTCCTGGTAAAGCTGATCAGCAGAGTTATGTTTGGCTCGTTGGACTAAGGTTTAATAAAAGATGCCTTCATTCGTTAAACTAGAGCAGCGCTTCCCAATTTATGTTCCGTGGAACCCTAGTGTTTCGCAAGGTGTTCGACGAACTACTGGAATAATTAACTAATAGGCCAACACGTGAATTAATATCTCTGAAAAAAAAAAAGCAAAGTGTTCCGCTGAATACTAAATGTGCCAAGTGTTCCGTTAAGGAAAAAGTTTGGGAAACACTGAACAAAAGTGTTAGATTTTAGTCTTAGATATAGCTAGAAATGTCATTGTAGCTTAATAGCTGTGAAAAAGTGGCACTGGATGGATCCACATGGAGAGCGAGCGTAAAGGAAGGGTCCCGGATTGCAGATGTTATACACAACAGTAGCAGAAAGAAGGGTGAAAATGCAACGGCGCCTGGTGATTACATATGCCCAACCTGTGACCGCAGCTGTGTATCAAGGATTGGCCTCTTTAGTCACACAAGAAGTTGCAAGGGGAAAAGATGATCTCTGGAGACCTGAAATGTGTGCTTGCGGGCGTGATGGACATATTTGAGCACTTTGTACAAGTAGTTTTGTTGAAATACTTTGTTTAAAAGAAAGTTCATACAATATTAACATCAGATAATACTGAATCAATGCATACAATCTTAATCTAAATGACAAACGTACCAATCCAATATGTCTATCAATCATAAACATAAACATTCAATACAGTCATGCCAATTCAAAACTATCATACCAATTCAATATCACTAAGTCAACACACGCATACTAATCCAACACAATCATACCAAATTCAATATCAATCATAATAATCCAACACAATCATACCGATTCAAAACTATTATACCAATTCAATATTGACTATACAAATTCAGCGTAATCATACCAATCCAAAATGATCGCATTAATTCAGCACAATTATTCCTATTCGAAACTATCATACCATTTCAATATCAGTCATACTAATTCAACTCAATCATACCAATCTAATACCACATACTAGTGTGACAGGCTGATTGTAAAGTTGCAAATGGTTTGTATTCCTACATCGGACGAGAGGAAGATCTAGATACATGAACATGAGGAGATAATAAACACAAATGTAAATATGGTTGCAGGCATGTCTGTAGCGTTGCAAGGGATCCCGTTTCACGTGGCTAGAGTTAGAATTACAAACTTGACATGAAGCTTTCTCACGGCTTGCTGATAATCTCAGTGTAGTAGTAGGATGTTCATACTTCGTTCACTTTTTAAAAAATATCTCTTTGCATTGCTCTCTTTCTATCTCAATGTCTTTGTTCCTGTATCATTCTGCCTCTCTCTCTCTCTCTCTCTCTTGTTCTTTATGTCCCTCTTACTTTTTCTCTCTTTGCTTTTTTTTGGTCTCATTTTTTCTCTCTTTTCATCTCTCTATTTCTTACTTCGTTTCTCTCTTTTCATCTCTCTATTTCTTACTTCGTTTCTCTCTTTTCATCTCTCTATTTCTTACTTCGTTTCTCTCTTTTCATCTCTCTATTTCTTACTTCGTTTCTCTCTTTTCATCTCTCTATTTCTTACTTCGTTTCTCTCTTTTCATCTCTCTATTTCTTACTTCGTTTCTCTCTTTCTTTCTCTTCTTATCTTTCTTTGACTATTTCTACCTCACACTTTCAACTCTCTTTTTCTATCTCTCTCTCTCTCTCGTTCTGTCTCTCTCTCTATCTCTCTCACTCGGTCTATCTATCTCGTTCTCGCTCTCTATCTCTCTCACTCTATCTATCTCACTCGGTCTATCTATCTCGTTCTCGCTCTCTCTCTATCTCTCTCACTCTGTCTATCTATCTCGCTCTCTCTCTCTCTCGTTCTGTCTCTCTCTTTGTCATACTCAAACATAAACAGGAACACATACACAAACACATACACAAACACAAACACATACACAAAAACATACACAAACACATACAAAAACACATACAAAAACACAAACACATACAAACCTTTTTTTCCATTTCATCACTTCCCATCATCCAATATATTTATTGACGTAAGCAAATGTATTTTTTCCCCTCCATTTTATCGCCACCTCTGAGTATTCTTTCAATTCCTGTCAACTCAAGAGCCTGTTAGATTGAACATTATGCATGGGGCTGGACAGGAAATAAGATTATACAAGCGCAGACAACTTGCACTATTTTAAATACTGAAAATTGTTTCCCCTTATAGATTTAATTGGTCGAGATTTTGTGTTGCTGGCTGTTTTTTTTTTCCTTTTCTTAATTATCGCGTTAAGATTTTCCAATCCAAAATATTTGCTTAGATCTAATCGATAACTTTAAAAACTGGATTGAAATATTTTTTTCTATGACAACTTAAAAAACATTTTTCTCAATTTTCACAAATTTACAAAGATTAAAAAAGAAATCAAATTAAATATGACAAAGTTTGTGTGAGGGTGTGTTGGAGTATGGGAGATAATTACTTAAATAAATCTTGACAAATTTAAAGCATAACGCTACACCTACATTAAGTGCGGTTTGGGGTGTATAGACATCGCTGTAGTTATTCCTAACAGCAAGAACAAAAGCAGCCTTTATTTCTTGCGTAAATTATTAGTGATACCCGATATTTGATGCTGTCACTGCAATGACCGCCATCTTTTCTAGCGGCTACAAAAACAGCCGCCATTATCTTAACGTTTACAAAGAACAGCTGCCATTATCTTAACGGTTACAAAGAACAGCTGCCATTATCTTAACGGTTACAAAGAACAGCTGCCATTATCTTAACGGTTACAAAGAACAGCTGCCATTATCTTAACGGTTACAAAGAACAGCTGCCATTATCTTAACGGTTACAAAGAACAGCCGCCATTATCTTAACGGTTACAAAGAACAACTGCCATTAACTTAACCGCTACAAAACAACAATTTGAAAATTTGAACTATGTTGCAAGGATACAGGAAGTAGACGCTCAATACAAGAAGCAGACGACTATACAGAGACATACAAAAACAAGGCATCCCTCGAGACTTGAACAGGTTTACGCTTTTCTTTGAATTATTTCATTTGTACACCAGATGGCACTGTCAGATTGTTTGTTGAAACAGCTGCAGGAAAGTGTTAAACACATTTGAGTACTGGATGGCTTCCTGGTCATATGGTATACGCATTTAACTGTCGTCTCAATGGTCCCGGGTTTGATCCCAGTCCGCAGCCATACCCCGCGATCCTGCGAGAAGAGGTAAAAATCCTTAATTCTGAAGGAAGATCCGAAATAAAACATTTAAATAGTTCGATGTATATAATTTACTCTAAAAACAATATGCCTCTCATTTACTTTTCCATGTTGGAATTCTTTTTGCCTATGTAAAAAGTCATGTGACTTCGACAGGAAACAGATTGAAAGTGAAAGTACGTCTTAATTCAATGAATCTGCTCTATTATATAGGCAATGTTTTGACTAAAGGAATGCCGCAAAAGAGATGGATGTGTGAGGACGAGTGAGAACCATGGACTACCTCTTAATTTCGGATCCTAATCCATCAGCGAAATATTCCTTAAATAGGCCCATAATTAAAACAATTATAAAAATGATTTAGACATTCATCTAAGTAAATTAATTTAAACATCCGATTCAAGTTTTATCTACATATCAAACTGAGGATTTCGACTTAATGCTATCTGATCCCTTAAAACTACTGACCATAGAGTTATATAGAGCATAATGAAGACGAACTTCTATTCTAATCGACGTATTTTTTGTTTGTTTGTTTTTTGGGTGGAGGGGGCGGGGGACAGTGATATAGGTGTCTAAAATTTATATGCATCCCTTACCCACCACCGGGCCGGAAAAAGGTTGGGCACAACTGAGCCAAAGCTTTTCGTTTTGGTGATCTGCTATTCATCCATAAAGTAGACTAAGCGTGGTTCAGCAGCGATTTATGAGAAGGATCCTTGGAATAACATAGCGAGATCATGTCACAAATCGAAAGGTTTTTTCTTTCAAGCCTGGGATCACGTCCTCTGAATGGGAGGGTGACAAAAAAGTCGAATGAGATTCTCTGGACAAAGCCTTGGACAAGAGAAATACGTTAAACAAAGTCAAACGGAACATGGAAGCCGAGAAGAGAAAAGCGAAAACAAAGCCGCCCACGTCTAACATGACGTCGCACCTTCTTTGAAAATCTAAAATATGTGGGCACCGGCCGAGACCCTTCGTTTTAGAAGGCCTTAACACTGACCTGCGACGTCGCAACCTGTGGGCCTGTGGAGACCAATAGCTCGTTGCCACGCCGTACAGACTGGTCTCGGCTACCCACAGGTTGCGACGTTGCATTTCAGTGTTCAGGCTTTTTATGACGATTGGTCTAGCACCAGCTGGAAAGAGACTGGGAAGAGGCTGGAAAGAGTCTGAGAAGACTGCGAAGAGTCTGGGAAGAGGCTGCAAAGAGTCTTGGAAAAAGCTGCAAAGTCTGAGAAGAATCTGGGAAGAGTCAAGAAAGAGGCTGGGAAGAGGCTGGGAAGAGGCTGGAAAGAGACTGGGAAGAGACTGGGAAGAGGCTGGGAAGAGGCTGGGAAGAGACTTGAAGAGTCTGTGAAGAAGCTGCGAAGAGTCTGAGAAGAGTCTGGGAAGAGTCTGGAAAGAGGCTGGGAAGGGGCTGAGAAGAGGCTGGGAAGAGGCTGAGAAGAGACTGGGAAGAGACTGGGAAGAGGCTGGGAAGAGGCTGGGAAGAGACTTGAAGAGTCTGTGAAGAAGCTGCGAAGAGTCTGAGAAGAGTCTGGGAAGAGTCTGGAAAGAGGCTGGGAAGGGGCTGAGAAGAGGCTGGGAAGAGGCTGAGAAGAGGCTGGGAAGAGACTGGGAAGAGGCTGGAAAAAGTCTGGGAAGAGACTTGAAGATTCTGTGAAGAGGCTGCGAAGAATCTTGGAAGAGACTGGGAAGAGGCTGGATCCTGCAGATTGCGAGGCCCTATGAGAAACGGATTGCGCGTGGCCTAGTCTGGATAGGGATAAGGATAATAAGTGAAAATTAAGATTTTTTTTGTTTGAAAATAAATACGGCTTTGCATTTTGTTCATAATTTACTAAGTTCAAAATCACGCTCAAATTAAATTACGAGCCATCTACAATAAGCTGATAAGCATTCAGATCTGCCTTTTAGATTTACTAGCAAAATATCGCTTTTGATATTTTAAAGAGATCGAGATAGATTTAGATCTATATTTACATGCCACTGACTATTATAGTAAATAAAGTCTTGGAACTTTTTGCTTTGGTTAAAATTCGCCTTCTATTATTTTTATTAAATGAACGTTGACATTATCGTGTTTTTCTTTATCGCGAGTAGGATGGGCGTTTTCCAATCTTGAATGGCACCCCAGAATGACAATTTTGTCTATTTTTTTAGGACATTTTTATGAGTTTTCAGGATATGTTAATAATTTCAGGAGGTTTCCAGGACCTCCTGGAAAATCAAGAGGCAGCGGAAACCATGTTAATTTAAAATAGTTTGATTTAATAATTTACAACTAGTGTTAGCACGGGGCCTATGAAAGTGCGGGGCCCACTGCGGCCGCATAGGTTGCAGTGCCCTAAGGCCGGCCCAGTGGAAGGACCTAAGTAAGTATCTTCTACTTGCCATGTAATATAGCCTGCATAAGATACTTGATCATTGAAAATGTCACACAGACTGAGTCCTAGTTTTACGAGATTGTATTGTAATCCTAAATCAAGATGGCGTAATGTCAACAAAACATCTACAAGGATATTAGACTTCTTGTCTAGAGAGTGAGGCTTGACATGCCTAGACGAGGCTGCAGACGTGCAGAAGCCACGTGACATCTTGTTATACTTAGACACTTGGATATCTACAATTCTTCCCATCATCGCTATCCGACTCTTATGACGTCATTAATTATTGAGCATTTTAACCAGACCATCTCACACATACATACACACACAATCGAATGCAAACAAACAAAATAAAAATATAGGAAAGACAATCAGGTCCTGGTGAAAATACCAGATCGGACGAGTAATTGCCCCTAAGTGCAGTTCAATTATCTGTGAGGCTGTGTTCACACTATACATCTTTGTTTTGTCATTGATGATTTCAGTTGAATATTTTTGTCTCAAATCTTTTTTTTTTATTTAATTCAAAAAATTGTTTACATGTGAATTTTTAGTGTTTTTCTTTTTTGTTTTTACAAAATGAAACTTTAATTATGTAAATTTTAAAACATTTTTGTAACTTTTTTTTTATAAACCTAAACTTTGCTATATATATTTATATATATGTATATATATATATGTATATGTATATATGTATATGTATATGTGTATGTGTATGTGTATATGTGTATGTGTATGTGTATATGTATATGTGTATGTATATGTGTATGTGTGTATGTGTATGTGTGTATGTGTATATGTATATGTATATATGTATATGTATATGTGTATATGTATATGTATATATGTATATATGTATGTATATGTATGTATATGTATGTATATGTATGTATATGTATATATGTATGTATATGTGTGTGTATGTGTGTGTATGTATGTATATGTATGTATATGTATATATGTATATATGTATGTATATGTATATATGTATGTATATATGTATGTATATGTATATATGTATGTATATGTATATATGTATGTATATGTATATATATATATGTATATATATATTTACATGTATATATATGTATATATGTATATATATATATATATATATATATAATATTGTATGTATTATCACAGTTCATATTTGTAAAATCCCCACTGGCGCATGTGTGTATTTGTGTGTGTGCCATCTTTTCATTGGCGCTGGTGGCCAAGAGATAATGGCGGTGTTTTTAAGGTGTGATTATAGCAGTGTTGAATTCGTAGTGAGAAATTGTTTGGAGATAACATGGCAACCACGCGATCATGTGAAGGGGACAGGGGAGGAAAGAGATCGGACGATAAAAAAAAACAACAACAGGGAAAATGAACTGGGACAATTGATCATTGTGAACAAATAATATTGCAAATTATTTTCGTTATATAGGCTGTGAAGGTTAAGGGTCAAAGCCTATTTATAACGTATTATGTCACCTGAAAGGAAGTTGTCGAAAGGGGTCACTGCCCGGTTGTTCCGAATCATATCCTCTCTAGTCTACGCAACTTTTTTTAAATGACTGTTTTTACAAAGCGTATATCAACTCTGTCTGTCTGTCTGGTAAATAGTTTTCACACGTTTATTTCTCCCACACTAAATCTTGGATCAAATGAAAATATGCACAATTATTTCTTTTACCTGACAACACAAGAATCAATTTTTAAAAAGTTAATCAATAGTTAATTAACTATTGGTAAGTAATTATTTTGTTTTATTTGGTATCTAGAACTAGGAAAAGAAATCGTACTTGACTAATAATATGCTATAAGTTGAATTAGTCCACTTTATACTTTTTACAGAGAAGAGTTTGAAACTAACAATAGATAACTATAAAACCTATTTTTATAAGCACCCCTCTGGCACCGTTGTTGGTGTATGGACCAGATGAGGCAGAGTAGTAGGCTTAAGCCTTTGAGTTCGACTTCAGGTTCTTCACCTTGTAGCCTTGTATAAAAATATTATATATATAAATTTATATATAAATTTATTTATCAATGCATTTGAAAAGCGATCACCCAGATATCCCTTTCTTTCTCCCCCACCCCTTTCCAACGGGTCCAGATAAGTGATAGGATCATAGCGTATTGAGAAAGCTAAAAGCATGAAATCGCTCTAAAGAAAAACAATTGGTGAGAATATTTCTAATAGCACAGATTTGTTATTTTTAGTCTAGATCTATTACAAATTTAATGACATAACTGATCCAACTAATTGTCACGTGGCCTAGCGACTCAGACGTAGATGAAATATAGGAGTGGAAATATAAATATGAAATAAAAGTTGATTCGAGAGTAACGTGTTGTCAGATTTAGCAGCTCTATTACAGTAAAAAAGTATTTTGGACTTGAATGTTGTTGTCAGATTTAGCAGCTCTATTACAGTAAAAAAGTATTTTGGACTTGAATGTTGTTGTTGTCAGATCTAGCAGCTCTATTACAGTGAAAGGTATTTTGGACTTGAGTGTTGTGGTTGTCAGATTGAGCAGTTCTATTACAGTGAAAGGTATTTTGGACTTGAGTGTTGTTGTTGTCAGATTTAGCAGCTCTATTACAGTAAAAAAGTATTTTGGACTTGAATGTTGTTGTTGTCAGATTTAGCAGCTCTATTACAGTAAAAAAGTATTTTGGACTTGAATGTTGTTGTTGTCAGATCTAGCAGCTCTATTACAGTGAAATGTATTTTGGACTTGAGTGTTGTTGTTGTCAGATTTAGCAGCTCTATTACAGTGAAAAAGTATTTTGGACTTGAATGTTGTTGTTGTCAGATTTAGCAGCTCTATTACAGTGAAAAAGTATTTTGGACTTGAATGTTGTTGTTGTCAGATTTAGCAGCTCTATTATAGTGAAAAGTATTTAGGACTTGAATGTTGTTGTTTTTTATCGCCACAGCGAAGACAACAGACGGTTACCTTATCTTTGGTAAATTAAATGTATTCCTTCTTTGTCCAGTTTTAATAAACTCATTGTAGCTAATACATTACACTAGTTTATTGAGGTAAACTGAGGCTAGAGATATAATTCTTATACAGTTACCTAAACTTAGTCAACACTCTACTCTAACACGGCGAAGTTTTAACAAATGTAGTACTTCAGGCGTCTCTAGGACAGTGGCGGCCCATGGGGGTGGCAAGTGGGGCAACCGCCCAGGCCCCGCGCCTGAAGGAGGCCTCGCGATCGAAGATTTTCTTGTCCGCTTCGCAATCAAGATTAATTCTCATTAACTAGGACTCAATATTTTGGAAGCTTTCCCGGCATCTATATGATACCAATTACCATGCAAGCTCTCAACATGACATTTTTGTTTTTAAATGCCTTTCAGTTCTTGTAAAGAGAGCATCTTCTGACCTGTCGATTCTACCAGGCTACCATTGTTTAATAGTTTGCAAATAACAAGTAGCCGGAAGCGACCATTAACATCTTTTATTTCGTAAGTTAACGACATCCAATCGGATTTGACTATGAAAACGCGTAGTGATCAAGTTTGAACCAGTTGCAATGATATAGTTATTTCTACATGAAAAAGTCATAGGTCATTTATTGTGTTGTAACGAAATGTGCAACTTTTGGAAAAAAATTTTTTAATGAAGAATTAATAAATAAATAAAATGTTTTCTTGACTTTCAAAGAGAGTACGTTCTGCGACCACCTGAGAAATAAAAATTTCCGAGGTATTTAATTTCATATACATAATTTTTGGATATGAACAGTATCTCAAAACATCCCCTAACAGACATATTAGAGTTGCATGTCGCCTTGAGGTCAGGGATAAGCGTCAGGTCATTTATGCCTTGTGGTAATCCTGCTAACTTGTTGACTAATTTGGATTTCACCGCGAAGGCAACACCAGCTTCACGTCTTTCCTCGCTATTTTTGCCGATCCAGAAGAACGTGTAGCCTGCGCCAACTTCTGTTCTGTTAACTGCCCTTCGTCTGCAAGTCGTGTTTCCTTCAGGACTGCAGTAGCGTAGCTAGGGTGGGGGGAAGAGGGGGAAAATTTGAAAATCCCTCCGGGCCCCCACTTGAGGATGGGCCCAAAATTAGTGTTTCTTATATTAAAAATTAAATATCACGCGAAATGCAGGGGCTCCCAAAGAGGTCTAGCCCCCGGGCCCCCAAACGATGGAAAATTCCTAGCTACGCCCCTGGAGGACAGCAATATCTACATTGTATCTGGCTAGTTCTCTTGCCACGAAAGTAGTTGATTCCGCACGGTCTGACAGATTGGACGTTAAAGTCATAAAAGCATTGTGCGAAGCGGACTGTCGGGATTGATCATCGTCTAATCTTATCTAAGCTGAAAATATGCATCAACCACCTAGACGGCCCCAAGAATGCAAGAATGCAAAGCGCCTAGATGTTGGTAAGCTCACTGAGCCAGATATCAAGCTGGAGCTCATCAACAAACTAGACAGTGATTATTGTACACATTACACTAGTTTATTGTGGTGGACTGAGGTTAGGTTGATAAGACTTATACAGCTCCCTAATCTTTGTCAACAGTCTACTCTGAACACTGCGAAGGTTTAACAAATTTAATACTTCAGGCGTCTCTGGCTTAAGCTTTGACATTGGGCCAGCAGATATGCGTCAAGCATTTCCAGTTAGCAGCGTTATCTTAGCATTAATATTGAATGCTACTGTTATACCAAATGTTAATATTAATGTTTGAGATTGATATTAATGTTAGTTATTGACAGGCCGATATCGCAACTTGAATATGTCTGCTCTAGATGCGCTGACAAATCTGGACATCCAAACATCATTAACTCCTACTAATATCTCTATACGTGCGACAGTTGTCATTACTTTTAAAGACATGTTGCGAATTGTCGCCTGATAATTTTGTTTCATGTTGTGGGGACAAAGCCTTCAATTCCAGAATGGTGTTGGGCTGCTCATGAATGCTTTGAAAACTTCCACTTTTTTTTAAATCTTCAGCGTCATTGGAGATTTGCATTTATGACGGATAGCTAAAGATATCTAGCTATTTTTGGTCTCTCTGAAGTATAAAATAAATGACGTGCTGATTATCTGTGTATTTTTAGAAGGCATACAAAGAAATAGTTTCGTACTTTTTATTCCTGAAAAAAAACATTTCTAGTTCTTTAACTTGAAACACAAAGTAATATCTAGTTTTATTATTTTGTTTAGTGATCTTACAATATTGCATCTTCAACATTTTTACAAAGCTTATATCAATTCACTCTGTCTGTCTGGTAAAAAGTTTGCACAGTTTATTTTTCTTACACCCATTCTTGGAAATTTCGCACAATTATTTATTGGCATAGACAAGACATGAATCAATAAAAAATATCAGTCAATTAATTACAGGTAGCTATTAATTACTTTGTTGGATATCAACTAGGGGAAACTAATCCTTTAGTATTTACGTATATAGCTAAATGTGTTGGATTTAGTTTCCTTAAATAATTGTAAACGCTATTTCTCCCTCACGGATTCTCGGATCAAGTAGATAATTTAAACAATTATTCAATGTACCCAACAAAACATGAATCAATAAAAAAAAAATAGCCAATTAACCAATAAATTATTGGTAATTAATTATTTAGTTTATTTCGAATAAGGAAAATAACTTGTACATTATTGATAGATATATTTTTAAGGACGTAGTTCTTCTCCTTTAGATAAGCTGTTTTTTTCAAAAGGATTTTTAAATATTTTTTCTTGTTCTCTTCTTATCTTCTTAAATCGTTCCAATATTTATCCATATCGCTCTCTATTCTTTTCATGCACTTTACTTTGTTACTTAAATAATGTAACTCGGATCTTAAAACTAAATTGGAAACAGCAGAGATAGAATTATGATGAATAGAATCTAGAGTGTAAATTTCCTATGAATTATTTATTACATACTTTTACGTGGAATAAAATTTCATTGCAAATAAAAAAGTAAAGTTCCCCTTTCACGCTTTGCGATCCTATAGCGCAGATGATGTGAAGGTCATCTGTTTCAGTTTGATTGACGGTGAACAAAAGTGTTGTGTGGCCAGCACAACGACCAACCAACTATACGTTTCCCCAACTAGTGTCAGATATCCATTAGGGCTGGGCGGACTCACAGATCCCGAAATTAAAAATCCCAGTCTTCAATAGGATCTCAACCCTTGACACCCTTCCCCCTTTCAGAAGCGATGCGCTTTACCACTAAGCCTCCGCACCTCCTGCAATGACAAATATTATGATGTAAATTTAGTATCATGATGAGGAAGACAGAATTGTATTGCTTTGATGAGCTAATTTAATACATTGCTTAAACATGTTTGTTTTACATATTTCGCATGTTCCTTAAAATTTGAAGATAATCACATCCTATCCCCATCCTCCCACATGACAACGGGGGACGGCAGGGAGCAGGGTTCAAACCTGGGATCATCAAGACCACCGAACGACAATCCAGAGCGCAAACCACACGACCAGCCAACCATCTATCTTATCTTATCTTATATAATACAGACGTTACTTCAAAAAAGAAGATGATTACGTCCTAAAGTCAGTATACTCACATCGAATGTTTCCTGTAATCTGTATCTTTTCTAGATTAGTTTCGCTCTTCTTCTGCTTTTAGTTTCTTCCTAAAAGATAATTAGTTAATTTTATTAAGTAAAAACAAAGTTATCTTCTGAAGCTAAACAGCAAGCAAGTGATTGTTGTTGCTTGTTTTCTTTGTGATCCTAACGATAGAATATCTTAATTGACACATTATTTTTTTTTTCAAATAGTAATAGTCCTTTTTTCGTGTATGAAATATTTGGTAGTGTATTTTTTTAAATTGTGTCGCTTTGAAAATTCTTTTTTTTTTCATAAAATGCTAATTGATATTTTAAATTCTGAAATCTTACTACAAAACCTGTTATTTCCCATTTTTCAAGTCCTGACGAAGCTTGAGACAGTGTAATTTTCGCTGTCTTTTCCATCATTTTATTTGTCAGTCTCTCATGACACCTCTATATATTGAAGTCTTGCAATAACTCCTTCAATGTCTTTGAAATTCTTGCAATGAAGACTCCTTCAATGTCTTTGAAA